>JACVVK020000086.1:1415000-1662500 GCA_018292915.2 Batillaria attramentaria
AAATTAATATCCATGAATGTACGTCAGTGTCCGGCTCGTAATCCACCTAGCTATACCATCCATCAATAGACACGAACCATATATCCGTTGGTGACACGCCGCAACCAGGCCCCGTGGGGCTCAGTTAGCCTTGGATTGGATTTTCAAACTGACCTGGAGGCAGCAAGATGTAAGGACAGCAGATCCGCTATCATCTGGACAAACGGCGTAAGTGCTTCTCACGTCCATGGCGCTTAGGCCATTCTTCCAGACGATCGGTAGAGAGGTACAAAAGTACAAACGATATTCCAAGAACCTAACGATTTCAAGCATCCTTGCGTCACATTCAAACGTGGCCACGTTAAATTTTATCAGTTTGATACACTTGATGGCTGTACGAGTAGCTCAGTATTTCATCTGTCTTCATAAAACTTGACAAGCAATCAAAACTAACGATTCCTTTCAAATCATCACAGTAAAAGTGCAAGATTTCCCGATTCTTGGGGTGAGCGGTGGTCTAATAGGTAGCGCGTCAGACTCAGCCGCTGCGCTACTGGACGGCCGTCACTGTCGTCACGGTGTGAAGCGTGGGTTCGAGCCCAGGTCGAGCTTGTGATATGTGACTCCGGTTTTTCCTGGCTACCGGGCTGCTCATTGAAGGTTTCTCTCCGGGTTATCCGGCTTTCCTCCTCCAGCAACATTGAAAAATATGACAGGTATTTGGTGGCACTGCACCGCGGCGACGCGCTTCTCCTGGGGAAGCAGCCCGAATTTCCCGAAAGGGATAATAAAGTAGTTTTTTTTTTAAAAATCCTGCACACACACACACACACACACACACAATTTCGTATTTAAACACACACACACACACACACACACACACACACACACACACACACACACACACACACACACACACACACCGACAACAACAACAACAACAAAAACCAAGAGAGTTCCTTGAAAACCTGTTACATGCAGCCTCCGTTGCTGACAGCCTAAGACGGGCTGCCAGCAAGGCTTGAGATAAAAAAATCTAAACCGGCAGATGCGTTTAAAAATGGACAAAACGATACGTGTGACACTGAACAAACAAACAGAAAACGGTCGTTGGAAAACTAAAAAGAGGCGTGTTGGGGGAAAGCGAACCAGTTTGACGTATATCTTGTTTATCAGTAGGTTTCCTTGCCTTCAGTTCAAGTTGGAGATTTGGAAGACATGGACATAACGCTCTCCAGACGATAAGCACACCGAGGCTACGTGTACGATGCTTGTAATCTCAATTTGCACGTTCACAAGCTGCGTGCACAGTGTGTGTGTGTGTGTGTGTGTGTGTGTGTGTGTGTGTGTGTGTGTGTGTGTGTGTGTGTGTGTGTGTGTGCTGGTATGTGTACGTGTGTGTGTAGCCGGGGTCTGGATTGCATAATAATAAACGAAGATGCTGTTGTTACACTTAAACACAAATGTAAACGTACAGATGCAAGAAAAAAAATGCAATAAAGTCATATAATGTTTTCTTTATATGAAACAAACAACCCGTCAAACAGCACCACAATCAGTTACTGATCAATATATATTTTGACGTTTACGTGAACAGCTCTTTCAAATATCACCTCATGAACAAGCGCCATCATAAACTCTTTCTGCAAGAAATCACTTTCATGATCGTGTACTCTTTCTCAGAATCACCTGGAGGGTGGGTGGGTGTTTTAAGGGTTTAACGTCCTTTTCCACCAGAATCACCTGGAAAACGATTCCATTTCCATGAAAGAGTTCAGTATTGGAAGACAACCAAACCACAGCATGCACGTGTATAAAATACTGCCAACACTGTGTGCAGCAGACTTCACTTCTCACCTCGTTTGCTCAACTATCGTGAGACAGACTGCTCATCTCTGATAGCGGATGCCTGAGGTAAGCAATAAATAGTGCCGTAGACACACAATCGGCAACGAGGAGATTATTAACCCTTTCACTGTCGCAAGTGCAGAATTTCACCCTGTGGCCCCACTGTTAAACTTGCTCAAAACCCAGTGGAGAAAAATGGTTATAACGCTTCTTTATGTGCAGGGAAGGTTTTGTTTCCTGTTTACAGCATGTCATCTCAAGGGACGCTATCAAGGAGCGACCCAAACATTGTGTGACAGCGAAAGAGTTAAAACCAGGACTATCATGCTGCCTTCTAGTTCAGCCCCGCATGATCACTTATCAGACACCGTGTCTACAGACGCAAACATAATTCGAGGCTTCCTTGCCAGAAGGTACTATCAATACAGATGGAAAGAAAAGACATGGTACGTTCTGGCAGGGAACCGTTGAGATGTCGCTATGACCTGAGCAAGCTGACAGTATTAACGTAAACTTCCACAACTGGATAAGCAGTCCGATATCTGTTATCTCCCGCTCCTGGCAATTAACTGCATGCTGAAGCGTTGTGTACAGGGGATTGCAGATCTCATGTCGGGAAACTTGGGCTACTTACCCCGAGGAAAAAAAAGTGACAAAGCCCGCCCGCCCATCAAACACATATTTCTGTTTCCATTCCCACTTATTCCTTTGGCTCTAGTGATAGGCTTCCTCGATGTGCGTAAACTGTCGGACGCGCTCAAATTGAATGAGAGTTTCCAACCTTTTATTTCCACCCTTTCGTCTTTCTTCTGCACCATGAAAAACTGTAACTCCAGCAGCACAAGACTCCACGACCACTGGAAGGCAGAATATTCTGCTGGAGCAAACAAACATTAGCGTAGGCTCTACCATCAGCAGTGTTACAAGCTGCATGAAGAGCCAGTTACTACTGCTCGGGAACGGGAGAGGCGTAACTGACTCTGGCAAAGCTTCTGGGCCCGCATGTAAAAGTCGGGGTTAGGGGGTTTAGCCCCGGGTTAGAGTCTAACCTCAAACTAAACTAGCTCTAGGGTTAAATTTTCTGGGGGTTTTGTTTGTTTGTTTGTTTTAAATCAGGAAGCAGGTCCATTCCAGCAAGGCGCCTATGCCGTTATAGGATTTTTGTCTTTCTTTCTTCGCTTCCATTTTTATTCAATTTTGTTTTGGGGTTTCTTTTGTCCTAATCTGGGTTAGGCCCGTAGCCGTGGGTTAAATTAACCTCGAGTTTTACATACGAGCCCTGCTGTCCTCATGAGTGAAATCTTTTCCGAAGAAAATGAAAACTTGAGACCATTACGTCAAACAAACTCGCTCCTTGACCTACATTCTAAGCATTCTTTCTTGGCCACTGCGTTTGCCTGTACCGTTAAGTGTTTTCGAAAAGCGCTTTGTAACACACCCTAGTCACGTGACAATGTGTGGGATGCTGGTAAAAGCTTGTATTTCGACCTTTCCTGTCATTCACGTTATTAGATATACCTTTATAAAAGCACAACACTTCAAATATTTATATCACTCGGGGGGAACGAAACAGCAACCACTCCAAAACACCAGGCCATCACAAGCCTACACGCTAAATCTAGGATTAACTATAGCTCATGGTAATACGCAAACTAGCAAACCTGCTTGTTATGAGCAAGATATTGGCCTACATTTGCATAGGGCGATAAGCACACGATCACGAGATCACACAATACACACCGAGCCAGTCAGAAAAACAAAAACAAAGGTATTGACTGAATATATCGCAGTGATTACACACGTCATACCTTTATGCACTATTCACAAAGGACAAATCGATAATTGCAATCGAACCATCGAGACAAGCAGTCAGCAAGTAATCATATCATGTTCAGTTCGTTCATTAGGCCTGTACTGACTGACGTGATGGAACGAAAGTCGCATCGGCTTCTCGGTATTATAGTATCTAGCCAAATCATCAAGCCACATACCGCTTCTCAGTTCGTAAAACACTGTAGCACTGAGCCGGTTCAGTTGTATTGCTTGTATTCACTGTTATACGTGTGCGTACAAGATCATTTCTAGCGCACAACATGCTGTGCCAGCTGAGACAACAAGGTGTACATCTCATTGTCAACTGGCAATGTCAATCGATGTGCAAATATATCAGCTATACTAATCACATTTGAATTCTGGCAGGTAAACGACAGGTTCGCAATTAGAATATGTTATTGTTAATATCTGCACTCACCGAAGTCACTCGAAATTTTGCATGAATCGCGTATTGTAGATAAACAACGCAACAGCAAAAAAAAAAAAAAAAAAAAAAAAAACCTCGATAATTGTCATCTCAAGGTATTTGATTTTAATCAAGTTACAAACGCATCCGCATTATTCCTGTTCGACTACATGTGACCGCACTGTTACACTAGAACTGAGTAAGACGACATGTGGAAACTTGACACGGCAAACCCGAGTGAACTGTATTCAGTACGTCAGTCCAGCTGCCATCAGCGATCAATGTGAAGCTAGTCCGAACTCAATGCACTCAGTCCGAACTGAACACCCGTTCAAAGCACCTCCTCACGATCAGTAATAATTTGCTGCTGAGGTGTTCACCAAGGCCGTGTACTGGCAGATATTAGCTTAAAAAATTCTCTACAGTCTTACTGCCCATTCAACTGTGGTATGGACAAGGTAAACACAGGGTCACTCTCCAGCATGTAGAACTTCTTCTTGGCTTCGGGTAACGGCGTGGTCTCCTTCTTCTCACTCCAGTGGTGCACGATCTCCTGGTCTGAAGGACAGGTCTTCCTGAACGTGTCGTTACTGTAAGCCGTGGCTAGGTAACGCCAGAGTGACGGGAGGTAGTTAGGAATATCGAAGTCCTTGAAAGCCTTGGCCGCCACGCGTATATGCTGCAGTTTGGGCAGCATGAGACAGTCGAGGTGGGTGATGTGATCCCCACACAGGTACTTGGTACCTGACCTCTCCAGGAACCGGTCGATGGTGATCAGTTCCTGAAACATACAAGCGAGGGAAGGTGGTAATGAATCATATCAGAGGTCGGCATACTGTCTAGTCTGTCGCTGCTGTGAACAGACGAGGCAAAATTAATCCAGTCTTGCGCGTAAACGAACTGTGACGTCATAACATACGTAGACACATGAGCTAGACTGGAAAGCTACTGTCTCGTGTTGTTGCTGACGTTCCTGAGCTGAACTTTCCCAAGGTCATCGGATCCCCTTGGATGAGAGGATTACGTGTGTGTGACCGCCACGTGGGCAGCCATATTCCGTGTTCGGAGGATTTCACTACAGCTCTGTTGTCACGGATTTGTGTGTGTGTGTGTGTATGTTTTGTTTTTTGTTTTGTTTTTTACTTCATTGTTCCTTTTGGGAAATTCGGGCTACTCCACCCGAAGGAAGCGCGTCGCCTCGGTATAGCGCCACCCAATACCTATTTTTCAATTTTGCCATTTTGCTGGGGGAGAAAACTTGAGTCGGATACCCAAAAAGAAACTCCCGATGAGCAACCCGGTAGCCAGGAAAACCCGGTATCACGTATCACACCTGGGCTTGAACCCACGCTTCTCCGTGACATTAGTTATGTTTAGTAGGACTTCGTAAGGAGGACTTCGCTGGGCAGCGTAACCCGTTTACATGTAAATAAGGCACGTTAGGAGTACCATTAACTAATCGCAGCGCGTTAACCGCCCGCAGCCTCTGTCGTGCGAACCTAATTTACATGTAAATGAGTTACGCTGCTCAACGAAGTCCTACTAAACATGCCTAGTGGTGACGGCCGTTCAGTAGCGCAACGGCTAAGTCCGACGCGCTACCTAAGAGACCACCGCTCACTCCAGGCCACCGCTCATGTTTTATCATGGATTGAGATAATTCCCACATGACAATGATAGAAATACAATTTTGCTGTAGCCTCATTCGTCTGGCCAGAGTGAACAGAGTGAACATCATTGTTTGCGAGGCGTCAATGTTGCCTCATCAGAGTACGGCAGATTTCAGTGGATGAAAAGTGAAAACAGGACACAGACCTTGTTGAGGTATTCAGCAGTGTGGGAGACATTCTTGATGTAGAAGGAGAACTTGGAGAAGATGTCGAGACAAGCCGAGTGCGCCTCAGCGTTGTCGTAGCGGAGATCCGGCACAGGGAAGTTGTCGTCAATGTACTGCATGATCTCGTCACTGTCCATCACCACCTGGACCATACAGTTCACAATAAAATGCAATGAACACTAACACTCACGGGAAGGAAGGCCAAGGACTGTATGAAAGAGCGATGTAGAAGGTCTGTGGAACAAACTGTTCTTTTGGTGCGGGGAACATGTTCAGCTGGCAACATGGCCTGCGTAGAATGGTAGCTATTTGACAGTGACTGAGAGAGAGAGAGAGAGAGAGAGAGGGTGGGTGTTTGGGGGTTTAACGTCCTTTTCCACAACATACGGGTGATATCAAAGACGGGGCAACGATGAAAAAGCCAGCACAAAAATTTGGCCCCAGCCGGGATACGAACTCACGACCCGAGCATCAGAAGTCCAACGCTCTACCATTCGGCCACCCCGGCTCCCAGAGAGAGAGAGAGAGGGGGGGGGGGGAGAGAGAGAGAGAGAGAGAGAGTCAAACAGACAGACAGACAGACAGACAGACAGGGTGGGGTGTGGAGGTATGGACAGGTTCTCAGGAGAGAAGATATCACTATTACAAAAACTGACAGTTTGAAGTTGAGCAGAGATTCATCAGCCAACCCTGCCAAGACATTTATTCACGTCTGCATCTCTCACTGATGTAGGGTGAATGGGAAAAAGTAAACAGCTCGACAAAGAGATGTATGGAGTCTGCCCCTTGCAAAGCTCTTACCATAACTAATCCGAAAACGGCCGGGCGCCGTAATGTAAGCTATACATAGTACGAGGTGCGTTGGCCGCTACTTTCCCATGCCCTTGCTTGTTTACAGTATTGGCACATCCTACTCAAACCACTCGGTGATGTCGGAGGTTAGCCGCCCCCATATCGCGGGCCACTGCTAAGCTAGAAAAAGCACACCTAGCTACTCCTGACTGCCGCAGAACAAAATTATCAGTAATACGTACAGGAACTGCCGCCCGAGCGTGGAGGGTTCTTGCTATACAAAACGTGGGGACGTGAAAAGATTAACCCAAAACACGTATGTTACATGCAGTTACTCAGCCAGGCTTTGGAAATGTTCAGCCCCCAACATTTGAAAATAAATGCAATTCTAAATTCGGAAACATAAATTGCGGAGCTGACTCTTCGCACCACGTGATTGTAAAATGTGTCCGATGTGAAAATGCGTGTGGTTCACGTGAGCGTGCGTGTTGAGTTCAGCTCGCGGCGCAGGATTTGGGCCAGTTTAACTTGAAGAAATTGGGTAAAGCGCGCACACAATACTCAGTTATTATTATTATTATTATTATAGCAACTAAAAGACATGCCAAACAACAGGTGTCCATGAACGTCAATGTTCACGAGGGTGCTGGGGGTGTAGTGGTGGTGGTGGTGGTGGGGATGGATTTTGCGGGTGGATGCAGGGATGGTAGTTAGTTAGTTAGTTAGTTAGTTAGTTAGTTAGTTAGTTAGTTAGGGCGTCACGTCGCGCAAACAACAAAGACTATTTCGCGACTAAGAAGGAAGGGATGCAGGATTGGGAACTGACGGAGGAAGAACAAGAACTTAAAGAACGACTGATAGAAAACCACATGTTGCAAGCAGTCAGTCAAAGTCCTCATTGATCACCAGTATTTGTATCTAATAGTTGTGGCGTGTGTTGCGGGATTACGGACATACGGTGGTTTATGGCCGGACAAGGTACTCTTAGTGATGCTGCTCAGTAACGACGAGGATAAAGAGGATGTTGATGATGATACTGCGGATGATGATGATGATCATGATGGTCATGATGATGATGATAATAATCTATATCGTTACCTCGTCTCCGTGCTTCAGCACTGGAAGCTTGCTAGCGAACTTTTTAAACTCCGGCAAGGGCCTCGCCATGTTGACCGTGATGATGTCATAGGTCAGGCTGCCCGCCTTGGCTTTGAGATCGAGCACCATGTAGAACCTCTGGCAGAAGGGGCAGGCGCCGTAACTCACTCCGTCCCAGCCTGCCTTCACGTAGAGAACCACGTGGTTCGACGGTACCTTGTGGTCGTTCATCTTGGCGCTCATGGTGATGACGACAAACTAACAGT
Organism: Batillaria attramentaria; assembly: GCA_018292915.2. Lineage (NCBI taxonomy): Eukaryota > Metazoa > Mollusca > Gastropoda > Batillariidae > Batillaria > Batillaria attramentaria. Next base: position 1,423,060 of record JACVVK020000086.1, read on the forward strand.
AACACACAGTTCCACGTCTTCGCTGAGGAGACTGACCTGACCGAGGAAGAGTCAATGGACAAACTGAATCACTGCCCGGTCTCCTTCTATGACTGAAGTAGTTTTCCGTTCTCAGTGAGTGTTCACCAGAATCCTGCTGACGTGACTGTAACTGAAGTGCAGTTCAGTTCTGATGATCTCAGTGATGATCAAGTGTCACAGTATCACTTCCGGCAGTCGATTGTAATTGCACTAACAGCCGGCCTAGCCGGAAAGTGTTTACACTTGCAGTTCCGGCTTTTACTAGAACAGCCGGTAGGAAAGTGTCACTGACTAGTGTGTAGCCTCTGATGATCAAGTTTGTCACCGCGTTGTCCTCCGACAGTCGATCACGTTGCAACTGTAACAAAAGAAAGTGTTCATTACACTCACGGACAATAGACGACTCCACTCGGCACGCCCCGTGGCCAAAGCCCCGCCGTCGTGTATTGGCAAAACACAGTACGTCCATGACGCCATTTTCTGGAAAAAGAGATGATTTCAAGGTGATAGCGATGGACATAATGGTAATTTTCCTTAAATGACGTCAATGGACTTACTGCTTTCTTTATACGTTTCAGTCAGATCAGACTACATTGTGTTCCTTCTTTGTAGTGTATGGCAAGAAAGTTTGCCAGACCATGCCACGCGTTGTGCTCAGTGTGCCACGACACGCGGTTGCCGGGCTGAATTCTTGGGACTAGCCCCTTCTGATTGATAGGCCGGAGTGGAGCCGTCTATTCGCGTCAGGCCCCCTCAGAAACCGAAAACGAATTTGGCACCGCCGTAATGTTTTAGTCACCCAGTGGTCGTGGAAGTGACTGTGACGAGTTCAGAATCAATAGGTGACATCCACATACACTCAAGCCCACACTGAAAAACCCTAGGCACACTTAACCTGAAACTTTCAAAGCAGGAGAGAGAAAACGGTGTGGCGGAAGTAGTCCGGCCGATGAATGAAGTTACTGTGATGCACAACACAACTTTAGTGACGGTAGTATACTGGTGGAACACTCGCTCAGCTTAGTAGGCCACAAGCCAACACTCTATCTAAACCTGCCACACGTTTGGAGTGTAAACACCGCCAGTACACTGTTCAGTACTTAAATTATGAGAGGCGCACAGCTGCTTCCAAGGATAACCGCCCTCAACATTTCCTACACACACAAAGTTCGTTAAAAGTCTAGCCCAGTCCCCTACCCCCAACCCCCTCACCCCATCCCCCTCCACAGGCGTTTACGTCCTGACGAGGTCCGACTCTTCACACGTGTCCCGACACCGGCGTTCAATCAATAATCTGCAAGACAAGCTGACTTTTGACCCTCGAGCACGCCTCCAGCCCACACGTCCCGGTCAAATAAGCTGGGAAAAGTCAAGGTATGGTCGGTATGTGTTTCCTACCAGCTTGCCTGAGCTAGGGAAAAAATGTGGGAAGACTGGAAAAGTCTACTTCAGTCGGAAATCCACATACACGCACGTACCAGTGCTGTTCAGTCTTCCCGCTGTTCCAACAAGAGAAAGGAACTGACAAGAATGTCAGAACAACATCTCTACCCAGTCCCGTTCCTAAAATTGGCTTCCGGTTGTTCACCCAAACGCATACGGGTTCTTTTGTTGTGATGAATGAGACTGAACTTCACAAAACTGCCGTTCTGGTACTGAGCCTCCGAGAGTATTAATTTTACTGAACACTCGTACGCGCTGTTTAGAAATTCTGGCCAACGGCCTGTGAGTCAAGTGAGAGTAAAATCAAAACCGGACTGACATGCAAATGTGGAGAAAACTCGGTCACTAACCGACTGGAGCCAGTACTGAGACACCTTAGACTATCATATGTAGCCTGAGACACAAGTGGCGCAAGTCAGTGTAGAATACACAATTAGCTATCCGCTTCACCATGCTGTTTTGTAGGTTTCCAGTTGTCGCTCACTAAATAACCCCCCCCCCCCCAAAAAAAAAAAAAAAACAACCAACAACAACAACAACAACAAACTGAAAGCCAAGCGCAGTTGACTAGAGGACATACTTGCAATTTCCTCGTTCTTTAATGCTTCCTCATGATACTAGTGCATACGTATCAATGCTGGATTCTTACATTCGACCTGAGACAGTTCAGTCCGTGTCCTGTCTATGATTCGACAAACGGAAATTGTATCAGTTGCTGATATCAGACAGTAAAACCACTGCACTGGCTGTGTGACAGGGGGAATGCTGCGGATGTTTTATGGAGAGATAACAGCTCCTCTAGGTTTGCTTGGTAACTCTTCTGTTTTTCCGCCTCACGCTGGTAACAACTTAGGTCAGGAATGCAAGTGTCAGTAGACGTTTCCAACTCACGCAATATGTGGTACTCCTGAGGGAATGTCAGTATATGGGTCGTCAGTTAGTCTCACGGCAGTAAACCTACCGTTTTGCCTGCTGAAATCAGACGACAGACTGACTACTCAGCAAGCTCGAAATTTGTGTGGGTTGTTGTTGTTGTTGTTGTTGTTGTTGTTGTTGTTGTTGTTTGCATTACATTTCTTTTTAAACAAAACCAAAAATCTCAAACAAACAAGAAAAAAAATGAATGCGCGATGCCGGGTTGGCAGTCACCAGTTGACTGGTTTTAGGGAAGTGTACGTGTTTCACTCCGGCCAGCTTTCACAACTCAGAAAATGCCGGTTTATGGGAAGACATAGTTACAGTGCCCCACGTGTAAAGATAAGCACCGGATGATTTCACCAACATATCTAACACGTACTGCCACGGCTTGAGTGTTTCACGGATAATTTAACGCTGCCAGTTTGCACAGGCAATTAAGCACTGAATTACTACCGCACTTACCAAGCTGTAGCAGCTGTGAACAGGTTGTGGCAAAAGCACAGAACGAAACTGAGAAGATGCACTAACGTATCTTATCTACTAGGGGCTGCTGCAGTCGATACTGACCTTGCTTTCCTTCAGTCACCACTTGGCTCGGCACTGACAGTAAAGACGCTGTATGGTGCCGCTGTAGCCGGCACTGAATATGAACGAGGCTCCGGCTCTCTGGGGAACTCCGCCACAGCCAGACTAATTGCAATGCACACAATGTTAAACACTAATACCTACACACACCTCACAACACTTGCGTGGAGTTTCCAACGAAATTACCCCCACTCTGTTGGTAGTGGCTCGGCGATATGGCACACAGCACCGTGCTGGAACTGTACTGTATACAATGTGCACCACTACTCCATCCCGTCAGTGGCGGGTTTCTGGTTTGTAGTGGTGCGTCAGTGGGCCCGCCTGAGACCCCGGCCCGGCTGCTCTTGGCTGTTTGACAAACAAGGGCAAAGTTGGAGCGGGAGGCTGGTAGGTGATGGCAGATATATAGGGCCAGATCAAAATCTAAATATACTCCTATATAAACGCTGATGGCGCCGTACTGTACACGTGCAACAGGCGATGACAGGGGAAGAACACGTGAGCACACTGACACTAAAGTGCTTCTAGGCTACTACTCAGTAGTCATAACTGACTTAGTGAACTTCCCCTGAGGGACCGAATGCAAAGTGGGTTGGTGGGTGTTTGGGGGTTTAACGTCCTTATCCACCACATACGGGTGATATCAAAGACGGGGCAACGATGAAAAAGCCAGCACAAATATTTGGCCCCAGCCGGGATACGAACTCACGGCGACGTGACCCGATCATTACTGGAAGTCGAACGCTCTACCGTGACCATTCAGCCACCCCGGCTCCCCGACCGAATGCAGTGTGTACAGCAGTTAGTGACAGTAATCACCGACTGATTCGTTTTCTGGCCATCTCTGATGTAGGCTTATCATAGCGATGCTGTATGGCATACATTGCACTGCCACGGTGGCACACATGCACTGACGGCGGGGGGGGGGGGGGGGGTCCTCAAGATGTGCACACATGTAACTGATGTTCACTGACATCACGGTCATCATGCAGTCGGCGGCACAGCCGTCGACTGAGCACACACGGCAGTACTGACAAATACTGATAATTTTATTTGACTTTGTGTGTGATCCACTACTAGTATTGACTCAAGAGGCCTACTTCAGTCAGTGCCATCGACCGGGTGATTGACGACATGATCCGGCGGAAAAAAAACAAAACCCAAAACCTGAAGATGGCTGGCTTGTAAGTGATGGACACGTGACGTAGTCCAGCATTGCCCGGCGACATGGACGGAGACCCGCGGAATCCGTCCTAGCCTACACTGACAAAATCAAGTTACAGTCTTGACATCAACTTGAATTCACTGTCAGTCAGTCAGTAAAACTGACTGACTCAAACTGACGCCGCGACTGACCGGCCCCAGTCACGGTGTCTTCAATGTTGTTTATGAAAACTAACGTTAATTTACTATACAACCGTAATACGGCCAGTCCGAGTCAGTACTGACTGTCTGTTGCTGGAGGTATTATGTTCACCCTCCTCAAGCTCCTGTCATCATTTTTGGTCTGTGAGGCCCAACTGCCGCATGCAGTGTCCTGTACCTTGAGGTTGACCAGCTGGCACAGTGATCCCGGCCGGCGCCAGATTAGTTCCGCTGTCAGTCATTGGCTCAATTCCGGACGTGTTTCGGGTCAGTTTTGTGTTGTTCTTGTTTATTAGTTTTCCCGGTTGGGACACTGATACAGGCGTTAGCCCGGCTGCCGCGGCCGGCGCAACGTGGGAAACCCGCTCAATGAACCCCGCGGCCACTGATGGACTGATGAACTCACTTCCATCCATTGCTTCAGTGCTAACTCCCAGTCTGGCTGAACACTGACTGATCGGCAGTGGATGCGCGTCACAAATTGAACGTTTCATGCGGACGACAATGTTCAGGAGCGTTTGTGTGGCGGCTCGGAACTCACTTCACCGCCGTTCTTCGACCGTTCGTGGGCAGTCACAATACACGACATGCACCGTGCTTCAACTGAACTCGGACTAGTATACCGCCCTGTCAGTGCCACCGTGGCTTTGATCAGCTTTACCGGGCAACGTGACTGATTAACACTGGTCAGTCCAGATAAAGTAGGCCCGGCTTCAGTCGGAAACTGATACAACCCATTTCTAAATCTAATACTAATGACCGGTTAAGACTGATCTGCATCGCTGTCGGCTCATTTTCTGTCTCCGAGTCAGTGTCGGTGTCAGTGTCAGTGTGTGTGTGCCACGGTGTGTGTGTCAGTGTGTGTGTGTGTGTGTGTGTGTGTGTGCGCGCGCGCGCGCGGTGTGTGTGTGTGTGTGTCTCTCTCTCTCTCTCTCTCTCTCTCTCTCTCTCTCTCCCCCTCCCTCCCACTCTCTCTCTCTCTCTCTTCCCGGCTTTCAGTCATTGTCTGTCTGTCTCTCCGTCTCTGTGTCCGAAGGCTCTCTCCGTCTCTCTCTTTAGTTCAGTCATGGTCGCTTTCACTGAGTGAGTCTCTCAGTTAAATCTCTCCTGTGTGTGTGTGTGTGTGTGTGTGTGTGTGTGTGTGTGTGTGTGTGTGTGTGTGTTACAGGTTCATTCACCATTAACAGTTTTATACTCCACCCTCATGTCATACTAGTACTGAAATGCCGTCAGTCCGTCGGCTGTCGCGGCAATGGTGTATGTGTTCCCACCACTGACCTCTAAGGACATTAGCAAACAGATGTTGACCGAATGTAGAGAAAGTGCTTGAGTCTGTATGAAGGAAATTCGAGCAAACACACAGAATAACATTACGCAGGAAAAGCAAAGAAAACTGACAACACAATGTGTGGGTATGTGGGAACGATGACTGACGCACCCCTAGAACTGTTACGATGGCCGGAATGTCACGTCAGTGCCGTGTGCTGTCAGTCGAGCCGGCCAGGCGAGACATCGGTCTGAACTGGAATTCGTTGAAACTGAAAATCATGTGCAGGCTAATTATTTTATGAATATTATAGCCCAAAATACTGACTTACACAGGTTGAATGGACCCGGGTGCGGGTGTCACTGAGACTACTGATACGGCCGGGTCCGGGTGCCCGTCAGACTGTTGAAACTGACTCAGTGGTTCCGGCGCCGGGCACTGAACTCACGATACTGAAGCACTGATTGAGACTGACCGTGACCGAGAGTTGGCGGATCGAGTCTATACACTCAGTACCGGCCGGGCAGGTCTTTCACGACACTAACTAAGAAATTGAATTTGAAGCCCGTCACGGTTCAGGTGTCAAAGTGGTGTGATCAGGGATAGAAAAACAACTCAGAACGCTCTGACGGTGAGGATAAAAATGGTAGCATTGGCCCCTTTAACTCTTTGACGACGGAGCGCAATTTCTGACACACGATTTCCTATAGGAGTTAAACACTGCGCGGAGACAGTTTCAGCTCACACGGCCTCTTTGTCGGCAAGCTCATACGGCCTACATACGGGTAAATGTCAGTGCCGCTACTTCGCAAGAAGTTACCAGTTGCTTTCAATTTTCTGGCCCGTCTGCGGTTTATTTTGTCGTCCAGTCAGTGATGGCCACAAATCAGCCGGGTCTCGTCGGGATGTCGGCTATCGCTACTGTCGAGAGAGCTTCTCTCTCAAAGTTTCAATGCGGCCGCCGGCCCGGCGAGAGACTGAGACAATGATCAGTCGAGAGACAGAGAGTGAGGGTGGCGGGGTGGGTGGCGGTTTAGGGCCGGGTCCGGCTAACGTCCGTTTCCACCACATTAAGGGTGGTACCAAAGACGGCCGGGCCGGGCAACGAGGAAAATGCCAGCACAAAATTTTGGCTTCCAGCCATGATCTGACTGAGCTCACGGCGACCGAACTGACCGAATGTGTGAAGGCGTACTAGTACTGCTCTACTGACCGGAGTGAAGACGATCTCAAGACATTGTGATTATCTAGTGTGACATTTACCGTCTCTATCGGGTTCAAGTTTAGGGCGCTCCTGTAGAAGAGCCTCGGACCGTTTCAGTGCCACCACTAAGCACCCTCAGCCTTTGAGAATAAACTCTAGTGAAACGGCCTGTACCGCTGTGGAACCTTATCAGTCACCACCGGCCCGGCCGACACCGGTGTAGGATCCGGTCCGGTCCCCCCTCTGAAGCAGTCCCCCGGGGGACCAATTCGTGGCAAAAACTGCTCTATAATGGTCCCCCCTTAGACATCCAGCCTCGTTTTCGACTGGTCCCCCTGGGCGATTTTGGTCCCCCCTCGCATCCAAAATAGGCCCCCTCTCGAACTGGTCCCCCTCTTTTCTAACCAATGTAGAGCTATGTCAGTATTTATTTTTAACTTTATTGTTATAGTGTGTGTCAACTCAGTAGAAAACGTGACTCTGGATCTCTCTCTCACTCTCTCTCTCTCTCTCTCTCTCTCTCTCTCTCTCTCGCCCCCCACACTTTCTCTCCTCCCCCCATCTCTCAAACACACACACACACACACACATTATGCACGCACGCACGCACGCGTGCACACTCACTCACTCACGCACGCACGCAAACACACACGCGCACACACACACACACACACACACACACACACACACAGACCTCTTTCGTTATATGTATAATTATTTTCATTTTTGTACAGAGATGTTATTCAAGATGATCTTGAACTGGGTCAAGGTTACAGTGTCAAATCTAAACTTTTAAAAGTGATTTAACTTCGTAGATTTGCCGTTCTATGTAGCCTATACTTTTGTTTTTTTATTTTCTCTTTTCTTTTTTTTTTGTGGGATGAGAAAACGGTCGCCACTAAAAAACAAAAGTATAGGCTACATAGAACGGCAAATCTACGAAGTTAAATCACTTTTAAAAGTTTAGATTTGTTTTCTCTTTTCTTTTCTTTTTGTGGGATGAGAAAACGGTCGCCACGCTTCTTGACACGTCACGTGACTCGTGTCAAACATGCCTATAATTATAAGTACACGACAATTCATTCCGTACTTGGGCCACCGAGGTTGAGATATTTGCTGCAGCCACCCTGTTGGACACGCCCGTGTATGTGTTCACAAGAGAGGCTCCAGGCCGACAACCTAGGTGGCTGAAATACGGGCCAGTTTGGCAATCGGCCCCATTGAAAACAGACAGAGTAATTTATATAATGAATCTTGGACATCACTTTGCTCCTGTTTTTGTGTCACTCCTTAGACCAGAACTGTTAGTCTTCTGCTGTTTTTGTTGTTTCAAGGGTCATGATTTGAGACACTGGTACTCAGTCTTGACTGTCTACTTGAAGTACGCTGAAAGCCAAAGGTGGCAACTAGTTTTCATGTCATGGACACTTACTTAATTTTGAAGAAATATTTTTTCTATGGCGTTGTATAGAAAATATTAGATACTTGGTCTTTGATGTTATTCTCTAAATGCTATTTCCAGTTTAAAAAAAATGACAGGAAATGTGGACAGCAAAAAAGAACCAATGCAAAAAAAACAACTGAAAGAAACAAGAACACAACCAAACAAATATATCTCACACACACAAAAATAACAACAAGCACATAAATCGGAAAAAAAAGAAAAAAAATGTTCCTATGGCCCTGTGCTTTTGGGGACAATAAAGTTTTGTAACAATAAAGTTAAAAATAAATACTGACATAGCTCTACATTGGTTAGAAAAGAGGGGGACCAGTTCGAGAGGGGGCCTATTTTGGATGCGAGGGGGGACCAAAATCGCCCAGGGGGACCAGTCGAAAACGAGGCTGGATGTCTAAGGGGGGGACCATTATAGAGCAGTTTTTGCCACGAATTGGTCCCCCGGGGGACTGCTTCAGAGGGGGGACCGGACCGGATGCTACACCGGCTTTCCGACCGTGACTGGCCGCACTGACAAACAGAAGCGCGCGCGCGCGCACACACACACACACACACACACACACACACACACACCGGCACACTTAGACACACACAAACTGAGCTTAGACTGAGCATCTTGAAGACTGAGAGCCTCGGAGAGAGAGTGACTCAGTGAGACCCGGCGTCTGAGGGCCAGAGAGAGAGAGAGAGAGAATCACTGAGTAGTTTCAGGTGTCACAGTTTATATGCAAATAAAATTTTCAGAACCGAGAGCCACTGGAATCAGTTTCACTGAGGCCGGGTCAGTATAGCTGGGATCATCAACAAACTGGCTAATCAGTCATTCAAATTTTATCCCGCCTTGAACAGCGGTTGCTAGTCAGTCGTCAGCCGGACTCAGTGCAAGTGAGCAGTTCCCACTGGGTTGGCGTACTATCAAAATCAGCGTTTTTTTCCGACTGCTGGTACTCTTCTGTTGCTAAGTCTGTGTGTGTGTGTGTGTGTGTGTGTGTGTGTGTGTCAGTGTGCCGTGTGCCGTGCGCGCGCGCGTTCAGTTTGGGAGAGCTTCGGTGACTGAGGATCAGTTGTCACTGCGGATACCAGTAGTCTCAGAGTCAAGCTAACGTTTCTCACGTCACTAGTGCATCATGTCAGTGGCCCTCTCGTGCGCCTGACGGCGTCTGTCTATGAAAACACAACAGGAAAACGCATAACAATAGCTGTGTGTGTGTGGGCACGAACAGTGACGAAATCACACCGTCCATATGTTGCGTCCATTAGTCATGAACTTATTTTTACTTTCTCCCCGTATCGGGCGGATCTGTCTGCATCTCAGTGGCTGGGTGCATTGTCTTGCGTCATTGAACGACCTCGGTAGCCGGGTGTATTATGGGGAGCAGGTGTAGAGGAAAGATCTAGTGACGTAGAACAATGCCGGCTCCGACATACGCCAGGTGCTGGCCAGGTGAGCAAGTAAAAGTTGTTCTTTGCCGACTTACACCGGCACGGAGCTGGAAAAACTGTAAGGCAAAGAATCCAGTTTGCGGTTTGCTTGAGTCCGGCCCGGCTGCCACAAAACGTTCCTTGTGATATCAGTGTACACTGAGTGTGGCAAAAAGCGAGTCTATTCAGTGCTGACCAACACCCTGGCATCAGCACATACATTCTGCTCCCTACACCGGTGAAAAGTTCGGCAAGATCACTGTAATCTCCCTATACGGATGGAAAGTTCGCAAAGCGGATCTGTTGCCGATGAATTTCAGTCAGTCAACTTTTTCGCCGCGCTGGACTGTCGTTCTTGATTTCATATCCAGGTTTTCCACTAGACTGACCCCGTTGACGACGACTAACGTCGCCGGCGCGGGTTGGTCTTCTAACAGAATTCAGTATTTCGGTGTGGAACTGATAACCAGACGGGAACTGAAATCAATTGTACACATCAGATAACCTGTACTGAGAAAATCACAAACTGAGACTATGATATGTTCTTAATCACGGTCTCTCATAAAAGATTCTCTTCAGTCAAAAGTGATGAGCCGCGAGGGTCACTGAGTTGGGTTGGAGGCACGAGGGGGAGGAGGAGGATCAAGAAAGTGGGGGGAGGAACCGAGTCCGTCCCTCGGGCTGAAGCGTCTTCACTGAGACGGGCACACAAAAAACACTGTATATGATTGCAACTACCCCCCCCCCCCCCCCTTCTTCTCCAAACCGCTGTGTGAGGGGCAACAACTGGTGCAACTGCCGTTTCCCGAGAAATACTGAGTGCCGACTTCTCCGGTTACGATTCAGTCGACCAAAGTTCAAGACGTTGACCTAGTCAGTGGAGGCGTTAGTTTAGGACCGACGTAATCGAAGGCACATACATTCTGCTCAAATTAATTTGCACTCTGCCCTTTTTTCCCCCGTCTGAACTCGCCGCCAAAGCAGCAGCTGCGTCTCAAGTATGCATACGGACATTGATTTTTCCCAGTTCTCAGTACCCCCCCCCCCCACACACACACACACACACACACTTCCCGCCGCAACGCCCCTGCATCCGAGTCTAAACCTTGTGCAGACACTTCGTCTTTTTTTTACGACCTTGGTTTGTTTGGCGGACAGTCCTGAACAAACTGTAGCAGATGTGAATCAGTTGACATGATCAAGGAGTCAATGTTGCGTGCAGTTTCGCCAGCTGCAAAAAAACTGAATGGCAAAAACATGTATAGACTGCGAAATTTGTGACATGCTGTTCCATATTACAGTCACAAAATTGATTGACAGGTCATACTACCAATCAAAGTGCGAGAACTTGATGTGTACTCCGACAAACAAACCCACACCTGTGGGTTAGCTTGGTATGTGTCTGACAGACTCGGGATCAAGGGGTAAAAAAGTGTATGCTGCATGCGGTTGCCATGGAGGATTCGTTTTAATCCGTGGGCATGGCTACAGGCGTCTGGGCTACATGGCAGTTACTGGGCTGACCAACAGCACAGGACCACTGGGCAACTAGGAAAAAGCCAGCAAAAACGTTTGGCTCTCAGTGTAGATTTGTACTTACGACCCAATCGCTGAAAGTCCAATGCTCCAACAACTGGGCAATCCCAGCTAACCTGCTGTGTAATGGCAAAACACAGTAAGTCCATGCCATCATTGTATGGGAAAAGGGGTGAAAGACATTGATGTACCACGGTCCAGTCATTTGGAACAGCCTGCCTGCCCATGTTCGCCATGCAGTCAACGGACTCTTTTAAAGTCGCTTGAAAGTCTCATTTCTTCCGGCAGTATTATACAGACTAACTTCTCTATCATCACTGTTAACATCATTGTCATGTTAGGATGTTGTGTTAGGATGTATCATAGCTGTGTGTGTGTAACGTGTATGTGACGTCTATTTCATGTGTATGTAATGCGACGTATTTCATATGTATTGCCACCCTACTATTGTGAGGCGCCAAGAGCTCCAGCAGGAGGTTGGGCGCTAGACAAATCCTCATTATTATTATTATTATGTAGTGGTCTTTTTCCTCAAATGTTGTTGATGTACTTACTGTGTTTTGCCATCACACGCGAGTACCCCCTCAAAAGATAAGGAAGCGATGTGCATGTACCTCCAAAGTGACACAATTCAGCCAAAATATTTGGATGTTCCAGGAATGCAGTGATTAATAATGTGAACAAATAAAAAATTCTACCTTCATACATTTAATAAGCTAATAATCACTTTCATCTCTGAGACACAATCACAAGTAGTAACAAATACACAACAGATTTCATAATACTCAATAACACAATACTGAATAGCCTGTGAACTGTAAAATATATAAATATGTAAATCTACATGTAAACCTATAGTCATATAAATGCACATGTATACTTGGCATATGATTGATTCCCGAGTATATGTATATCTTGTTAGTTTAGCCGTTGCCTGAAAACCGTGCGCACACACACACACACACACACACACACACAAAGCTAAGAATAAGCAGTGCTTAAAAATCTGATCAGACATAACACCAAAGATATGTTCAAAATGTGGAATTCATGAACACATTTTCAAAAATACTGGCAAATTACAGTACATGTATGACAAAAAAAATGTAAGCAGACCATACTCCATCAATAATTATTGCACAATGTGCACAGTATGAGCTTACTCATGGTAAGCCTGAAAGCAATAACTGTCAATATATGAAAAAGTGACAAAACAACTTAATGAAATGAAAAACATCATAATTACACCACACTGACACCCAAACCATCAATCCATCCCCAAGAAAAAATAAATTGGTCCCTAAAAAGTACAATCACCACACCAATTTAAATGAGTTGAGTAAAATTTACGTTAAAATAAATATTTTGAACACTCCCTTAATTTGATGATTCCCTGCCGCCAGGTCCAGTCAATACAGATAGAGAAGAAAGAAACCTGGATAGGATGTTCTGGCAAGAAACATCCAATATTCAAGTTGCCTGTTCCAAGCTGAAAAGTCTGGCAAATCAACAATCCAGAATACAAGAAATGAACTCACGTTGGTCAAAAGTGTTACAAGCACAAACACATTATCCAATCCAGTGGTTTTTACTGTACAGATATTAGGCAGACTCCAGCAACTGTTGCTAGGGCCCACAAGCAGGGTGCTTCCTTCCCTTGAATATAGCAGTCTGCTGCGTATCTAACAGTAGTTTTTGTTGGAAGTTGAATAAGTGTTGTGAATACGTGCATAACATGATGTGATACATTTTATTATGAGACACTGGTTTCTTTGTTGCCATGTTTGTTTGTTTCGTTTGCGGTGCCTGTCTCGCCTTCGTGTACACACGCACGCACAAACATCAAGTGTGCTGCTAAAAATCCCACGTTCATCTTTCAAAGAAGAGTAGGCTGTGGCCGGTGGCGTGGTAAACAGAAATACTGTCGCACGCACCAGAGTGAATAGCAGGGTGGAGGTTTGCACACAAAGTAGCGCTTAACAGCAGCAGGCTTTCACTGCTTCGTCCTCCAGCCCTGCGGCGCCGTGAGCATTTCAGCAGAGATGGATATGTGCGCCGAGGAGAAGTCTACCATACCATACCATACCATGTGAAAGCTCGTGGGGCCTTTCAACTGCAATGGAGTTTGACCCATCTCTGACTGGCTAAAAATCAAGTCAAACTTTATCATATCTGCCAGCAAAATGCTCACTCTCAAGAGACCTATATGCCATATAAGCCTTACTTCAAAGCGCAGTTTTTAGCCTGCAGTACGTCTTTCAGAAAAGCACAGCACACAAGCTGTTCTCATCTTCTGGATGACTGTTGGTTTTGTTTTTTCATCTGTGGTACATGTGTACCATGCACTTATTACTAGAAATCATTTGCTGCTGAGATTAATTTTTAAATTCAATTAATTAAAAAACAAAAACAAATCATCTCTATTCCTCATGTATACAGTATGCATTTTCAGTCAAAAAGTGAGCAGTTATATGTTATGAACAAAAATCACAGTGTACTAGAGAAGTGGCCAGGTGAAGCATAAAAAAGAATACGATTACTAATGTAGATTATTACATCTGAAGTGAACATCCTTTCAAACACTGGTCCAAGTCAGAAAACAAAATACACAACCATAAAAGTTTTTCTACCACAGAACTTTGGCAGTGGCACGCATACCAACAACAAATGCAGTTTTGATTAGCAACCACACCCAATACTATCACAAGGTTGGCACACCGGTCAGTCGTTTTAAAGTCAAGGGACTGATTTACTTTGGAGCCTTGTAACCAACACTAGCCAAGCCTTCAGAGAAAGCTCGGAGCACAAGTCGCACTTTGTCTGGGTTGCAGTTGTAGCCCATGATGCCAATGCGCCACACCTTCCCAGCCAGTTCTCCAAGACCTCCAGCAATTTCCACTCGGTAACTGGTAACAAAAAAACAAAATGATGCACAAGGCAGATAGTAGATCTGAGAACCAAAGTCTTTTAGTGCATATGATACAGCCTTCATGTACTAGCTGTTAATGTTTCTCTAGACATTTTACTCTCTCAGTACAAGAAACATCCATCATAACAGTTCACAATGATGTCTACCCCTTGACTGTGTAAACAGACACCCTGCACTTACTTTTTCATGGCATAGTCACAAACATCCTTCCACTGGATACCATCTGGGACCTTGATGCATGTCACACAGGGGTTGCGATAGATCTGTCATCACAAAACATCATCAAACAAATATAATCAGACTGGGAGGTAATCCTGTGTTTGACTTACACATAAGTTAGTGCTCTCCCTTTTGTTCTAGTATACGGGAGATTTTCCATGACTTCAGCCTTAGTTTCAAGGCTATCCTCAGGATTAGTCACAAAGATGTAATGCGGGCAAAGGCAAATGAACAGAATTTCTCTCAGAGCCGTAAGCTTTGAAAGTATGTCCACAGTGTACCAACATTTTAGCACACACACAACCAAGAAACAATTTTTAGGGTCTTTATACACAGAAGTTCATTTCACGGTAATGATCAGCTTTATGATGAAAGGCTATGAATTAAACATGCGCCCTCACATGACTCATACAAGTGCTGATGAATTTGATTTAACTGACAAAGGATTTATTTATACATGTACTTGCCATTATTGATCCTTAAAACGTGGGTTTTTTGGTAAATTTCTCAACCGCACACCAGCCGTCACCAGGAATTACTGCTTGTGATGCTCATACCTGATCCCATCATTTCAGGTCATGCCTGCCTGGAATGCCTTGCACTGCCCCACACAGGGTGTGTAAACTTTTATACCCACCTTATCCTTCACCAGAAGTTCCAAACCCAGTTTCTCAATGCCTTCATGAAGTTGTTCTGCACACTGCTTGTGGTTGGCCCAGCTTTGTTCCAAACCCTGCACAACCAAGAACATGAAAAGGCTGAAAGTGGACTATTTTTTCTCTGTACTTTTTTATTCTCTTGCACTACTGGACAACACAAATGACCTATCAGTCAAAATTTTCAGTGTGAGCCAAGAAACATTTGCAATAAAAGGAATCACAAGCACAAGATAGTTGCAACATTGCATCTGCACATGTCTGATGTACATCATAACATGGCAGCACGCTGTGTCTCACCACTTCTGCGAGTGAAGCAAGTCCCTCTCTCAAAGCATAGACACTGCTGATGAAGCCAGTGTGGTGATACCTGCAAAGTGACATATATATAAACTGTTACCCCCACTGTCCTGTGTAACTATAGAAGCACTTTAGCACAGTCTGTCTTATAGAATCAGGAGAACAAACTCCTGTTTGCAAATGACTCCTGCTAAACCGGACGGCTGGTAATTATTGCATCAACGCAAATTAACCAGAATATATCATTTGTTAACAGCATCTCATGTTACAATATACATACTTTTGTGCTAACACTATAACACTCATATCAAAAGAAAAAAAAATCTAAACGCCCTTTCAGATGGGTGGAACATATAGGTGTGCAACATTTTACCAGTTTATTCCAAAGAAGCTGGCTTTTCATAGAATCCGGCTTTTTAGTAATACATTTGTTCATACATCTGTATATCTGACACAACACTAGCTAGATCTCACCTGCGAGGACCACTGTCACATCCCCAGTAGTTGGCAAGCTCAGTAGCATCAAAGTAATATGACCGCACCCGAGATGACCGTGAAGCTATCTTCTTCCTGCAATCATAAAAACAGGTATGCAATATCTGTCCCTACTATCAATCAATCAGTACAAAGGGTCAACAACAAATCATGGAGAACAAGGTGACCTTTTCACACTACGTTGCTAAAACATCCATTACAGCCAGTAAAATGTGTAGAAAACGCTAAGTGAATGTCACGACCAGCTTGCAAGCTGTAGACTCGGTGAGGAGTCAGTCATACATAAAGATTACCTGGCTCTTTCACCATAGGAGATGGGAGCAGTACCAGGGGGAGCACCAAGAACTTTCTGTGAACCAGAATACAGGCAATCGATTTCTGCACAACAAAACACATTGGGTCGTTATTCGATATTCAGGTAAATGCACCTGACCATGAGACACGTCTACTGTTTACCACTACTAACAAATTAGCATTACAAAGAAAATCTAAGCTGCGAAAAGCAGTCTTCAAGCTGTTAGAAAATGAGGTCAAACTACAACAACAACAGCTAGAACAAGGACATGGCAGAAGTTCATACCCCACTTGTCCATGAATAAAGGGACACCACCCAAAGCTGCCACAGAGTCAACCACCAGCATGCTGTTGTACCTGTATGCAAATCATTTCATTTAGCAAAAAAAAAAAAAAAAAAAACGTGCTCTGAGACAGGAAACTGACACTGTGTTACAGAATCTTCTGAAATGCAGAGACAGCAGAAAAATAATTGTCTCCTTATTTTGCATTGCACAGTATAATGGAAATTCCCCTATCTTCCAGTTGTATCTTGCTTGTCATTGTGTGTGCTTATGTGGTGGAATGAAATGTCATTCTAACTCAAGCCTACTTCAATTTATTTTTTTTAAGTGCTTACCTGAAAATATTGTGCATTTACCGAGTTTTCAGACTTGGGCAGGGAAACAGGTTTCAACATAACTATATCTTTCACAAAACACTAGGTACAAAATACTGCCTGACGCTTTATCACACATACTGCCCGTCCCCAGTATGTATAGATTTTATTTGTTGAGATTTTCAAAACTGGGCTTACTACTCAGCTGTGTCATGTCCGCTATGCCCTTGCCATCTTTTAGTTTAGATTTCTTAGTTTAGTTGTATAGTATTAGACTTGGACATCACACATTACTTTAGGATCTGTGTTTAATATGTATGGATTTATATGTCTAGATAAATTAATATGTGTGTGTGTGTGTGTGTGTGTGTGTGTGTGTGTGTGTGTGTGTGTGTGTGTGTGTGTGTGTGAGCCAGAAGAAAATTTTCTGCCATCGACAGACAATAAAGTTATATTGAATTGAATTGAATTGAATTGAATACTTGTGACAAAGTGATCCGATTCCCTCCAAGGGCTGTGCTGTCCCAGCTGAAGATTCACCGTGTGTGACAAACACCAACACTGGTTTATATTTCTTCAGACCCTGGTAATAAACAGAAACGCACACCCACCATTCAGTACTCATATATAGATCTTTTCTTCATCAGATACTCTTCTACTACTTCCAGTAAAGAGTTTCAAAGAGCAAAATCACATCAGTTGGTGTGAATGTTGTGAATTTATAAACTTAACGATAAAAAAAATCTTACTGAAGAAAACAGGCAAATGGCTAGCAGCATCTGGTACTTGCATCATTCACAATATACAATTCTCAAGAACAATGACAGGACAAAATCCCCTCTCTACACAGGGTGTGAAATGCTTAGGAATTAAATGTTTGATTTTTCTATGTACATACATATACATTATAAACCATTAAAAAACATGATGAGCTATTGAAATAACCTTTAGATTCAAATCACCTACCCATCACCAGGAACAGGAACACAGAGGAAAAAAAGCAGAACAAGAATTGTAGTGCTTGCAGAGTATACCTCTTCGATTTCTTGCAGTGTGAACACCTCCCCCATTGGGCGTTTCAATACCTCAGCAACAGCCCCTGAAATTTCATGGCACGTCATATGAAGAAGCAAAAAACAATTTCATCAGAAGCACAAGAGAGTGTGTGCAATGCTGTTTTCTCATGTGTGTGTAGAGGTACATGTAGTGCGTAGTAGTAGCAATAGTAGTGAACTGGCAATCGGGTGTAAGTGTGTAGTGTGTGCAATGCTGACGCGTGTGCAGTATGGAAATACACCTATAAAACTACAGTGCATTGTGGTGTGCTCCTTTGTCATTACTGTATCACTATGATTTAATTCATTTTGTGCAAGGTGTAACAAATCTAAACAAAATAAAACTGCCCACCATTCCTGTCCACCATATCAGCAAAACGTACGCCCCACAATCCATTTGTGCACACCATGGCCACTTCGCCAGGCTCAAGAAGATTTGCTACCACCGCTTCCATGGCAGCATGACCTATTGGATGCAAAGATAACAGCATACAGCAGAGAGCAACAAAGCCCCTGTTGAAGGCCTATGGCCGAAAATTCTGGCAAATTCACAACAATATCTTGGGTTGTTTTATTTCGGCATTTACTTTTTTTTTTTTTTAAACATAAATCAATCTGCAAACATTTCATACCTCCAGCATTCAAAAGTTGACTTAAATGAAGAAATGCAACTTTCAAAACACCTTTTATATAAGTGGATTTTACTGTTGTGATGCATACTTTAATAAATGGCCTTGTATCTGGCTAGACAGATCATACATACATGTACCACATACCAGAGCTACAACATACCAGAGCCAGAGATGGCGAAGGTCCACTCGTTCTGTGTCTGGAAGGCATACTGTATGCCCTGCTTCACTTGATCCATGATCTGAACAAGGAAACAGTAGAACAATATCATAAAGAATGGTAATCCTGTGAACAAATGAATAAATCTAAATAAAGGGCTGAATGACAGTGAATTCATTGTCACATGTATCCACAGGTTTGAAATATGCTACCATAGACAATATTGTTTTGTAACCAATAACATGTGCACAGACAGTTACACACACACACACACACACACACACACAAATGCATGCATACACGCACACATACAAACACACAATTTACCCTGTTTTGAAATCACTAATCACATGATCAGCTACATGTCATATTTTCTGTAGCATTTGAACACCTGTCCTTGAAATAAAGCACATTTTTTTCAAAAGCACACCAACAGCATCTGCATTCTGCCTGATTACACAATGCGGTTATCTTTTATCTGAGCTTGGCTTCTCTCCTTCTGGTGGTGTCAAGGTCCCTGTCCTAGCAGGTTAAAGTGTGGGTTCTGATGGTAACTCAGTACAGCACTGTACAGTAAAACTGAACTGAAATTAGTGTGTTCTGGAATCAGCAGCGCAATCAAGCTGTTAAGGACAGTTTGTTTATGTTTGTTTATATTTCACAATACCTGACAGTGTATGTGGTATGCTGAATTCTTCTGCTATTGTTCTCGACTTTTTTTTCTTTTTTTTTTGGGGGGGGGGATTGCTTTCTGAGCTAGAATGTTCTGTTTAGAGACAAATGGATGGGGGGGGGGGGGGGTCTCCTTCTGCCAATTTTTAAAAAGACAGTACACAATGATGTAAATATGTGACGTCGAGGCATATAATTATGACGTCAGTCACTGGTTGGAAAGCCAACAACTTTATCCAATCTACTATGCATTAATCAACAGCGGAGCAAACTATGATTTATCCAAATTGCATGAATGTTGCTAGTAAATCAGAAATCAAGGAGAATACAGTATCCTGGATAAGTGAATATGACCCTCTCAACAACAGTTTATTACGCTGTACTGCATTTCCCCTATTAGGGCCTAAACACTGACCACCACTGGCCTGAATGTGCCTGCTGACTGATCTACAGACTGCTGATAGGAATATGCTCCCGCTTTCAAACCCGCCTGCTACTGGCCTGACCATGACCCTCACACAATTGACACCACCAGGAGTAGCTGAAATTCAAGGCTGTTGATGTTGGGATCATGTTACAAGGCCGTCATGCGGAACGGACCAGTTATCCACAAAATAACTCTTTGTAACTCGAATACGCCACCTATTCGCGTATCTGTACACCCATATGGCACCAAAACCAACCTGGGTGAATTCTGGGTGAAGATGACCAAGTAGCGGCAGTGCCCCGGCCGCAAGCACCCGGGGTGGTGCATTTGAAGGCCCTGGGCCCATCAGGGTCTTCATGGGAAAGTCTAGCGGGTGGAACAGGCATTCTGGAGGCGAAATGTACGGAGCAGACGATAGGCTCATGGCCGGTGCTTTTGCAGACGACAGCAGGAAACGAAAACGAGGTGCTGACTTGAACGACCCGCACAGAGTCCCTGCCGCCTCCAGCTTACCTGCTGTTGACACGAGACACTTGGCTAACCCTCGGGACATGTTGACAGTTGAACAGAGACTATCTTTCGTCTCTCGCACAGCGAGGAGAGAGCAACTGGACGAACTCGTGCACTTTGTCAAGAAGTCCTCGTAACTTTGTGGGGCCCTGCAAAGGTTCGCCTCAAGATGCATAGAAAAATGGCACTCCGCCGCAAAGTAAGGAAAACTCCGCCGAACGATACTTTCGACTCAGAGATGATTGAATTTGTTCTGCGGCGGAGCCGCAAAATCACGCTTCTGTGCGATGCGTTGCCATGGTTACCGTTAACTGTCGGGTTACGGAAACAAGTCAGTGCTTCCACGGCGCTCCGTTTCTGAAAAAAGCGCATTTCTGAATTTTGAGAATTTTTTTTAGACTCGCAGGAAACTAATCACTGGCAGCCGCTGCAGCTGAAACACGCCGGCTACCGATGATGAATTCCGGCTATAGGTCTGTTAGTAGACACCTCAGTGGATGATTATTGACCTAGACAAACCGTCTAAATGGTAGTTGGGTTTTTTTTGTTTTTTTTTTTCAGCACCACTGACGAGTACCGGACTCAACATGTAGACGCCACTGACTTGGTCAGTCGGTTTGGGACGGAATCCGGTGGTGAGGGGCGGGGGTCGGGAACTGAATCGGAAATCAGTTACTCCCCACGGCGGTGGGGAGTAACTGATTTCTTTTATATGATAATGGTTTAATTGTTATTAGTTCTGACTGGACACATGTTAAAACCAATCAGTCAGTGTAAGAGTGGAAGTCAGTGCCGTCACAGTGGGGAGGGTGGGGGTGGGGTGACTGAAGAACCGTGACTTGGATGACTGAAATCATTCTGTCATGGACATGTCAGTAACGGCTGGACTGTAATGTGTAGCTGTAGACTCCAAAGATCGCTCTTCACGGTATCACAGTCATAATTATTACATAAAATGAAAGGACGACGTCAAACACTGAACAAACAATCCACGTATACTCAGTTATATCACACTGACTAGCTCCACATCTGACTGGCGTCTCAGTGCTGATTGTGTCAGTCACAGTGTTAGTAACCGACTGGAAAATGTGACTGGTCTCATGCCCAAATCGGCCTCGTGATATTCCCCGGCTTCTGTATGACAGCTGTACACCGTCAATTATATTCATTTTACGGTTACAGCTTGCACCGTCACGAACAGAGATTGCAGCTGGGGTGGGGTTGGGGGGGGGGGGTGTAAATGCTGCCAAGTCGTGCTGCACATCAGATCACATAATTATCGTTCAAGCCTCGGTAGGAAAAGAACTTACTGAAATTACAGCATGTGTACTTGTGTCCGTCTTATGACTGTAATCGAACAGGAGGATTACGATCTTCCTTCTCAGTTCTTCACTGACCGCGACCACCGCAACCCACGACTGATGATTCCCCGTATTACGTCATGACCCCTTTGTTTCGTTTCAGGAGAGGCTGGGGAAGTTGCAAATCAAGCATTGAGTGTGTCACCGGAAAAGGGCCATTAACTGAATCAATGATGGAATGTCAGTAGCTGTTGCAATGTGCTACAGCTTTCGCTTTCGCCTTCATTTACATTCTTTTGTCTATGAAGTGGTGTGTTTCCTTAACAATTCGTTGCAAAGTAAAAGTGTTAGCTACTTAATTTCCGCCTCTGTGTGTGTGTGTGTGTGTGTGTGTGTGTGTGTGTGTGTGTGTGTGTGTGCCACGGTGTGTGTGTGTGTGTGTGTGCGTGTGTGTCAGTGTGAATGATGACTGATTACAGCAACGACGTTACTTACTGTTATAAATTTAAGATATCGTTATTGGCGTACGTCGTTGCTGCTGTAGCTATATTAACGTCACAATGATCGTAGAGTGTGAAGTTGGTCCAGTGAACAAGAGGAAGACGGAGTTGTTGGAACAGTGATGGGACATGGGAGGGAAGGGGGAATGGGGGTAATAATAATAATAATCGCGCAAATATTGGCGATTTATCCCAAATTTTGCCAAATATGTGGCTCAAAGCGCCGGCCGCGAGCTAACTGACCCAGCACGCACGCTCACGTGAATCACACTCATTCTCTCAGACACTGGACATGAACATATAACAACTTGTCACTGACATGTTGCGAAGGACCAGCTCAGCAATTTAAGTTTCGGAAGTTTAGAATTGCATTTATTTTCGAATTTTGTGGGCTAAACATTTCCATAACAGAGTACCTAGAGAGAACCCCCGACGGTCGGCCCGAATGAACGGTGCCACATCAGTAAGAGAAAGAAAAATTCTTCGGCGCCCCAGTTGAGACTTGAACCTGACCTCTGGAACTTGAACCTGACCTCTCGCGTTGGTGACATAGAGTTTTCACAATGAGGTGGCCCCGATTACGGAAAATACACCACACGAGTTTGTTGATTTCGACCGTCACAGTAAAACTGCCAGTTTTAAAGAGCAGTTTTACGATCGAAATCATCAAACGAGTGTGGTGTATTTTCCGTAACTGGGGACACCGAATTGGGAAAATTATTTATACCACGTCCGTACTTGCATTTCTTTGATTTGAAAGCTGACATCGGCAGTCCAAATGCTTCACGCGGCATCTCTGACTGAGGTGCTTTACTTCGCTTTGTCCATAGCCGGTCTGGGAGTTAGTACTGAGGGCCTTTCGAAGCCTCTGACTGAGCAGAAAACTGGAAACAGCGGGTTTACGATTGTCACAAACACGACCGATCGTAGATAAAACACAGCAAAAGATCAACAGTTTCACATCCAGCGACTGGGAAAGCTCCTTCGTCCCCATTCCCGTACGAAGTCAAAGCGCGTCATGTCGTGACGTCAATCATTCTTTAGTCGCTTTTTGCGTCATGTGTAAATGCGCAGATCCGGCCTTTGGTCAGAACACGCTGCTGGAACATTGCTAGGGCTAGTTCATGTGCACCTTTTAGGTCATCCATAATTCACGTGTGATTTGTGATGGGTACAATGTTAAACCACGCCTGGTGAATTACGGATTTTTAGCAGAACACCCTGTAATGGTGGTAGAGTGGTATAAAAAGTCTTAACCACTAGACCACCGACCAGGATGATGCAGTGGGGCGGGGGGCGGAGGGGGTTGGGGGTGAACCTGGAATTTTCTCTGGTTCTTCATTTTTCGTTTTTGCTTCTTAGTCATTTTATGGTTTCGTGACGAATTGATCGACGTAGTATGTCGGCCTCTCGACTGAGGTTCCGGACAGGAAAGGACTTGTCAGTGAGAACATTGAGACACTGTCTGGTGTCATTCATCGGCTGCCGCCACTCTCACGGTCTTCAGACTGACTGACTCAGTCATAGTACTACGTGAACCTGAGGGAAGGACATCATAAACTGGCGAGATCCAACATCAGTCACAACTAAACGTGTTTCTTGACAGTGCTCCAACCACAGTGACGAGCAAACAAATGAACAATGATAAAAGACAGACAAACTTTTGTTTGCTAGTAAGTGGTGACTGGCAGTGATACTGCCACAAGGAAGACAGCCGCTCACTGATAGATTTTGATATTATTATTTATTGTATTTTATTTATTCATTTATTTTATTACTAATATATATATATATATAATTTTTTTTTTCGGGGGGGGGGGGGGGGGGCATCCGTAAAACTCGACGCCGGCGCTGGTACCGGTATTTTGTAAAAGAGTACAATTAAACCGCTTTGTCTATTCGTTAGCTATTTTGACTGCCAGAGCTGGCAGTTTACTACTTGTCCGTTCGTTGTTATTTAGTACCCAGCCTGTATCGCAAAACGGATTCGCTTAAAAACACAAAAACAAAAAACCCACACTACTGTAAAAGTGGCGTAACTGAGAGATCGTAATTTGATATCACAAGTCTATCTCCTTCCTACTCTTGTTCGTTCCGGCCTCGGGCGTTGCTTGTTGATCATCTGAATAAGCTTACTGAATCAGTTCGCTGAGTTATGTCCCTGTGTGTATGGGTTTTCACTTCACTCTTGAGTTTCTGCATGTACTGTTTCTCTGGATATAAGTGCAGTCCACTCTAGTAACTTAGAGTAACCGTCCATGAATCTAAATGTGAAGTCAGTGTGAACTTGATCTGGGCCAGTAGTCAGTCTACGTGACGCAACTGACGAACATAGTTCAGCAGAAGAACTGCGAGGCCTGTTCTTTTCTGCTTCGTGTTTACGGAAACAGAAACGTACACGCGTTTTCTTAAAACAAGCAACAATGTTGGGAAACAAGTCGGTTCAGTCGCAGCGGCGTTTGTACGCCTATGATCATGAATGCCTCTTTAAGTGAGCGGTTTCGCCACCGGTGACATCTCACTTGACCCGTTTTCCAGTGTCAAGACATCCAGTGAGCTTGAATAGACCTGATGCTGAGTGGCGAGTAGGTTACAACAGTTAGTTAGGTGTTATCTTTTGATTTTTCACGTCACAGTTTGTCGGACTGAGCAGCTTCCGTATACGACGTGTTTGTACGGTAAGTGTTATCTATGTATTATTTGTCTCGGCGTGTTCACTTTGACCTGCGCACGGTAATCAGTTGAACATTTTATAGTGTCCCTGTATGTGTCAGTACTGAAAACATCCCACCAGATCAACACTGGGCACATCATAATTATAGCCTCGATCTTGAGCGGTTTGGCCCGGCACACTGATGCTCACTTACACAGCACGTACGTCGTAACTACTGAGTCTTTCGTGTATTGCCGACTCGTAGGCACTGAGCATCCTGACGATAAGCTATCTTTTCAGTGAGGTAGAGGAAAGAACCATCGTGTTTGTTTCAGTAAAGTCTCAATACGGTTTGTCAGGCACACAACAACGCTGTGGAAAACTTTTCGTTGAATGACCACAATCCGTGCATCAGAATCAGTCACTTGCGACACAATAGGCCTATAGCATATGAAACCATTGTGGTGACTCTGGTTGGTGTGTATGTTGTCCTATGTACGTAGAAGCGTACCGCGGTGTACGGCTAGGCAGACAACGTTATTGGGTTGTGGACTAAAGACAAGCCCGACAGCGCTGACCTGTCACGGTGGCTATTTTTAGAAGATTTGTCGAGTCTCACTTTGTTCAGGAATGGAACGTAGGCCCAAAGACTGAATGTCGTATTTCTTAAATATATGAAGCAAACCTGAAGTCACGAAAACGGCCATGATGGTCAAACGAAACATCCTTCTATCTGGCAAATAACCTTACAGCTTCGAAAGCGGCAGTTTTTCATTTCGTCAGTGGCGTTAGGAACATAGGGGCTGTAAACACAGTATCATGTACAAAGGTTGTATTTGTGTACGGTATGTTACGTTCCTCGTCATGATCTCAATAATTCTCCGGTTCCGGGAACCTCCGCCGATAATAACGAAGAGTAACTGAGACTGTGACGAGCCAGCTTTCATTGTGGACATACAGGACAATATAACGATAGCTAAAACTAGTCAGTCAAGACTAAATGGTCTCAGTAAATCCGACCCTGTACCCGGCCCGGGCGATACTCAACGCCGGTTAGCGTATTCACCAGTTTCACTGAGACTCGCCAAATATGATCTCATTGATTCAGTATCACCTGCCTGAAGAGACTGATCTGGCAACTTGAAGGTCAGTGAGGCGGGCACGGACGAATCATTTATTTTGCGGTACTAAGGCTGACGTAATCCGTTGTTAGCAATCACACTATTGTTGTGACGAACCAAAAATAATAATGTAATACCGTTACCGACATATCAGGTACAATTGACGTACTG
The DNA here is from genome assembly GCA_018292915.2 of Batillaria attramentaria. Classification (NCBI taxonomy): domain Eukaryota; kingdom Metazoa; phylum Mollusca; class Gastropoda; family Batillariidae; genus Batillaria; species Batillaria attramentaria. The sequence continues at coordinate 1,448,970 of JACVVK020000086.1, forward strand.
CTAGCCCACTGGGAAAAATCCGCAAAAACAAGAACGTTAAACATCATGTATTTTAGCCGCAAACTGAAACTGGGTCAGCCGTTGCACAAGACCGTGCACACCCCCTCCCCCCTTTTTACCGAAACCAGGCGCAGAAGGAACCTAAATTTAAACTTAATCTCGAAATTTAGATAACACATTCACGCTACATGTTTAATCGTGCACATACATATAACCGCTGTGAGCCCCAGGCAGCTACGCTGCAGACAGCGATAACGTGACAGCCAATACATTTTCATATTACGATACGGCACATGTATGACATAAATGCAGATTTGGATCCTTTTTAAGTTCCGTCAGTTCTAGGATCTGTGTAATATCTCGGTGGGAACCTTGTGTTTATTTCAGGCCAGTCCTTCATAGACCTAAAACAGAACCTCACAACTGAGTCAGTTTGTAAGGGAGCCGATACCATTCCTGCATTGCTGTCCGTCCTCTCGCGCCAATGATACGTAGGACTAGTCGGTAAGGACCGGGTAATGTGTGTGTGTGTGTGTGTGTGTGTGTGTGTGTGTGTGTGTGTGTGTGTGTGTGTGTGTGTGTGTTATTTTTGTTGTTGTTGTTGGTTGGTTGGTTGTTGTTGATGGTAGTGATGGGGTTTTTGTTGTTGTTGTTGTGTTTTTTTTGTGTGTTTTTTTTTTGGGGGGGGGAGGGGGTTGAAGGGTAGCCGGAAACAGGCTTCACTGGCTGACTGATGACGTCATTTCGTCGGAGTAAGAAAACCCACCCGGCAACAACAACAACAAACTTGAAAAGCACGTGAACACTTTCTATACGTGATTATTCTGGTGTCTTGGTGTGCTCAAGCCGATACGCTACTGGAGTGCAGTTCCGGCAACATTGAGCGTTCCACAGTTTCCCGGCTGATGAGATCCGAGTTTTGGCTGGTGTAGGGTAGGCGGTTTACCGACTGACGTCATACTGACTGACACATCCGCGGTCACCACACATTTGCCAGAGTTCTTCACTGAGAAGCCGGAAAGAATTGTCTGACTGTTATGATGTGTGTCCGAGTCAACTTGTTCAGTCACCGGTTTCAAGTTGTTACACTACTTCATTGTGCTGCAAATGGTCACTTTGTTCGGCGTCAGTACAAAGCCAATACACTGATTATTTCAAGCCAGCTGGCCGTCTTCCGGCGATTAAAAAACCCAAACAAAACCAAAAACCAAAGAACAACCCCCCCCCCAACAAACAAACAAAAACAGCAAACAAACAAACAAACAATCCTTCACGCCCTGACTCGCACTAGCGGCCACCGATAGGCACCTATCAGTTGTGATAAGTTTTTGTTGTTGTTGTTGTTGTTGTTGTTTTTTGTTGTTGTTTTTTTAAACTAGTCACTTTCATTCTCCCCTGTGTCTGCATGGCTCTTACCCGGCCTCTAGCCATGGGGCAGGTCAATTAGGGTATTTGAGCCTTTGGGAATCTGTCATTCAGTACAAGTGTACTCTACCCTAAAATATTTACCGAGAGGCCCTTCACTGCTTCAGTTACATCCGGGCTCCATTTCAATTTTCAATCCAGCGGGCCGCTCAGTGGCACTCAGTCGCCGGCCGCGACAGCCACTCCAGTCCAATCATTTCTTGTGGTCGGTTGCTCGATCAGTCGCCACTGTTTAAGTCGTCACCGCTGATCATAGATACTGATCAGGTGTTAGCTGATTAGTTATAAAGTCAGTCAGTAGTCGACTGCCGGGGTCAGACGGTGACACAGAATTACGGTCTGTGTCAGGTTTGTTGTGCCAGTGTGTATGTATACTAGTACATCATGTCCGGCCGTCAGCCGGTCAGTGTGTGTGACCGGTGTGCCGGGCCAGGCCGCGGTGCCAGACGGTGTGTGTGTGTGTGTGTGTGTGTGTGTCTGTGTGTGTGTGTGTGTGTGAGTGTTGTCCCATCCCTGGTGCTGTCAGTCCCGGAAAGCATGGCATAGGGATATTCAGAACGGTTCACTTTGAATATAAGTTTCAGAAACTGAACTCACTACCCGCCGGCGTTCCGGCTCTACTCGATTGTCAGCCATTACCGGGGGCGCTCATGCAGTCAGTGACGGGCAGACACGCATCACGAGTTGGGCTCTCACTGGTCAGAACTGAAGTCTGGACTGATTACGTTCTTGATTTCAGTCAAGTTATAGACTGCGGAGCATCAAGTTTTAATTGGCCCGGCTATGCCGGCTTCAGTCTGTCGTTCTCAATGGTGTCAGTATGTCAGTAAAACTGAGTCAGTCAGTAGTCGGGGTTAGGGGGTTTAGCCCCGGAATAGAGTCTAACCTCGAACCGGGCTAAACTACTAGCTCTAGGGTTAAATTTTCTGGTTTTTTTGTTTGTTTGATTGTTTTTAAATCAGGAATCGGGTCCATTCCAGCATGGTGCCTCTGCCGTTATAGGAGGATTTTTGTCTTTCCGGCTTTTTTGCTTCCTTTTTTATTTAATCAAGTTCTGTTTTGGAATTTCTTTTGTCCTAATCCGGTCTGGGTTAGGCCCCTGGCCGTGGGTTAAATTAACCTCGAGTTTTACATACGGGTCCAGAACACTTGTCCGGCTGTCAGCAATCCCGACTTCGGCTGATCACATTCCGCGGCAGTAATCAGTAGTCCCGGGCCGCCGGCGTTTCAGCCGGTTTCAGCCTGTCAAAGTTTATTATTGTTAGCCATGTTTTATTTTGTTTTGCCGGGTTCAGTTTTCAAGTCAAGTTGTGTGTGTGGTGGTGGGGGGGGGGGGACTTGCGTGGCTACTTGATCCTGATGACACGCATAACAAACACACTTGACCGAAAGGTCGATGTCAGATCTTCGAGTTTGATCTATTTCCTGTTTCACTTTTGAAACCCTTGCAAGGCCTCACAGTGAATCCACCAATCGGGGTGCTTGTTACAGTAGCAATAAGGGCAGTCCCGTCTTTTCAAGTGCTCCAAAACAGAAATGGCGCACCTTGGTACGGCTACGGGAAGATGATGCACATCATCCAGGTAAGAGTACCCGTCTCCTCACGTTTCATCGACCACTGACGCATTCTGTTTTGGATAATGCTACAGGAATCGGCCAGCGTTCGTAATTCTTGTCCTGCTTTGGCTGTCGTGATCTTTTCGGCAGTGTCCGTAGGACGCTTAAAGGTGTTGAATGCCGTATGGGGGTGTTGTATGTGCGACACTCTGACACAGTCACGCGCTCGGTCAAATGTGATATTTTTGTCAGCCTCTGACAGTGGTAGAAGGCTCTATGCCTTCTCGGTAGCTGTATATCGTTCTTTGTCTTTCGACGATTGGCCAGTGAATAGTGGTTGACTCCGGGATACATGTAAATTTGTCTAATTTGTCTTTCGCCGTTTCGGTCAGACTTACCCGAAATCGAAAGTGGCTTGCCTTGAGGCGCTAAGCTAATCCGCACAGTCATTTGAGAAACAGCAAATGAAGACCATTTCACAAGCAAGAAGAAAAAAATTCGAGTGATTTGTGGAAACTTTTGGGATGGAGAGAAAATATTATGGGCCTGATTACGGACGGAGAAACAGTATTTAGTTGTCAGTGTCACAATGCCAGAACCATTCAATTTTGAATAAAATAATAAACGGCTTCATCACAGCCTTAACGGAACAGGATACATATGGCAGAGATTTGTAGAAAGGTTTTATGATTTTGATGTAGATGGGAGCAGGAAAGACAAACAGCTGACCACCATGGCAGACTCAAATCACTCTCACTCTACCGAAGACAAGGATCCTGCTTACAGAGATGCTGCCTCTGTCAGCATGCAGCATGAAGGAGAGACAACGGATGATATGTATGTGGATGCTGCATCAGCAGCTCGTGTGAATCATCCGGTGGATGGGTATGGGGCTACTTCTGGTTCCGGGGACGGGAGTTTCTATGATGCTGTGGAGGAACAGCATGGGCAAGGTAGTACAGTAATACTTTTGTTATAAAACTTTGTTATGATTGTTTTGGTAGTAAGTAAGCAGGCTTACACTTTACACATTTCAATGGAAAGGAAAAACAAGGAGGAATGGACCCATCCCATAAAGTTGTTTCTCCCAATTTCATGCTATTTTGTTGCTGTTGTTGCCAGTGGGTTTTTTCCATCACTCATGCAGGTTGTCCAAAAGAGGATGCTTGTTCACATCTTGTGATTGTGTGTGTGTGGGAGGGGGGGGGGCGGCTTTGCTTGTATGTCTCAGAACAGTATTCGAGATGGTTATTCCCTTACTGTCAAGAACCCTAGATCCACTACGCAGTCCTTGCTACAGTCATGCTACTCAAAATGAGTTATCCTGATGGTTATTTCCCTACCGCCAAGGACCCTAGATCCACTACGCTAGGGTCCATGCTGCCGTCATATTTAAGCAGATAGGGATGTGGATCTAGAGCCCTACTGACAGTAAGAAGTGTGCTTGCTAAGTGTGTGTGTGTGTGTGTGTGTGTGAGAGAGAGAGAGAGATATGCCAATTCCGTGGGATCGAGGCTTTGACAATATTTACAGATCGTGTCTGTGAACTAAACATTTGATATCACCTCACGCAGGGCTTCTGACAGAGGGTGCTTGTTCATGTCTTGCGATTTCCCTGTTGTGTCATGACTTCCCTGACTGAATTAATTTTTACATATTACATGTATCTGGAAGTTCTAGAGGGCTGGTAAAGCGTGGACTTCAATTTTACTTACAAAATCGCAAGATTGGAACTCTTCGGACTGGTGCTTCTCTTAGGAAAATGCCAGGATGATGAGAAATTTGAAGGAGTCTTTTCATAGATGTTTGGCTATAAATATGCAAACTACCCCTACCTCAGAAATATTTTTTTAGAATAATCATCATAATAATAAATAATAAATGGTATTTGTGAGGCGCATTTCTTTAGGAATAAAACTCAGTGCACCAAAATCAGTCAGAGCTACAGAGCTGTACTACGAGCCCATTCAGTATAATTGGATGAACTTCAAAATTCTAGAAAAAGGAAGGCTTTTGAACAACTTTTTTGGGTGAAAATGGAACATGACAGATTTCTCTAAATGGGCGATAACTTTTCTAAAAATACGGCGAGAGAAATGTTGTGAAAAATATCTATGGGACATATGACTGTTCATTTCATCTCAAAGTAAGAAGCCCTTCAACAAGGTGGTTAAGCACACAGCCACAATTACATCCACACACACACAAACACGTCACACAACTCCCACTAAAAAGAATTGCAGCAGCATAGTGTGCACCTAAGGTATCTATGACAGATTTTGTTATGTCACTGTGTGTGTGAAAGTATGTATCGTCTGGAGAAACGTCACAGTCTTGGTTTTTTTTATCACTGAAACTTGCTGCTGTGCACAGTGAAATCTGCCCCATTCAGTAAAGAAAGGTGTAATATATATTTTTAAAAAAATCAAAGCTAGTATTGCAGACTTCTTGTGAATGTTGCTAGCAGAAAGCAAAGAAATACTTGTAATTGTGTTTCTAGGAACAGACTTTCAACAAGGAAAGATGGAGATTTCCCATTTCCTCTCATTGCTTTACTAGCTAGCACCCTTATCAAGGGTTGTGCATGGAAATAAAGGAATGTGTTGGTAGCATGACTCTAACAGCAAACAGTTTTCCCTGTGTATTGTATACATGTTAATTGGTTCCTGGTGGATCAGGTGTTTTGAATGTTTTGTTCTCCACTGTTCAGGCTCTGCACAAATACCTGGTGGTGTCCCAGCTCCTGTTTCGTCACCTGAACAAGGCAGTGAAACTCCTGACTCCACAAGCCAGGGACCAAATGATAAACATGTCTACTTTATTCTGGAGAAGCAGGATCCTTTAGAAGAATCTGGAGAGGGACGTACAATGGCAGGCGGGGGTGCCGAGTTCAAGGGACAGACACTGGCGCGGGCTAACGTGAATGTGGCTGCTCGGGCTAAGATGTTTGAAAATACCAAAATGAGTCTTTTTCAACCAAACACCAAAGATACAGAAAGACAGGACACTGCTGTCATGGAAGATCCCATATATGATGTTCCACCAGCCTTGAAGGCAGCAGAGGGTGGGGAAGTGAAATCTAAACCAGGCAGCACTCATCCCTCAAAGTATCAGGATGACAAAGACATATACGAAATCACTTTTGATGAAGACCAAAACCAGAACAAAGGTACTGCATCTCTACAGAATTCTGGAAACTTTGGAACTAGCGGTACTTACGAAGAAATCCAACAACCCTCAAAGCAGCAGACTAGAAGAACAGATGTGTACGAACTCGCCAAACCTCTGTCTGGTGCTTCCAGACACTCTGATCTGAGCAGCAGTGGTGGATACTTGCCTTGCATGCAGGGAGCAGCTCGTGTAGGTGAAGGTCCAACTATTGTGCCCAGTAAAGAGGAGATCGAGACGGAGTACAACAGACTTCGTTTCAGCCGAAGGGGTGCGTCCAGGTCAATACCAGAGGAAGCAGGCTATCACTCCCTGAACAGATTCTCTGCTCAGCTCATTGGTAAGTGTTTTGTGTGTTGAGTTTACGTTTAAAAAAATCGTCATCTTTGCTTTGTTGGCTGGCTGTGCCCAAAACCTGTTTCACTTCATTAATGGAATGTCTGCCTTTCAAAGTGCTTTCAGTGAAAGCTTGTGTTCGAGGATTCTGTCACACCAGCATTTCAACTGTGTCAGCTAGATTTTTTTTAGAGAGAAATCCCTATAGTCCAGTAGTATTCATTTGGTAAACTATATATGTACTTGAAATTCAGACACATGCAGTGTACAGGATGTCTACATCCAAGATGCACACAGTTTTTGGGTTTTATTGTTACATTTTTTCTTCATTTTGTGATTTTTGGGGGGTTTTGTTTTTGTGCATAGATGTATACATGTATTTGACATGTCAGTGGAATATGACACTAGTAACTTTTTCTGATTCAGCATGGACATAATGGTATGGGTGAAATTAGTAGGAATCTATCAGTCAGTTAAAAACAGCTCATTGTCTTATGTGCTTTTGTTTTGGTCTTCACTGATATCATGCTAAAATGTGATGCCAAAATGTGAAGATGCATCTTGGATAGATGTGCTTTGCATCTGTGATGCCTGGACTTGGTATTTGGCAATTTTTCAGACTAGTGCAGCAGACCTGATAACGTGCCAGCCTGTAGGTAGTAAGGTTACCTGACATTTCATCCTGCCCTAAACAGAGAGAGAGGGAGAGAGGAGTGCCAGTGGGAGATACTTGAACCTCCACATCTGGCTTCATTGTGATAAAAAGAAGTTTTGGCCTGAAAACTGTGCAGTTAAGCAGCACAAAGGTGTTTCTGTTGAAAATGAAGAAACAGTGTCAATGTGCTTATTCCAAGATTACTAGGCTTCACATGAGACAAGTTTTAAGTTGAAACGGCAGTTGTTTTTGAGTGCACCTCTGCGCTCAAAATAGTTTTAAAGTGGCCATAGGTGCCAGTTAGTACGAATTGGCCGTATTATTTTCCGCATAACTCAGTTAAATACGGAAATACGGTGTGGTCGTGAAAAATACGGAGGAGACATTTGAAATATTTCAAAAGGATCGTTAGGAAATACTCTCAAACTCAACTCATGCCCGTTATGCCGTCTGGCATGTAGGGCAGCAACTTTCTCATACATAGTTCTCACGTTCCAGAATCCAATTCTGGTCTTTGTTTTGGCACTCAAGACTTCCATCTTCCTGTCAGTGGCTTCCTTTCGGCTTTCACCACTGTCATTCATGCGAGTATCTTCCGATGACTCTGGAAGCCCGTCACACCTAGTAGTGTTGATTTCCTCTGTTGCTGTTTCCGTAACATGGATGTTTTTCCGGAACAGGATTGTTAGCCCTGTGTCCAACCCCCATACCTGGAGGACCAGTGAATCAGTGAATCGCACTTCGTCAGGTCTCTACCCTTTGACCTGTCCGGCTTGGGTGGCCCTGCCAGGAGACGAATCTCCCGCCGGCATAGCTCTAGGGGTCACTGAAACTCGCAAGCCCACCGACCTCGGCAAGGTGGCGATCCTTCGGGGGGTTAGGAAATACAGCTGGACATAAACCGAAAACGACAGAATGAGTGGAAGTGCGCCACCTTTTAGTTCTGACTGGGATGTCACAAGTCACGGTGTGCCATACCAGTAACAGCAGATATGGTTTAAGACTGCTGTTCATTTACAAATGGGCAATTCAGCCTATAGTCAGCTCTGAAACTTTACAATTTTTGCTAAGCTAGAATTGCTTTGCATTTTTCACTTCAATTTAGATGTGTGTGTGTGTGCGCGCATGCTTTCTGTTTATATTATTTTCTTTGTACGGCAGAATACTGACAAGTGTCGAAAAATACTGACATTTGTGTGAAATAGTACTGACAGACACTTTGGGGGTTGGCACCTCTGAGTGGCTAATGCTACCATTTTTAATTTTATGCTCACAGATCGTTCTGACCTGTTGTTTGTGGCACATAATATATCTATGCAGGTACCACCACACCATTTAGACACCTGGACACTGACAGTGTTTATAAGGCTGGCACTAGCCAACAGTAAGCGTACTCGAAGACGCGGCGTCCACATTGACCGCTCCAGTAGTGGACATAACAACAGTCTTGAATTTGAATGTTCGACTGCATTAAGAGCTGTACTAATTACATTAAAGAGAGAGTATTTCGAGCGGACAGGCACACTCACAAGTGAAACTGTACCAAAACGTAAGTTGGCTTAGCAAAGATGGAATTAGCCCTGTCTAAAGATAAGTAGAACTGTGAATATAACATAGTGATGCCTGCAGGCTGTGCGAACTGACTTCAAATAGCACTTAAGCGTGTCTTCTCAAGGAGTGAATGAAACACTGTAGTGGAGTCCTCGCTTGTTGCTTGCCCTGTAGCCTTGTGTTTACACAGTGCCAGGCTGTGAGGTAGTGTAACTGTGCAGGTGCTGAAGTGGTTCAATGTTAGACACTGCTAAAACAGCTCAGAACGATTTGTCGGCCTAGACTTACATGGCAGAAGATAATCCTTCCAGCATGCAGATTTCAGTATTTACTATTTCAGTAAGTACTGAAATAGAGGAGACATGTTATGAATCAGTTACATTTAAAGTTGTTTGCTTACAGGGCTTTGTATCCATGGAAACTGTAATAGGACATTAAAATGTCATGGCTGACCGTGAAAGTAGAGGACATTTGTCCATGAATATTGCTCACTGTGGCGCAGAAATGATAGGATGTGTCTGTCTTTGTAAGAAAGTAATCAGACATTTAAAACATGAATCAGTCTATGACCGATGTCCAATGCGGATGTGAAGCCCTGTGCTTGTGAGGAAATCGTTCAGTGGGTAAAAATCCATATCTTGCGTTTAGTGACGTACAGTGCGTCAGGTGCTCTAACAATACTGAGACAGCTGGTAGTTTATTTTGCGATGGAAGGGTGCAGGCAGTGTTTATTCCACATATACATGTAGCTGCAATGGAGCTGTTACAATTAGGTACAGTACATGTTTACTTGTAAATATAATTCACATCACTGTGTATGTATCAGCCTCATAGTTATACCGACTGACTTGTGTTTGTGTATAGTGTTCCCTGTTGGGCTACGATTAGAAATGTCATTATGACCCTTTGTCTGGAAATTTTGGGGGGCATTTTGCAGTTTCAGAGGGTCGCATATATGCATCATGACATTGAAGTAAGGGGCCTTGGGACTACTTTGAAGGTGTGCTCATTTGGGGTGGGGAGGGGTGGGGGGGGAGGTCTCTTTTCCCCCATGGGCAAGTTCTCTGTGCAGAGTGCAATGACGATCACTTCGTCTGCTTGCTTCGTTTAATAAAAAGAAACCTGTGCATCACAGTGACATACAGGGTAAAATTTATGTGCTTGAAATCGAACTTCTGTTTATCATTTATTCACATATACATGTGCGTAATTGGGAACACTGTGATGTGTCATGCTTTGTGTTCCATCTCAGATCCAACTACCAATGAGCCGATATATGAAGCAGCACCAGATAGCAGGAGCCGAACGTTGGAGTCTGACAGGTTATCTGAGGGCAGCTGGGGATCCTCCGAGTTTGAGGAATATTCAGATGAGGAGGAGGGATATGAGGCAGAACCAGACACACCAGCTCCAACCAAGCCTCTACCTCGTACACCAAAACATGCATCTGGCGACAGTCTTCCGGTATGGTTCTCATCTTTAAGGGTGCATCATTCATTTGTGAGCTGGCTGACATGTTTGTGAGCTGTCTTTTTTACCCCTTCAGTTGGTTTGAATGGAGTGCAGGCGATAATGATGATCGAAGTGGTCGAGTGTATACAGACTGAGAAAAGTGGCGTTTGTGGTCTGGCCTGCAAAAGTTTACCAGTATGCCAGGTTTGCAGGATTGACTGCATCAGTTTAGGTGACTTACCTACATGGCATGTTAAGATTTATCATTACTATTATATTATTATTACTTTTGTTTGTTTATTTATTTATTGATGTATAGAGTTTGTCTGAAGGCATGGATTTCATTTGCCGACTCAGTGACTCTGTACTTGTTCCTGATTCCAGAGAGGTGGGTTCCTGCACAAAATAAAATCTGCAAATGCTAAGTCCCCATTGGAAGAGGTCAGCACTGTATGTTTGCCAGTTACCATCAACATTGACAAGCATCCACCACCAGAACTACCACCAGCACCAGATGGACTGTCAGAGAGTCAGGTATTCACTTTGCTGCTTGTTGTTAACTTTCTTTATCTGGAAAGTCTTACCTGCAGGGATGCCACACTCAGGATTTCTGGAATGAGAACTTTCGAAAATTAAATTTTCTGGATGAAGAACTTTCGAAAATTAAAATTTCTGGATTGGCAGAATCAGCAAGCATCAAGTTCCGGATTATGGGGTGACCACCGAGAGCACTTGTAGCATCATAATTATTATGTAAAGTATAGCATGTCTCAAGACCCGGAGTACTCTCCTTCAGTGAATAATCATCTTTTCACAGCAAAGTATTTGAGGTTATACTGACGATTGCGAGATTGGAGATGCCGCGAGACATTGAAAGGCTAGAGTGCAGTGCCACCAGCATTGTGGTGTAGGACTTATGTTATGGAGGCCTTCATGTTGCTTGCAGTTATGTGTATTGTCAGCTTGGTAACTTGATATGAACTCTGTAAGTGTAGCATGTGTAACATGTTCACTTTTAAATGTGCACAGAGAAAATGTCGGTGTGTGATTGACCTAACCATCAGCAGTGAACGCTCATACATTGAGAGTCTGGAAAGAATAGTACAGGTAATCTCTCTCTCTCTCTTAGTTATATTACTCTTTAGATAAATACCACTAGAATTAGCGAAGGCAGGTATGAAAATTGACTGCCTTATGATAACTATGACTGTTGAACAATAAAGTTTTATCATTACAATAACGTTTTCGTGATTCTTTCTCTTTCTCCCCCCCCCCCACCCCTTCCCATTCTTTCTGACTCCCTTTCTGATCTAATGCACGCATGCACTGACACTGATATCGACACTGACATTTACATTCATTATACATAAAGTTTTGGGTGGTCCTGCAGATGTCTGTTGGGGTTAGTGGGGGGGGGGGGGGGGGGGTAGCACATTAATTGACTTTTCCCATTACGGCTGTTTGCCTTATCATCTCCAGAGTTTCTTAGCTGACAACAGTGACAGTAACTTGGGTCAGGCGGAGAATTCAACCAGTGTTTACCAAGTGTACTATATAGATCCAGCAAATTGTTTTACATTTCAAAATGCATGTGGTTATTTTGTTTTTTGGCAGGAATATGAGAAGCCGATTCTAGAAGTGATCAGTCAGCCAAAGTCTCATATCCGTACGGTGTTCAAGGAGGCAAGGGAAATTCTCAATCATCACAAGATGTTCCAGATTGAACTTGCCGAGTCTGTAAGAAAGTGGGATGAAGAGGAACGCATTGGTGACATCTTTACAGCTTCTGTAAGTTGTCCACATGTTTCAAGACATTCCGTTTTCTGGTTTTCTGTTCTGTACATCTGAATGTGCAGGGGTTATGAAAGCTGAAAAATCTTGCTAGTCCTTCAGGCTAGCAAGATTTAAAACCAACTAGCCCAAAACCATTTCCACTAGCCCAAAAATACATTTTGACAAATATAGACCTATTCGTTAAAAAAAAATAAAAAATTCACAACACATTGATAACTGTTATGTTCTTTAAAGCATCACAAAACAAAGTAGTCGCATTTTGACTAGAACATCAACTCATTCATCCGTAGAGACGCCTGCTGGGTTGTCCTGCACTCACTCAGGTTTGCTCAGGTTTTTACGGAGAGTTGTAGTGAGTGGCTCGCGTTAAAAATACTCTCACCCCAGCGTCACAACAGAAACTGAGGGGGGGGGGGGGGGGGGGGGGGGGGGGGCTCGCTGACAGTACCTTGTGCATTCAGCTCTGTGAAAATAGAGCAAGCTTTGCCTCGTAATCTCAACTAGTCCGGCGGGCCAGTGGTAAAACAATTTAACTAGTCCGACGGTATTTTCACTAGTCTGTGGGCTGTCAGACGAGTCTTTTCATAATCCCTGATGTGAACTGCAGGCTAAACTTTTAATAACTCTTGGATTTCTTTCTATTTTCAGTTTTCAAAATCCATGCTGGTGGATGCTTACAGTGTCTATGTGAACAACTTTGCTGCGGCAATGGATGAGATCCGAACTGTTCAACACAATCGTCCAAACTTTGAGGAATTCCTTAAGGTAAGGATAAATCTACACAGGCCAGTGCTGATTTTTACTTATCCTGTCTCTCCTCCACAAGTATGGGTGACCTGTTTGCAGGTTATTGCTAAGGTAAACTGTGGACTATTTTTTTGTTTTGTTTTTCAGATGAAAGAAAAAACCAGTCATGACCGGTTGTCAATATTTGGCCTGATGGTGAAACCAGTTCAGCGGTTCCCGCAGTTCATCATGGTGATACAGGTGAAGCAGCATAGTCCATGCCTAGCTAAAAATTTTCCTTTCCCCAAAAGTTTCCTCCACTGAAACACTTTAAAATCATTCCAAAACACACCAAATTGCACAGATTTTAGTCTAATTCTAAAACTTTGCCTCCCCAAAAAGTTTTTCCTTCTCTGCAGCATTTAAATTCATGCAAAAAAGTACCAAACTGCACAGATTTTAGTCTAATTCTTAAAAAATTCAAAGGAGCATGCCCCTAGACACCCCTCACATGACGCGTCTGCTTTGCAGATGCGTGCTCCTGGCTTTACCACTTTGTCACTAAATACTAAACACTTTTCCTCCGTTTGGAACATGGACCATTTTAAGCTGTAAATTTAAGAAGCATACAAGGACCGAAGGAGAATGTTTGACTGCATGTTCATGTGTATGGTGTTACAGGACCTGATCAAGTACACTCCCTACTCTCACCATGACAGGCGGGCATTGCAGCTGGCTCTCACGGAACTGGAGAATGTGGCACACAAATTGAATGAACGCAAGAGGCTCAGTGAACAGTATTTTCAGGTAGGTTGCAGGGTACTGCAAGTGATTATGACTGCTGTCACTTGCTTTCTTGTGCGTTTTTTTTTGCAAATTGTTTTATAGTGGCATTTCATTGAGAAGTTGTTTCCTGTTGTAACTATTCTTTCTTATGTCAAGGTTAAACATAAAATTGTTCTGTTTCAGGCTAAACAGACCATGCAGCTGTTGCCACGACAACTGCCAACTCAGGGTTCATCGCCTCGTCGCCTCATTCGCTTTGACAACTTTGACCAAATAGTAAGCATGCAAATTATAAGCATTCATTGAGCTATAAATTTTGAAATCAAGAACTCAAATTTTCTGTGTTATCTAGGGCACATGTAGATGTTTGGTATTGCTGTGGTGTTTAAAACTTAAAAGGTAAAATTTCTCATTAAAAATTTAATAATCGTGTGAACCTTTTTATTTATGCATTTATTTATTTATTTGTTTATTTTTCCATTTACAACGTTGCCTGTTTCCTGAAGAACATTTTGTTTTGATCAGTTTTTCATCAGTTTTGATTTACTGATATGTGCAGGTATAGAATATGGTCTTGCTTTCAACTTTTACAGGTAGAGAATATTTTCTAAAGCTGTTGTATTTGTGCTGGTTTCTTAGGACGGTGACATGGACCAAATGAAATCCACTCCACGTCGCCTCATTTTGATGAATGATTTCTTGGTCTGTGTCAAGGTCGGATTCAAGTAAGTACGTCACAAGATCAGTCATACTTTCTGATAATGGTTTGCCAGCTTTCAGACAGTGACACTGAATTTTTTATCAGGAAAAAAGAAATAATACATTCCATTTCTTTCCTTGCATTTTATGGTTTGCATTTTTTGATTACTATTAATTGACAGCATGGATCACATGAAAGCATGTGTGTGTGTGTATGTGTGTGTGTGCATGTGTGCATGTGTGTGTGTGTGTGTGTGTGTGTGTGTGTGTGTGTGTGTGTGTGTGTGTTAGAGAGAGGGAGAGAAAGAATTTTAAGAGACAGAGTGAGAGAATGTGTGCCTCCGATTAAACTTCATCATTCAAACTGGCTACAGAGACCAGGATGGATACGTAATGGAGCGCTACCGCCTGAAGTGGGCGGCCAAACTGAGTGACATTGAGCTGAAGGACACGGCCATGACTCCTGACATGCGGGGTGTCATGAAGATGGATCCCAACCGTCTAAAGGCCTTGTCAGCACAACTTGGTGAGCAAGTGATGTGATTTATGTTGATAGAAATCAAGGCTGCTTGTGTAATGTGCACAGTAAACAAAATTTGGGGGAGAGCACCCAGTTTTGGGACGCTGGGCATTGAATGGGTTAAAATATCGATTGCAGTGCAAACTCCTGGCCGGATTACATTTATTATCTTTGTCTGTCGATCCTTTTATCCAGCTGAAATGTTAACAATTAAAGTGCATTCTGAGAATCACAGACATCTGTGGCTTGGATGTTTGGCTTCTTTTTTATAATGTGAGATACTCTGTGCTGGTGTTACAGAGAAAAACGAGGAAGACCCTTTCCACCTGTTTGCTGAACTGCGAGATATGCTGCATGATCTCACTGTGCTGGGGCAGGTTTCAACTCTGATGAAGTCACTCAAGAAGAACTATCAGGGTCACGTGAGTGGATTGTCCTCGTAGCATATGATTTGTGCTTTTTTTCACACAGAAGTGTTTTGCCTGCAGTGTATTTCGTTTTAGTTTAACAGTTGGTGTGCTAAGCAGCTCAAATACATGTTGATTTATACCTTCACTTGTCAGCAAACTGAAGTCTGAAGCAGCCACCAGCTGTCTAATTGTTCTTTATTCCTGCTTGACAGATTTCATAGTCTTTTGTGCAGATTGCCTGTTTTGTGCAGTTTGTGGTACATGTACAGTGTACAGCAACACTTTAAAAGGTGGAGTTTATGTGGGATATTCCTTGTTTACATAACAAGCAGACTGTTTGACCTTTACAGGGTCTATCAGATGAGTTGTTGCAAGAGGTGGTGTCCGACCTTCAGCGCATGATCCAGATAAAGGACGAACAGCTCCACCTGGTCAACAGCTGCTCCATCATACTGGTGGACAATTCCAAGTGAGTTACTCTGATGGTTTCATGTGCTCATTCTGTCGTACTCTAGCTCCTGTCCGGTGTTTAGACAGCCAGTATTACTCCCCTCCCTATCCCCTCCCATCTGAATGTATCAGTCTTTTCCAGATGGCATAGGTGTTAACATGACGTTACCTTTCACCCGAATATATCATTATATGTGTGAAATGAGACTCCTCACTTTGTTGCAGAGCGGACAAGCCTCATTATATAATGCAGACTCCAACAGCAAGCATCAAGAATGAATGGTGTATTGACTTCAACATGGCCAAACTAGCACTTGGTGAGATTTCGCGCAGTTCTTGGAGTTGATTTATGCATAGATCATAAGTATATATATGAGAATTTTTAAAAATAGAGAAAGAGTGAGAGAGAAATAGAAAATATGTAGAAAAATAAATAGGAAAAAACAAAAACACCCCATGATATCACACTACTTACTTACTTAGGCCCATGGCTCCCTATGGAGCATAGCTAGGCCATCGACGACCCTTCGCCATTGCACTCGGTTCTGGGCTGTTCTTGCCACTCCAACCCACTTCGTCCCCTGCTTGCTTAACTGTGCCTCAGTGTCCCGCCTCCAGCTGTTGCGAGGCCGGCTTCTCTTCCTCTTCCCCTGCGGGTTCATGATATCACAAGTTCCCAATACATTTTGTCTTATCAAGACATCAGGGAAGAAAGTACAGTTCCGATAGATACATATATATTATTATTATATATTATTATTATATATTATGTATATGTTAGGTTTAGATTTTTAGTGCCAGAGCTTGTAAACGTTTGTTCTTAGTGCCTGTTTTAGTGTGTCTGAACTCTGTGTGACAGAGAAGCAGAATGTGTCTGGCTGGGACCGATCTCCGCTGGCTGGAGACGAAGAGTCAGATCCAGTGCCGGCTCTTTTCATGAAGTCTTTACCTGTTGATGTGCCACGTCACTTCACAAAGGTACAAATCGAATGTCATCCGTGTTTTCAGACTGTTTTCTCTCATATTTGGAAATCCTTGCATGGTATTGTAATTAGGATTGCCTTCCTTTTTTTTTTTGTAAAGATTGTTTCCATGTGTGTCTATAATTATGAGAAGTTTGTGTGTGATAGTCGTCACTAATCTACAGCTGTTTAAATAGGTTTCAAATTTGTCTTCTGTTCTAGACATGCTGTTTTGAAATGGAGAATGGTTTTGATGGTATCATATATGTGGCTGTATTTGTTTTGGTGAGGTTTACTTGCAGTAACCTGTCTGTGCTTCTCTATTTCAGATTAAATGTGCCACTCCTGTCTTTGTTCCGTCATCGATGGGGGCATCAGGTATGGGCATGAAACATTTGTGGGTGTGTTCATCCAGCACCAGCCGCGGCCAGGTCTCTGTCGTATCTCTCCAGCACACACGGCCAGCTCTCACCGAGATGTTCAAGGCATGTGACTGCGACATGCTGTGCTGTGAGCTAGTGCCAGGCTGTGGGAAGGTCACTCAGGCCGCTCGCTATCTGTTTAGTGAGGACACGGTGTGGATGGCAAATGTGCATAATGAGTAAGTTGAGTATGGTGGAGTCAGTCCTTTGAGATGCAGTAAAAGCTTGTTGCGCTTTTTTTGTTTGTTTAGGTACATGCATTACACTGTAGCTAAACTGCTGCCAGTTTTGCTAACTTCTCAGCATGGCACCAATGATTATTTCAAGTTAGACACAAATACTGAAAGCTTGTGATACAGCAAACTCTTGCATCAGCTGCATGCTACTTTCTTTACGAAGTGTGTCTGGCTCTGGGACACTGAAACAAAGACATTATGGCAAATGAAATCTACAGATGTTTCCAGATAAAATATTTGTAGGGAACAGCATGGGGTAACAGGTGGAGGTTTCACCACAATCATGTTTGTTACAGGATTATTATCTTTCCTGTGGCAAGTTCAGGGGGTATGACTGCGACTCGTGATCCCCTTGCTTTGGTTCGAGTCCCAGGCAAAGTAACCACCATGCACTTTGTGGATGAACGGCTGTTTTGTGGGCTGGATGATGGCGCCATGTTGGTCTACTCCAGAAATGATGGTAGGTGTAATTATCCTTTGGACTGTCAGCACTTGCTGTCTTGAGGAAGACAGGTTTGTGACAATGCTCACTGTTGTTCATGGTGACGTTCCTGGGCTGAACTCTGGCAGGGTGATCTGCTTCAGTCAGATAGTTGTGTGGAACTTTTTTAGGTGCCAGGTGGTATTCGTGTGCATGGACAGCCATGTTCTGACTATGGATGATTTGTCTCTGCTGCCAGAGGCTAACAGTTGTTATGCTAGAAGCTTACCATGGCTGAAAATACTCCCCACATGACAACAATAGCAGTAACATTTTATCAGTAACATTTTACTGTAGCCTCACTGTTTTGGCCAGTCAACAGTGGCGAGAGCCTTTGTGCGAGGCATGAAAATGCTTACCTTTCAGTAACAATCAACGATTTCTGTTGGGACTGTTTGCATGGTTCAGTGTGCCGACTACAGCTGTCTTGTTTCAGCGGGGGAGTGGTGCATCAAGGCAAGTCGTACACTTACATTTGGGCGAGCACCTATCAGGTGTCAACTGATGGTTGGTGATCATCTGTGGGTTGCATGTGGTCACAAGATGTTTGTTGTGGAAACCGACAGTGTCAAACAGATTGTAAGTATAGAAATCATTGCAAGTTTAGTTTTTGACACAGAATTCTTCAGCACAAGCTTGCTGACACTGTTTTACTTATACTTTAAGTTGTGATAAAGTTTGTTACACAGTGAATTGGATTTTCTTGTATCTTTAATGTAAATAAAGTGAAAAGCAATTTGCTCCCTTTCCCTGGGGAGGGGTGATCGAAAAATCAAGGAGTGAAAACTGTTAAAGTTAAGTTCTGTCTCAGAGTTGCAACAAGCAGAAGGCGCACGAACATAATATTAAAGATGCAACAGCAAAGCGTAAGGACAACCACTGCATTTTTCTCCGTGTTGATGTTCTTTTAGGCGGACCATAAGCTGGCAGCAGACCATGAGAATCCTATTCTGCAAATGGTGCGGTGTGGGGTGGGGGTATGGGTGGCGTTCCACAACAGTGCTGTACTGCGTCTGTTTCACACGGAGACCATGGAAAACCTGCAGGAGATGAGTGTTGCCAACACCATCAACAGAGTGCTTGCAGGTATGTGTGTTGGATGTTGTGAATGTCCAACTGGGAATTACTGCCTTTGTTAATTAAACTTAAAGATCAAATAATGTTGCAGTTGTCAAACACACGAAAGTCAGTGGCTGGTGAAAGGAACCTATGATAACTGTTTGTTAAAAATGTTGATTTGTGCCATTTTGACTGAAGAGGGCTGTTCAGAGGGAAATTTGCAGTAGACCAAGTTTGTTTTGCATGGTTGTGTTTGTGTATATTGACCAGTGGCTTGTTTTTGTATCAAGTGTAAATGATATTCACACAGACAAATTTACTTTTGATATTTTTCACCATAAACCATGCTGCTTATGAGTGAAAATGTTAAGGTGTTACTAGAAAGTCATATGACTGGATTTGAAGGACTCGAACTCAAACTCAAACTTTATTGATAGGCCTGCAGCCCATTTTGGGGGGGGGGGGGAGATTGTGCATGGCAGACTACTAATCACATGCTTATAAATACACAAAAACATGTAGCTACACACACTTGTACATATAGAGAATGAACAGAAATATGAGACACATATACATAGGCACCTACATCAAAAACACAAGGCTGTACACACAAGACTAAAATATATTCACAACAGACAATCTAAGTACGTATATGTAAATACCACGCACATAAAACATGCAGTTATGCATATAAAGTCAAGAATCTGAGGTGGCGTCACTAAAGTACCCCTAGGGTATAGACAAACACAGCAAAACTGGATTTGGAAACAGGAGTTTAGGAATTGCACAACTCAAACAATTCTTAACTGGATTTGAAGGAAAAAGCTATGAGGATCAGAAATGACAGGGTCAAATAACAGGTCAACCTCATTAAAACAGTCAGCCAGTTCTTCCATAATGAGGATACTTTGATATTGAAGTTGATGTGTTGGCTGTGTGTGCGTGGTTCAGATAGGGAGGACATAATGCTGATGTAAGTGGAGTCATGTCTTATCAACAGGAGCCAAATCAACTTTGCCGACGGTTTTTCGTCAGCGTGCACACAGCTTTGAAAAAAATACTTCACTGCCATTTACAGTTTTTCGTCAGCGTGCTCAGACACTTGATACACGCGCTTCAGGAGCACTACTGAGTAAGATCTGTTCATAGGAACCAACACCAAAAACGCTTTGTCCGTATTCGGCAGCGTCATACCCCACACCTGCTTTGCTTGGCACTGGCAGTGAACATTCACAGGACAGCCTACACTTATTACATGTATAATATTATATTTTATAATTAGCAGTCTACATACCAGTCCATACATCTTTTCTGCACAGGTGGTGCTGTATTTTGTACTCATTTTGCAATTTGGAGTTCATATTTCTTGCACTTTCACTGAATCTGATATGCTGCTCAGATTCAGGTGCACAGGGTGACGCCACCAGCCAACTATGGTATTCAAATTTGTCAGTGCTGGTACTTGTGCCGGCTGCCAGGCCTTTTGTGTGTTTATAGTGTCCAGATGTTACTGGTATTATCCTGTTGCGAGCTTATCACCAACTCCGCTTGAAATCAACCTGCCTCATTAGCTCATTTTCACTTCCCCTCCGCGTGTTGCTTGAATGTTTAAATTTCTTAAATTCATTTCAAATTTATCAAAGGGGATAGTACTTTTTTTTTTTCTTTTTTTTTAATTCTTGCACAGTGAAATTGCAGTATGTTTTTTTACATTAATGCAGACATAAGTTAGCAAACTCTACAATGCAATCTCTGTGGTAGTGTCACTCGTGAAATGAGTTTAGTAGGAGACTCGCTTACACCATACACCAACAGCAAAACCCAGTCCTCGTTTTCCATTCATTATGTATTGATTGTATTAATTCTTATATGTCTTATCATTTGAGTGGAATGGTTTAATAAAGTACAAACAGTTGCACATACAGTCGAACCTGCCAAGGCGGTCACCTGTATAAGCCAAACCACTGTCTAACCTGGTCACCCCAGAGGATCCCCTGATACACTAGCTGTTGACATGACACCCTGGATAACCCGGTCACCCTGTCTAAGGTGGTCAGTTTGACCCAGTCCCTTGGGTGACCGCCTTACACAGGTTTGACTGTATTTAAATTCCAGTTTTGTTTAGATATTATTCCAAGAGCAATAGTATGTGAGGTTGACCTGTATTTTAGATTCGAGTGATCTTCATTTCTTATTGGGCAAGAAAAAAGCTCTCGTATATTATGACACATATTTCCATGTAAATTTCTGTGATTTAGTTAGGATGCTTATTAATGTGTTACCAGGAGTTTTTTTTTTTTTTTTTTTTTATCATTGTGCCTTTTGCCATGTGCTTTCCAGAAAAGACACCAACAGCTGAGAGCGGAGACTGTGTGGTGACTTGCCTGGCAGCCAGTACTGGGCTACTGTGGATTGGTACTAGTCTGGGGCTTGTGTTAACCCTTCCTTTGCCACGTCTTAGTGATGGCGTTCCACTTTACCGTGGCCGTCCATCCGTTTCATACCATGCGCACCGAGGACCTGTCAGGTACGCAATATTCACTTGTAGAAAACAGAATTGCTCATTAGTCACTCATTCATTTAAAAACACAAACTGCCATACTCTGGTTGCTTTTTCTCATTTCTTCTAAGTCTTAAGAAGTCTACCAAAAATAAAAATATTTCCATCCTTAAAGTTACATTTCATGTGGCATAATTCCCTGTCTTACCACAGAGTAGGGGATTCACTGAACAGTTGAGGTCTGTGGGGTCTATTGTGCATTTTGGATTGGGTGATGGTATGACAGTGAAGCCTATTTTATAGAGAGACTGGAAAGGTTTGGTCATGAGACATTTCTAGTCAGTGTTTTGTATCCACCAGATTGTCAGGCTTGTAAGAGTGGTCTCTGACAAGGTCACTGAAGACGCTCTGTGTTTACATGTTTTCAGGTTCATCATCCCAGTGTATTGCTCTGGAAGCGTGATGGAGTTGTACAGAAACAGCTCACTCCGTTCTTCACTTCGGGCACGCCCCAGCGTTCGTAACCGCAAGCGAGAAGTCCTGGAGACAGAGGGGGCTACTGCTGAAGAGAAACTGTTATCGTCCGGTGCAGCAGATCTGGACACCAGCCTACCAGCAGCAAAACGGAAAGCAAAAGGCAGGCAGTCCGCAGACTACATAGAAGTACTTCCCCCCAGGCCTCATGAATTGCCCAAAGATAAAAAGGCAGGAAGCAAGCTTACTCAACGCTTCAATGCCCTGAAAAATGGTGGTCTGAGGATGGGCAGCAAAAGTTCAACTATGGGAGGTTACGGAAAGAGAGTGGCCCCTGTCAAGCGAAACAGGGGTCAGACTTTGTCTTTCCGCAGCGAGCTAGCCAACCGCATCAAGCAGACAACTCAGACAAATCTGGTGAAAAATCAGACACAGACGCAGTCCATGTTTGACCTGAGATCAGACGATGTGTTTGAAGTGGAGATGTTTTATGAAAATCTGCTGGACACTGGGGACCTGAGTGAGGATGAGAATCTGAGTGTTTTGGACGACCTCAGTGTTCGCTCAGACTCAAGTCTGGCCATAGGTGGTGGTGACTCTTATCGAAGTCTTGGCAGTTTGTCAGAGGTTCCTAGTCAAGTTGTGGAGTCGCTGGATCTTGCTGGTATTGGTGAAGAAGATCCGTGCAAATCCAGCTCATCCTCGTCAACAACAGATGTAAATCCTGATTTACGAGCAAGATCAGCCAGTGATGTTCAAAATCCCCCAAACAATGCAATGACGACGACTTCACCAGTGTCGGCGCAAACAAGCACCGGCACTTCTTCCCCTTCACCCCCTTCCCCTCCACCCCCTTCCCCTTCACCCCCTTCCCCTCGCATCTCGCTGATTCGAGCTCACACAATGAGGAAAACCTCCACCAGCAATGCTGTTATGGTTCTCAGTGGTGGAGACGGTTATGTTGACCTGAACACTGGAAACATTGCCTCTCGGAACGAAGATGCTTCTCTTCTCTTGTGGATTTACAAGTTCTAACCCAAAGTTTTACAGTAATGAACATTCAAGCTTTAGAGCCCTTTCAAATTGTGTTTTCTGTGTTTTGTATTTTTTGTTGCTTCGTTTTGTTGTTGTTGTTGTTGTGTGTGTGCGTGTGTGAATTATTGGCTTTGAGTTGGACCTCAACTGTGGCAATTTTACCTACTGGAAGAAGGGCATTATACCCTGTTTCCATCGTTTTCAACATTGTACAGTGAGAAAACTTGAGACAGTAGAACTAGTTGTACTTGGCATGACTCATTGTACTTACTGCTTACTTTGTCTTCTGATTTATTTTCAGGGCCATGGACTTTTGCTGATTCTGCATGTAGGAGAATAAGTGTACATATGTACTGCAGTAATTGCCATTGCAAGCGGTCATCAACACTATGCACGTACTGCATAATCAGATTTGTTTTGTTTTTTAACTTGTGTTCATATTTTCTGGTCTCAGAGAAAGGTTTATGCTGAAGGTGCTTTACATTTCTTTTGATTAAGTTAACCTTGAGGACATATATATTACTTATTGAAGGTCAATTTGTGTTGTTCCGAGAGACAAACTTGTCAGTACACCAGTACATGTACTGTAGCTTGCAAAATCCAGATGTTCTTAATTTTATCCATTTCAGAAAAAGGGGAGCTTCGGTATGGTTGTTAGTCCAGTAAATTTACTGCAGTGTATATTGTGAATCCAACACATGAAGTCAACCATTCTCTCCAGTAAGACTTGAGTGACCTTTTACTTGTGCTCTTTAAAAAAAAAAAAAAAAAAAACACGTGCTTGAGTGACTTGCCGTAGAACAAATTTTTTCTTGACGTGTTTTTAAGACAATATGTTCAATCATTGTTCATCTGTCAAGAAAAAAAATTAATATATTGTGGGAGCCAGGACAGTCAGGTGGTAATGCATGAGACTTTCGGTGCTCTGGCCATGGGTTCGAATCCTGGCTGGAAGCTAAAAATTTGTGCTAACTTTTCCATCATTGCACTGTCTTTTTTTTTATCACCCGCATTTGGTGGTCGAAGCATGTTCAACCCCTAAACACCCACCCACCCTGTACTGAGGTTGCACTGGTGTTTTGCATTTTGCAATAGAAAAAGCTTGGGGTCCACAAAAATGTGAATGGCACAAAAAAACGGAAAAAAAAGCATGCACCTCAGATGGAAGGTTTTTAATTTTAATTTCGACTAGTGAAGGAAACCAGTGTCAAAGTCACACAGAACGCTTCCTATTGTCTCTCAACTGGCTAGTAACTAGGGTAATCAACTGGCTAGTAACTAGGGTAATCAACTGGCTAGTAACTAGGGTAATCAAACTCGCGTTGTGCACTGCTCACTGCCCTCCAGCGGTAATTGACTTGATCAGCCCAGCAAGCAGGGAGGCTGTCACGTTGGTGCAATCGGTGCCATTCCAGAATGCATACGAGTACGCAGAGGTCCCTTGAAAATGCGCAGGGTGTCCCCAAAATGGAATATATACATGAAAAATATGCTAAAGATGTGACCCCTGCTGTACCATATTGGATGTGTTGAAACACAGCTTGCTGTGGCTAAATGTAAAAATGTGCAATTGTACATATGCTCTGTAGTTCTAGGCAAACACAATATGCTTTCCTGTGAGAGTGGGCCGACTACATGCAACAATGCTCAGTTTGTACTAACCAGTCTTGTGATAAATCAAGGAAAGGAGATGCTCATTGCAGTTTGTGTCATCATCATCATGTTTTTATGACACTCGAGTTTGAGCACTTTTGTCGAGATGGTGTTGAATTTGCACAATAGTGTAAACGATTCTGTGTAGCATAAGCATATTCAATCGCTCTTACTTGAAAGAGAATTGGGAACTTGCAAAGAATCAGAAGAGAAGAATTTTAGGAGTGTACCGCTTGTACATTCAGGTCATTTGTGATATGTATAAAAAGGTGATTTGCAGGGAAAAGGAAATGTTGTGGGAAAACTAAAGGTTGTAGGAAGGAATAAAATTCAAACTTGATTTTGTGTGTGTGTGGTGGTGGTCAGTTGTGAGGCCTTGAGGTTCATTATGCTCTAAATCATGTGCAGATTATGGAAAGTGGGTTGCACATGTTTGAGGTCAGTGCCGCACCCTGCTCTGTTTCACATCTGTCTAATTTTTTAGCAGTTCATGCACGTACATGTATCTGTAGAAAGGTTGAGATTGATGTGCACTTATACAGTTGTTTTTTTTCCCTATCCAGTTGTGTGTGTGTGTGCGTGTGAGAGCATGTGTGTTATTTACATGTTTTGTACTGTACTCCTTCATGCTCATATTCCCCCACCCCCAATTCTTGACCTGTTTTGTTGACTGCAGGTTTTCTAGATTGACTAAGCTTTTTCAAGTTGTTTGAACTAAGAGCAGTATCTGTGATTCCTTTACTCATGTTCATTGCTGTAGGATCTACAATCATGTTATTTTTGTATTTCATTTGTGGTGCAAACATCTGCAGTGTATGGCGTACAGTATGTGTTGCACACCTCATCACTGTCAAGCTTGAAACTGGTGTAGATTGGCTGTCCTGGCACAGAAGCGTATAATGATATATGAGCATGATGGTTGTTATGCTAGGGGCTTATCCTGGGTGAAGACAGTCCCCACATAATAGCAGCAGTAATAGTTTGATGTAGCTTCACTGTTCTGACTGGAGTCACAATGACAATTCATGCAAGGTAGCTAGGTTTCAACCCCTCTCCAGAACAGTACTAGTAGTCTGTATATAATATTATTACACAACATTCCTGTGCTTGTAATGAGATAGTGCTGATATTAGCACAATACAGCTGTAATGTGATAATATACGCAAGTGTTAAGTTGCATGCAGTTACAGCTTGGAACGGCTGTACAGAGAACAGTAAAGTTGATCTGCACCTGCTCAGCTTTTAGTTTGTGCCTTGTACCTCTTACAGGTAGATTTTTACACTATGAATTTCTACAGAATGGCTATAAAATATATGCAACCATTAGGTTTTTTTTTATCGCATTTTAACAGTGTTTCTGTTGATTTTGTATTGCTTTTGATTTGACTCATTACTATGAAATGTGTTGTTTGTTTAGACATCTGCTGAGGTAGATTAAGCTTCAGCACTAGGAACTGTGGGTGGTCATGTGTATATTTTCACATTCTGGTTTGTGGCTTCTGTTTGGACGTTATCTGAGGGACATTGAACGGTTTGCATAAAAAAAGTTTAAATAACCCAAGTTGTACAGCCAGATTCTTGCTAATTTGTGCTTTGCATTTTCCTTATGCTATTGTATCCCTTCAAGCTTTTACAGTTGCCTTTACCGTGCCGAATATGGTGTATTTTTTTTTGTACTCCGAGGAAGACAGTTTGATAGAAATTCAGAAATTTGGGAGTACACACTGCTTGCTACGCTCTAGGTACACTTTTCAACTGGATAACAGGAAGTGACATTGTTGTAGTAATCAGATATAAAGCAATATTTTGATATTGTTGAGCATAGATTTCTGTGTATACATATATGTACCACGGTACCCCAACTTTACTGGGTGTGCATCCAGCTTTCTCTCCCTTGAGCAAATTGACCTGCAGAGTGGTGTTCTTCAGTTGTGTGCATGAAATATATACCCGACTTTCTTTTTTGTCAAGAGGGCCACTGTTCTGCTGAAACATACCCCAGACAGAAAAATCCACCAGTTTGTCATTCCAGTACACATTATCCCAGTAAACAATTGAGCTTCTTCATTTTGCTTTTGTGTGGAGAATTTCTACAGAAACAAAAACACAATAAAATCTTTTTTTGCAGAATGTCCTCACTTGTTTCTTTCAACATGTGCTGTCTGATTTGTTTTACTGTTTGATTTCACCCTATTTCTACCAAATAAGATTTGCAGGGACTGAACTGGCTCGGATCTGCTAAAGCAGGTAAAGTACGTGTGCTACAACTCGAACGTCAGTAAACGTCTTGTCTGTACACCAGATTGGTCAAATCTGTCTTTTCCGTATTTTTTGCGACCAAACCGCATTTAACCAAATCTAGTGGAAAATAATGCGGACAATCCGTATACTGGTTGGCACCTCTGAATGTACCCAGACTGTAAGGAACGCTTCCTGACAATAGAGTGTCTAAATACAGCAGATCAAATTAGAAAATACAGCAGATCAAATTAGAAAAATCATCAACCAATATTTATGAGAAAAAAAATCAAAGATGGTATGCCAATTTTCATGGAGTAGCTTTAGTATTTAATGAAATTATCAATTTTTGCATTTTTAATCATTCTCCCTTTTTTATATTAACTGAGAACAGCTTTTACCTGCAGCACATAGTACATAGTGTTGCCAGCTGCCTATGCTACTTTCAAAGGTGCTCTTGTCAAAATTTACCCATAAACTGTCACAAGGATGAGCAACCTTTAACAGCAATACAATGTACAGGTGTATCCGTGTAATTGTATGTTACGAATCCACAACAGGGGCGCCTACAACAGGGGCGCCTACAACAGGAATGCTTTAGAATGCAGTGTTTCAGGCAGTACCATCCTCACGATTTGCTGCAAAACAAACAAAATATGTCTTATCATTACAGAAATCTGGATTGCAAATTTATACTAAAACCTGTGACAATATGTCGCACAGATGAACATATGATGTAGGTGGTTTGCAAGTATCAAATAATTGATTTCTTAACATTGCATGGAGTCACTATATGACCCTCATTATAAGATGTGACTTGACATTTGTCTCAGTATCTGGTAGTCACCTGACGAGCTATATGTATCACTGTACCATTTCCGATATTTCTCATATCTGTGGCAGCTGAGGAAAACCAGATGTTGATGTCTATCACAGTCAGAGGGACACACAAAACAAGATGCATAGCAGCACACCGCTAGTAATAATTATGGCTGTCACGACTTCCCACTCCATAAGTGGCCAGCTCCAGACCCATGCACACTCAAGCATAAACATTCAACCTCCAACCAGACTAAAATTACAGTGTGCTAGCCGCTTAGGCTCATGTTATACAGGAGAGGTTTTAGTCTGAACAAACAGCAACATGAACCCGAACACAACCCGGAAAAATTAAAGCAATATGTTGTGGCTAAGTTTGCCATTTCTGAGTCCTGGTCAAACGTTGCTACAGCTTGCGAGTTATCTTCCTTTGCAGTATACGAGTTGAGGGAAACTATATACGAGTTGATTCTCTCAATGCCAACTCAACCCCGGATATAAGAAGTGATTTTAGCTTGTGCTGAATACATGTACTACAATTACCATAACTGCATGAAGTGGCCAGGGTAATCTTTTAAAAAAAAATTGTTCTGGATGAAAAAGAAAACTGGAATGTACTGTGTCCCTAACTCAGAGCATAGCCCAGAGTGCATACTTAAATATATACCTAACCACAGTAATCATAGGATTTTTAGACACTGTGTGTGTGTGTGTGCATGTGTGTGTGTGTGTGCGAGAGAGAGAGAGAGAGAGAACATGCGTGCAGATCCTCCTGCATCGCTAAATCAGAGCATACTATACAGTGCACATCTTATGGTTGCTTCTCCGTGTATACAATCTATTGCAGATGCAAGGATCAGAGAATTTCAGTAATGTAATACATAGTAATTACTATAAGGTCTTCGTACACTTTTCTCTCAGTCCTCTAAACTGAACAGTAGAATCCTGTAAGCATAGCAGAGAGAGAGAGTGTGTGTGTGTGTGTGTGTGTGTGTGTGTGTGTGTGCGCGCGCGCGCTCTGAAAAGAAAGCAGGAAAGACAGACAAAACACATGTACATCATGACCATTACTTCTGGCTCTGCCCCGACATAATGCGTTGCAGCATTCACATACATGTACATATACTCAACAAAATAAAATTGTATACACAACTATATAAAGACATGTACAGTGAGAAATCATAAACACATGTACATGCACACAAAGAAGTTTTTTTGTTGTTTTATACCCTGACAATTCGACCCAATGATCAAGAAAAGCGTCATTTCAACCATGTTTTCTCCAAGTTTTGTAAACAGCAGGGTAAGAAAGTCTCTCAAACTGCATGCATACATGTGTCCCACGTGCACAGTACAGTGTATCTGCTTTTGGTGACAGGCACTGCTCTGTTCCTATGACGGGGTCAATGTGGTACATTGTACACTTGGTGCTGGGGCTTAGCTGGCACCAGGACTTCTCAAGCTGACAGTGGCAGGGACGCCTCTTGACCAACATACAGGCTGACAGTTGTCATGGGGAGTCTTCAGTTGAGACAGGTGCCGGGTGGGGTCGGGGAGGGGAATATGATACAAGCTGTGCAGTATGTTCTTTAGGGTGGTGACTGGGAAGAGAGAAGGGGGATGGGGATGGAGGGGAAGGAGGGTGGGCGGGGGATGCTGGGAGGGTTGGGGTGGGGGGGGGGGGGGAAGGCATAGTGCAAAGCACCAAAAAAAAAAAGAAAAAGAAAGGTAAACAAATAAAATGTATAGGTAAAATTGTTGTATGCTGTACGTATTGCTGTCTTGGTCTTGTACATTTTATTGTATCCCTACCAACAAAAAAAACAAACAAAACAACAACAACAACAACAAAAAGCAGGTGGGGGAGGAGGGCTTGGGTGGGAGGGGGGCTTATTTGGGGGGTTAGGGGTCAGAGTTCAAAGTGATACTAAAAAATATGTAAATACAGGTATACTTGTTGTCTAACCTCTTAATCTGGTACATTTTATTGTATCATCAAAAACTGTTCAAATCTTTCAAACACTTGATTGGTGTCATAAGCTCTACAGACAGGAATATTTCACAATGTTTTAGCACATTTTGGTGCAAAAGACTGAGAGCCTGAGATACTTGCAGCACTGGAACACTCCACTGTTTCTACAGAGGACCACCCCATGTACAGAGCCAGGAGAAAAAAAAAAAACCTAGTCTTGCCTTGAAGTGATGGGATTTCAGAAGCAGGGAAACCCAGGAGACATGTGAAAGTCGACAGTGGACAGGGAGGTAGGACACCAAAGAGAACAAAAGTTGCTTCCACACCTGATGGACAAGCATTATGACAGATCAAAAGTGATAAGGAGTCTGAGATGAACACTGCATGAAAAAAACCTTGGTGATTATTTCACAGATCACCTGCAGAGCTGAGGTGTGCAAAGAGGCAGTGGCCGATGTTCCACCCTAAAAGGCCATGGCAAGGTCCCAGTGAACCAAACCAACACTGGAACAATGTTGCACCCTAAAAGGCCATGGCAAGGTCCCAGTGAACCAAACCAACACTGGAACAATGTTGCACCCTAAAAGGCCATGGCAAGGTCCCAGTGAACCAAACACACACTGGAACAATGTTCCACCCTAAAAGGCCATGGCAAGGTCCCAGTGAACCAAACACACACTGGAACAATGTTCCACCCTAAAAGGCCATGGCAAGGTCCCAGTGAACCAAACCAACACTGGAACAATGTTCCACCCTAAAAGGCCATGGCAAGGTCCCAGTGAACCAAACCAACACTGGAACAATGTTGCACCCTAAAAGGCCATGGCAAGGTCCCAGTGAACCAAACCAACACTGGAACAATGTTGCACCCTAAAAGGCCATGGCAAGGTCCCAGTGAACCAAACCAACACTGGAACAATGTTGCACCCTAAAAGGCCATGGCAAGGTCCCAGTGAACCAAACCCACACTGGAACAATGTTCCACCCTAAAAGGCCATGGCAAGGTCCCAGTGAACCAAACACACACTGGAACAATGTTCCACCCTAAAAGGCCATGGCAAGGTCCCAGTGAACCAAACCAACACTGGAACAATATTCCACCCTAAAAGGCCATGGCAAGGTCCCAGTGAACCAAACCAACACTGGAACAATATTCCACCCTAAAAGGCCATGGCAAGGTCCCAGTGAACCAAACCAACACTGGAACAATGTTCCACCCTAAAAGGCCATGGCAGCGTCCAAGTGAACCAAACCAACACTGGTTTCAAGGATAACACTTGGAGAGACAACAACAGAGTTGGGGTAAAGTGCATATATAGGCTTTTCTGAGCTCAGAGATACCATGTTTAGCTGAACTGAGTAAACACACAAAGAAAGCACTGTGCAACTATATATATAATCGTACTAAGAGAAGGCAACATGATGAGGGCATATCCTGCCAGCACATAACCACTTGCATAAAGCAAAGTTAGACCATTATTTCTTTAGTAACCATAGTTACGTTCTGACATGAATTTCGCTTGGACTATACGTTAAGCATCAGGCCCTAAACATGCTGCCCAATGAGTCTAGGAACCGAAACCAGATTCAACAAAGCAATAGAAGCAGAAACCAGATTCAACAGTGTGCATCTCAAAAACAAAGGGACCTTTTCAGTGACAGTGCATTGTGTCAATGCAGCAGTCTAGAGAAATAAAACTACATCTACTATATAGGCGAGCAAGCAATGAATGCAAGTACACTGACAGTGACAACTATCAGATTCAATACCAACAAAAACTGGCATCCAGGAAAAAAACTAACAAACAAAATAGCACAAAGTGTACTCAGCCTTCTGTTTGTCAAGTTCATCTTCCCTGTTACCACAGTAGAATGTTGCTGTGCTTGTCATCAGGTGATTGTTGGCACCAAGTATCCATCCACACAGTTGGCATCTTCCCTGTTACCACAGTAGAATGTTGCTGTGCTTGTCATCAGGTGATTGTTGGCACCAAGTATCCATCCACACAGTTGGCATCTTCCCTGTTACCACAGTAGAATGTTGCTGTGCTTGTCATCAGGTGATTGTTGGCACCAAGTATCCATCCACACAGTTGGCATCTTCCCTGTTACCACAGTAGAATGTTGCTGTGCTTGTCATCAGGTGATTGTTGGCACCAAGTATCCATCCACACAGTTGGCATCTTCCCTGTTACCACAGTAGAATGTTGCTGTGCTTGTCATCAGGTGATTGTTGGCACCAAGTATCCATCCACACAGTTGGCATCTTTCCTGCATAAAGGTAAAAGTGAATAGATTAGCTTAAATTATGACTGAAGCCGTATAGCTGTACATGTAGTGACTTTTACACAGCACCATGGTTTGACAAGAACTCTTCAATAAAAACAAACGTATCAGCCATAACTAAAAATAAAGCAGATCGTTGTACAACACTATAGACGTAACAAAAGCTTGTACGGGGATGGGGTGGGGGGGGGGGGGGGGGTCCGACACCATGGACAGACAAAAGAACTACAGGCGGTGAGGCGGAGGAGGTTATGAAACACAGACCAAAACAACAACAAAATGGGTGAAGACACGGCACAATTTTACAGAAGACTTCAAAAGGGGAAGGGGTTGTTCAACGGACAATGACTGACAGCCCGAAACTACCATACCACTGACTGTACTGTCTGGCACACAACTTGACAACGATAAGTAAAGCCGACCCCGTGACAAAACTTACAATGAACTGAGCTACTTACCTTGCTACTGAGCAGTTGGGTAAATCCTTCCAAGTACTGCATCACCCGTTGGGTTAGGTGGTGTCATGAATATGTATACCACACATTCAGATGAAGTTCCCGACCGTCGACCAAGCCGGTCAAGCCAAAACATGATGTTCTCCACAATGTGACTACAGCATGTCTTGTGATTCTACAAAATAAATGATAAATTAAAATGTGTGATATGAGCTAATCCGCTGCAGCAGTAATTTACATAATGGTTGAGTCTAGTCAGTTGAAAACTGACTGAACGGCAAAAATCATAGGTGACTGACCGTCATCTTCTCGGCCTGCTCAAGCTGGAAAGTCAGTTCAGTCACGTGAGCAGAACCGAACCCGCTTAACACGTTGACCTTGCACGTGCCGCACGCTCGAGGAGTTGTCCTGACACAATCACATTAGACAGCGGGGCGATCACCGACCCGTGCACAATGACTGAGTGCCCATAACACGGGGTGTAGTCATAATGGATACGATTGTTCCTGGTGCTACCGCGCTTGAAGTTTTGACTGATGATGATTGCTGGCTGTCAGTCACAGTTGGGTGGGTGTTTGGAAGTTTAACGTCCTTTTCCACCACGTACGGGTGAAATCAAAGACGGGGCACCGAGAAAAAGATCAGCAAAAATATTTGGCTCCAGCTGGGCTGGCTGTCACGCAAAGCCGGCATAACATGTCAGTAATTTGAACTGAATATGAGCTTGCATACGTCTTTACACTGTACATTAGTGCATAAGTGTATCAGTGCATTTAACGCATAAGTCACTTGAAAGTGGTTGTTAGGTTGATAAACGCCAGGCCCCTTTCTCAGGTCAGCCTGTGCAAAGAAATGCGAAGATGTGTGAAGCCACAGAAGGCCAAAATCAGTCCTGCACAATCCCCCACTGGCAAACTGATGATGAAACAGAATATCTGGTGTGTGTGTGTGTGTGTGTGTGTGTGTGTGTGTGTGTTGGTCATCCCTTGATGGTGTTTGGTACTGGTGCTCATTATGCCCCCCCCCCCCACTCTCTCTCACACACACACGCCGTCACACACACCGTCACACACACACACACACACACACACACCGTGGCCACACACACACACCGTGGCCACACACACACACCGTGGCCACACACACACACACACACACACCGTGACTCACACACACACACACACACGGCGGAGACACACACACACACGGCGGACACACACACACACACGGCGGACACACACACACACGCACTGACACACACACACTAACACACACACACACCTTTTGATTTGACGGTGCGTGGCTTTGGAACCGGCTTCTCAGTTCGATGAGTTCATCGCATTATTTGGACGGACCCTTTCAGCAGGACTCAAAGACGTCAGAATCAGACCCTCAATGAATTTCGGTACATCTACTCGTAAGAGTTCGCTGTGGTTTGGTCCTGGCAGTTTTCCGGCCAGCATACGCCCCTTCCTGCGGCGTCTGACCGTAAGCTTGAAACTGACTGTAGACTATACGTGATTGATTTGTTTACCTTAAAGATCTAAGCTCCCAACACTGAAAACTTGCTTTCCGAGGTGTAAAAAAAAAAAAAAAAAAATTTCAGAGTCGACCGTGCAAGTACAGTCAACTCTGTCACAGTTGCAGAGTTTTCAGCGTCCCTGAAACCCCAATAAAAGCCAAGGGCAGCCTGATTTCACAGCTCAGTTTGCGTTTTGCGAGAAAGATCGTGCAGCACTCAACACCCGCTAGACACTGCAGCGATGTGTCTCGCTCACTGACCGTAAGCCAAATAATGTCACGGCCAACTCGTGCTCTGGTTTTATAAGGGTTCCCGAGGCGCTGAAAACTCTCCAAGTTCTGTGACAGAGTTGCCTGGATTATGCACAGTCGAAGGAGTCGCAGTTTTAAAACTAAACACGCAATGTTTGCGGCTTTTAGCTGAGATTGCAGACCTTTAATGGCACGGTTATCTGTCGTCGGACGTCCAAACTGTGACAAAGTTAACAACCGTTCTCCAAAGGGGAAGTTTGATTACAGTTCTATCAGTGTTTGTAACATTCGTGCTTGATTCTTGAAATCGACAAGAGACTTGAGGCAGTGTCAGAACTACGTTGTCGTGGTTCGTTGCAGTCATTTTTATTTTAAATATCATCATTTTTTAGCTAGTATTTGATGGTATCCGGCAGTCGTATTCAGAATATTTCCGTAACTGAGGTTTAATGCAGTGGTCATAAAATGAATGGCCTGGTGGTGAGGATCAGT
Organism: Batillaria attramentaria; assembly: GCA_018292915.2. Taxonomy (NCBI): domain Eukaryota; kingdom Metazoa; phylum Mollusca; class Gastropoda; family Batillariidae; genus Batillaria; species Batillaria attramentaria. Next base: position 1,483,356 of record JACVVK020000086.1, read on the forward strand.
GGTGTGTGTGTGTGTGTGTGTGTGTGTATGTGTGTGTGTGATGCTTCACCTTATGTGTTTGTAGTTAAATCAGAGACATACATGTTATGTATGTCACTGGTTAAATGTATGTGTGGAGGCATTTTGTGTTTCTGGGTGAGTGAGTGTGTGTTCATTGTAAGGCGCCCTGAGCTCCCGCGAGAGAGAGGGCGTCCCCTAAGTACCCATATTATTATTATTTATTGTTATTATTTCTTATTATTACTCGGTCGGTGCAAGGAGTTTTAGGCAGAAATTCCCATGGTAGCTTTGATTAGAGAATAGGTACAATCGAGACAAGCGAGGGAGAATTTTGCACGGGGGCATAATTCCATTAAAGGCTGATTCCGCTTTAAACATTCTTGCTGACTGCATTAGCTCTTGGCGTTGGATGTCCGTGCAAAGTTTAACGCAAATCACGCAAGTTTTTCTCAAGTTTTGATCTGGGCAAACATTTCGAAAGAGCATGAATCCGTTTCAAACTAAGGTGAGGTTTGTTGCTGCAGTTTGGATTTGGCCGTAGTGACAGGCGGTACTGTACCGAACTCCCCGAAATGTGGTGGGTGATTTAAATATCAGTCGGTGCATTTGTTGAAGAAATTTTCGGTGGGCAAGTCAGCACTAGTGTGAACTAAACTGCGGCATTTGACATCAGCCTCAAGCAGGTCGTCTGACGGGAGGATGCTTGTTCACGTCTTGTGATTTCCCTGTTGGTGCTGTGACTTCCCTGATTGAATCAATTTTTACATAAAACCTGGAAGATCTGGAGGGCTGGTAAAACATGGACTTGAATACCTTGGACTGTACTTATGAAATCGCAAATTTCAACTCTTTGAACCAGTGCTTCTCGCACAAACTAGAAGAAAAAAAAAAAATGTATGTTTAGCTAAACGCTCTGTTATGCTTATAGTTAAAGATACAACACAGCGGTAGTTCCTGTCATTTGTGCAGTTGTTACACATGCCAAAAATGCCAGGATGATGAGTAATTTGAAGGAGTCTTTTCATAGATATTTGGCCTTACATGCAAAACACCTCTACCTCAAATATTTTTGAAAACAAAAGCTATCATAGTTACAGAGCTGTGCTACATACCCATTCAGTAAAATTCGACGAACTTCCAAATTCTAGAGAATAAAGGCATTTACGCATTACCCATTTTTGTAAATGGGCGATAATGCTTCTAAAAATGCGGCAAGAGAAAAATCGTGAAAGGTACCTCTGCAGCATATAACTGCTGCCCATTTCATCTCAAGGTAAAAAGCCCTTCAACGACATAGCCACGATTACACTCCAACACACACACACTGGTGTTACAAAGAAGAGCTGGGGTTTTGATTTGCGGTAGGACTCACTGTCTTGTAAATTTTTAGTGCTTACAGTTTGCGTCTGGTGTGGTTGTGAGCAGGAAAGCTAATAATAGTGTGTATTATACATGTACTTTTCCAAACTGCTTGGCTAAAAGTTCTGCAAACTAAACCAAACAGTCACGCTCATGTACATGAATCACATGCATTCTCTCACACATAGGACTTGGAACACATTACAATCAACTGGTGACAGTGGTCATCGCAGGTATTTAGTGTTTAGGAATTAAGAATTGCAATTTACATGACATGAATTATGTCAAGACATGAAAGGGGAAGGGGGTAAATCTGTACAAAGTCTTATTCAAAGTCAAACCTCTTCCTCAAACCCCTACCCCACTAACTGGAAATACCATCATATGATTCCGTATGTGTACACAATTGACAAATCTGTCCGTATTTTATACAAGTTTATTTTAATCCAAATCAGATCACAGAGTAGATAATTCAAGTGTACAAGAATGAAGCATGCGACCCTTGCTGATATTCATGAAGGCCTCAACGGTATGCAACATTCTCCAAGTGTAAATGCTGAATTTACTGACAATCTACCACGTACAAAAAGTCTGAATCATTTCAGAATAGCAATACATCTTGACTATACTACGTATACTTTTGCTAACTGCATACAGTTTATGCTGCGCATTATTTATAGTTGCATAGTTAAAAAGTGGGGGTGATTTTAGCACAATGTACACATTGTATCCACCAAACCTATTATGCAATAAATATACAATGAGATGAAAACAGCAGTAATCACCACTGGTGAGTGAAAACTTGGGTATAGGAGAACACAGTATACTGAAATGTATGCAAGGTTTGTTACTGAGGTACACACTGCCCTACTAGCACCATTAGTCAGAGTATTTGGGTATCAATTAAACTGGGCAACTTTGTAAGTATGAGTACAAACATATAAAAAAAATCGTCTCTTCAATACTTGGTTTGTATAAAACATTCATACAAAGCAAAAATGCAAATCAACTGTGAAAAAAATAGGTAGACCTGATGTCCTTCTGGATCAGAAGTCAATATCTGAATTAACAGAGCATTGGTACTAGTGAGGAAAACAATGCTGTCAAGTTTGAGAAAATTCCTGAAGTATTCCAATGATCATGTGGATTTCACAGAACACATGCATATGACCTGATGGTAGCTTCATACCTAACATTTCCAATTCATCTCCAATGCTCTCATGATTGTCCGATCCTCTAACTAGCACTGCCAGTCTGCACAGCATCTCAAACTTTGCGCAAACTAAATTTTGCACCACTTTGGGAAGCATCTTAGTCTATTAGATGCAGTATGCATTCACTTTTCAAAACAACACGATTCAAACATTTCTTCATCTGACAATTTGTTACCACATTCATTTACTCTGAACCAACATAGGGAATAGACCAACACAAAGAAAAGATAAAAGACAAGTTAACAACAAAAGCTATAATATGATTTTTGGCATAAACTGTATATTACATAAATTGCTTCAAATACAGAACAGATGCAGATTCAGCTAGGCAACATTGAAGTGAGAGATTGAACACATGCACAACAAGGGTGAGAACAGCCCAAGGTCTCTCCACATGTAGATCATACTTCTCACTACAGCTGTATGACAACACCAAGCTGAATCCTGACTACACAACACAAACTCATAGAGCCAGCTTATCCATAATCTAATCTTTCCTGCACAACATGCAAATACACAAAAATGTTTGTATGTTGCTATCCTGGAACTGTACATACTGGCAAACTGTAGCTGTTTATAGACACAAAAATAATGCTGGCGTCACAGATGGGTTGCAAACACTACGCCATGATTAGACCGTTGTGTCGGCGATCGCCCAGTACATGGCCAACACAACCGGAGTGAGCGACAGGAAAGTGTAAAGGTGAGGATGTGTCTGTGGTTAGTTGAGGCACGGCCGAACGTTGGCCCCATTGATGGCCTGGTTGCTGACATCCACTGCTTCATTCTGAATGCGTATGTTGCCGATACAGCCATTGAAGTTGTTGGACACCTGGCCGTCAGTGTAGCGAGCCAAGTCAGGCACACCACCTGCAAGAACATACAGCTTTTGCATCAGCAAAACATCAGATACATGTACCACCCACAGTAACATTTAGCAGCTCAGGGTTTACCCACCAGTCATACTGTCTATTTATTTGTTTATTTATTTATTTATTTTTTTTTTGGGGGTGGGGGGGGGTGGGGGGGGGTGAAAAGAAGACATGGTCACAGTTGATGCAGGAACTTGCTTGAATTTGACATTCAGCAAGTGTGGGCTGAACAACTCACCAAAGAAAATATTGCCCTGCACATTGAGCACTTGCAGTGGTCCCTTGGATGACCCTGTTACTGACTGACTGCCGTCCACTGTCAGGTTGCCATTACGTCCCACTCTGAACAACATCATATACAGAACTTGTACATACACTGTTATCATGCGTGTATAACTTATATCCTGAAAGAACATAGTTATGACAAAGACAGAGAGGCTCATTATAATCACCAATCATCCTTCAACACTGTACAACAGTTCTTGGGCATGCATCTACAGTTTTGTCTCAATGACATAATAAGCAGTTGTGTTGAAACCACAGAGTACACACAAACACTTCTGCTTGTACATGTAATTAGCTAGTACATTGTATTAGCCGTAACTACTACCAGTCACCAACCTCTGTGCCTCAATGGTGTGTTGGAAACCATCATCTACCCGCTGGGTGGAAGTGAGAACAGCAGGCCCACTGCCCAGTTCATACCTGCAAGACAGACAAGCAATACTGCAAGCTGCATACTGTGTGTACAGTTCTCAAGCACAACAAATCCAAGGCAGAAAGGAAAATTGCACAAGGTGTAGGGGGAGTAGAAAGCACAAAACTGCCTGTTGTACATTACCCTATTGTATATTACCCTAAACAACCTCTTGTAATATTACTGATGGCAGTCCCATGAGGAAAGTACAAAAATGAAAACAGCACTGTAATCCTGACGAAGGCAATAGAAGCTGAACTATCGTCACTAAAACGGGGCATGATGTTGTTTCTTGTTACAAGCTGCACTGTAATGCTGTCATAACAAAGTCATACACCTTGAAGCTGATAAAACTGCCATGGTTTTGTATAAGATTTGAGGACTAACGACCTCTCCATGATGCACCAATGGCACACAACTAAAGAAGAAAGTAGAAGCTCTGCCTTGCACGTACCTGAACTCCACAAAGCCACCCTGCAGTATGAGAATGAGGTAATCACCACCACTCTGTTCACCAGGTCTCTGACCTTGCCAGAACATCAGACCGTTTGGCTCCACTGTTGTAATGGTGAAGGATATTGTCTCCCCTGTCTGTCGCCGGCGGTGAGGGAGGAGAGATCGTTCAAACTCTACAAATCCGTTTCCAGCGACCTCAAACTTGGCACCAATGGTAATCTCTGCATAAAGCCCAAAACAAAAACAAATAACAGGCTCAGATCCATGCACCTGCTAAATAACAATTTCTAAAACAGACTTCAGAAGTCAGAAATCAACACATTCAACAAACTGACAGTCACTGCTATCGGATTTTTCAAACTTTAGGAGTGTATTGATAATGATGTGGTTATTTTGATGCTTTGCAAAGACATCAAAGTATGCCCAGGGCTAACTGCACATTTCAGCTGTTCTAGAATGTGCTCGAGATCACATACATTAGCTACAATTTGTGATCACTTTCGTTGCAACAACCACTAAAGCCCAACGTACCTGCTTCACAGTCCCCTCCCATGAATCCAAGTGGGCAGCTGCACACGTACTGGCCGTTCACCATGTTGCATGTACCACCATTTTGACATGGCTCTCGTGTCACACACTCGTTGATCTCAATCTCACAGTTGCGACCTGCACAGCAAAATTCAGAACTTCAGTAACGTAGAATCTTTGACACAATCCAAAGTATTATACTTTATGCGTATTCAAAATCTGTCACTTTTACAAACAGTTCATAAATGTTATAAGATTCAAATCTGGCCTGAACTTAAAGTGTACTGCAGTTACAAAAGAACTGGAGGTGCTGGTAGCATCACCTGTGAACTGCTCCGGGCAGATACATCTGTAGTCTGTCATGGAGATGTCTTGACACAGGGCGCCATTGCGACATGGGTTACGATCACAGAGGCTGCGATCACCACAGTCTGCGATGTTGACACTCTCAATAGCATCCTCGATCAGATCCACATCCTTGTCTATCATCAGCTGTTGAAAGATCAAATCATAGATGGTAAGCATTATTTCTGTCACAGTGAGTCCAAAGCCTATGAAGATGTGGTAATGCATGACAAGCAGAATTACATAATCTTGCAACTTAAACTAAATCATGCCATACATCCAGTAGAAGCTCTTGACATTTTTCACTAAGCGAAATTGAGATTTTAATTACAATTTTCTAAAGGTGAAGTGAAAAATGCACTTTCATATGTCTGAAATACCTCTGTGATGAAAGCGCAACAGTACTATCAACTGTCTAAAAATACCTCTGCAATACAGCCAACAAATCCGTCACGAGTGCCAATGTTGGCGGAGATGGTTTCTGCTGGATCCACTCCTCCGAGGTAGAGAGGTCTCTTGAGGTTGAGTCCGATGGTGCTGCCACTAGTTGTACCTGCAAGTTGATAAGTGGCCTCATGGTGTCAGCATCAAAGTCACTACTGGCATCTACTGCTTACATCCCTCCACATCCATCTTAATGAACCACCAACCCAAAACAATGCCCTGACTAACATTCAGATTAAATGAAACCTCAAACTGTTTCATTTTTGTTTATGTCTTCTTTGTTTATATGTGCGCATGCTTTACCTCATTTACCTCTTTATATTCTTTTCTTGAAAATGTCACTTGTGTAGCATTAGATTAGTAATACAAAACTACACTTATATGATCCATTACATATCCAAGTACACTGCCAACAAAGGTGATTACAAGTGCGGGTATACATGTACGGACCAAAGTGCATCACACACCACTCTAAACAAGTGTTCAATCTAAATACTCCAAACATGTATTTCAACTTTACCACTGCTGTGTGTGTGTGTGTGTGTGTGTGTGTGTGTGTGTGTGTGTGTGTGTGTGTGTGTGTGTGTGTGTGTGTGTGTGTGTGTGTATGTGTGTTAGATGGATACCCTTTCAAAATAATTAGCCCTTATATGGTTGTTGAGTGTATGTTTAGCTGGTAAACTTTGTGAGCAAAAACGAGCGGGCAACTAGTAAACTAAAGGACATAATTATGCTCACCACACCCAGTCTGTGATATGGCAGCCGGAGCCACTACATGTATGTACATTTATATGCCAGCAAGGTCTTAGAAAAGCACAAGAATACATAGCTCACTGCATTACTAGCCACAAGAGTTTGCTACTGGTGTACACATTTTTTGTTTGTTTGGCTTTCGTCTTCAGTCACCTCTATAAACATCACGAAGGTAAAGTTCAAATATGGGAAAGATGATGTGATGATGTGTTGATGTAACTCCTATCACCAGTAAGCCATTTACTCACCTCTAAAGAATTGTAGAACTAAATGAAATGCCCTTAAAATAAGAGGTGGAATACCTGACAATCATGCTCAAGCAAAATACTGCACAAAAATGTAACTACAAATGTAACTACAAATCTGTAATAACTATACTGGAGTGAAAATCAGAGGCTAGTGTTTGTCAGCTTCAGTTTTCCTGTAACTCAGTACTCTGTAAAGACATATAAGACACAATCACCATTTAGTCTCATTCTCCCCAAGGGTCAATGCACATTCCACACTGTCAGGACACATCGCCTCACTGTTTCCAGTTGGTTAACAGACCGTACAAAGACAGGAGATAGAATAATAGTAACAGGGTGCACCTGCAGTTCTCCTTTCCACACTATCAGCAGAAGGTAAAGCCAAACAGCAAAAACAGCTTGCTGGGATGAAAGCATGGCTCGATCCACACCAAGTGTTAAACAAACACCTAACATCTTACAACTATTACCAGTACAATGCTGTGGACTGAACTGACTGATCTTACTGTTGCATGGATGCATTTTACCCAAAACGTCTCTTCTTACTTCCCAGTGAAGCGGGATTACAGATGTCAACAAAACAAAATAGTAGAAGCTGAAATAATCATAAAATTTACCAAAAAAAGTTGTGCGTGTACACTGTTACATAATGTGTGTGTGTGTGTGTGTGTGTGTGTGTGTGTGTGTGTGTGTGTGTGTGTGTGTGTGTGTGTTTTAAAAATACCTAACAAAAATTTTATTCATATTTCACAGTTTGCAGTCAAATTAAACTGTCCGAGGAGTTGGAAGACTTGCTATCTGAAGTTCAGTGTTAGTTGTTAAATTACTGTGGGGTGGATGCATTAGCATTCAGTTTCAAGACTGCTACCATGCATTTTACTCTAGTGATGTCAATACCGGAAGTTTTAGAGAAGGCACTACAAGTACTGATCAGTCTGTTAGAGCTAGAGGCGGCGTGCTGAGTAGAGGCTAAACTTTCCACACCTGTACATGCTGCCCCATCTTGACATGCACCTTGCACCACCACCTATGTTATCATGCAGATTGGTTTTGGCCAGTCAGAATCCCATGTCATTATACACAACTATGTATAATGAAATGATACTTCCGCAGGCAATGTTCTAGAGCTGTTTCAAAATTTGATTTGCCGCCATTCCTACAACAGAGCTGCTCATTTGACATTGAAACTCAATTTTATATCCAGAGGACAATTTCACTGTATTTGAATGGAGACACCTAGCCCGCTTCCTTCAATGCGTTATAAGGCAAGTTTTATTTTAGTTCACTACATGGCCTGATGCCCCTAAAAGATAACTAATTCATGTAGGAGACTGAAGAGCTGTTTGGAAAAAAAACACATATCATTCAGAAAATGGATGAAGTGCACATTTCTAGCTCAATGTGATGAAGATGAGTAATGACCAAAGGCGAACTCCAAGGACAGCTGGTTGAAATAAATCAACATACAGCAGCTGATGGAAATGGCAAAATGTGACTGTGGTGCACATGCCCTACACGCAAATGAGACGCGCAGTTAGCATATCCACTCTACAGCAACTAACCAGAAGACTCCACCCATAGTTAATCTTAACAGCTGACGATGAAATTCTTTGCTGGATACATCATTGTTAGATACCAAATTAAGCTATGAAAGGCGTGTCCATGTACACCATCACACGGAAGGAACTGGGTCTATCCACTGAAATTTACCATCCCTCGTGTCCCTACATATCCGCTTCTGGATGGAGTCTTATATCGCTATGAGCAGCGCCGTGGCAAGCAAGCATCCTGTGTGACAACGCATGGCAAGCTTTGTGGATGCATCACAACCAACGCATTTGCAAGCAAGCAAGCAAGCATCTTGTGTGTCAACCAACGCATGGCAAGCTGCACGTGCCAGAAGCAGCGAGAATCAGCAAGGAGTCACGGCCCACACAGCCTCACTCACCCACCAGCACTGTGTGTGCAGTTCAATCAATAGTAAGTCAGTTGTTCAGGTGCCAGCACACAATATGACAAAAACAGCTGAAGAAATCTGCCCATATCAACTTACGCTTCCTCGAATCATCAGTTCCCCTTACTTACATACCAATGAAATAGTCTTTCAACTTAAAGCCCCGGGACTCGACTCCTCTTTTATCCCTTCCTTTGCAGGGACTCGTATCTACACTGGGCAGATTTCTTCACAGCAAAGCGCAGCAGCGTCAACAGAGTTAGCCAACCGGTTAAACTACTTCAACTGAAATGTGAGCCAATAACCCAAACAATCAAACAAACCAAAAAGTGACAGGAAAAGAAGGTGTAAACAAGGCAAAAACAAACCAAAAAGGAAAAAGACCTCTTGACCGTGATTGTAACAAAGTGACCCTTGACCAGTGATTATATAAAAGTGGCCCCTGAGTCTGACCAGTGATTACAACAAAGTGGCTAAGAGAGGATCTGAACCCCTGTTAATGTCTCCTTTCAGCATGGAATGTCTAATCCTCCCAATTTTAACATCTGAACATTTTCATACAAATTTTACAGCATCTTTAGGATCTGTGTTTAATATGTATGGATTTATATGTCTAGATAAATTAATGTGTGTGTGTGTGTGTGTGTGTGTGTGTGTGTGTGTGTGTGTGTGTGTGTGTGTGTGTGTGTGTGTGTGAGCCAGAAGAAAATTTTCTGCCATCGACAGACAATAAAGTTATATTGAATTGAATTGAATTGAATTGAATTGAATCTTCAGTTTCGAACTTTAAATATTTTGCACACCCTTTTCACCTTTTACTTACTGTTCCACTGTAATGACACCCCTGTCAGTATATCCCCTCTCCATTTTTTTTCTAAATTTTTCAGTCAGTTAAGGTAAATTTTGTAAAACTGCCAAGAGGTCGTGAACAGAACAAACAGTGAGTGAATGTGACAAATAATCAATGAAATAAAGTTTAAAAAAAGAAAAAAAGAAACGAGGCACAAGCTGGGATTGTGACGAAGAGCAAGGCCTAGAAGTGTTTGAAAGGAGAAGAACGAGCCTTTTGGCCGTCAATACCTCTATTTGCCACATCACCTCTATCCCTTCTAGAGTAGAGGTTGGTGTAAGCATCAACTTGTTCTGGGTAGGAGAAAAACCAAAACAACAAAAAAATTTATCTTCAAATTAAAGAAAGATTTCAAAGAAAATGGCTCTAGCTACAAACCAACACCTCAGATTTTAATTCTAATGGGACCTGAAATACACAACTGCTATGACAAACACCAAAAACAAAAGCGGCACAAACAGGGATGAACAGAAATCTATACTATATGCTAACCAAAACATATTCATTCTAACCAGAAGAAAGATCTTTTTATGGGGGATTGTGATGGTGGGATATACTGTAAGTTTTTTCCCCACACTGCCATGAACAAAATTACAACTACAAGCAAATTGGGTGAAAATCCTACAAAGTAAAAAACTTTTATGCAGATGATTAAAAAAAACAACAATCTGGGCATTCCCATTACTCACGAAAATCAAATTAGTATTCTGTAAATCGGTGAAAGCATTTTGAAGGAAAACCTGGAATGTTTACACTGTGTTGAATGAACACGTATTGACTTACAGTCTTCCTAGCATGTGACAGAGACTTGTCAGTTAATCGGTGCTTGTCCTGACAACGCATGCTCATAGCATATACTGGTGAAGGTCAGAGTTTGAGTGTGCAATTTTAATCACAACCTTTAACACATATCTGCACAGGTCACCTACACAAACACTCTGACAATGAAATCAACACTTTTCACTGCCTTTTCCCCCCCTCCCCTATCTTAAATGGCAGAATGTAGAAAGCTTCACTTGGCTTCCTGTTTATGAGGTCTGAAGTCTAACATTACTGATATATATGATGGCAGGGCATGGGTAAACAAAATGAGCAGCAATGAACGTGTTACACAGTTTCTTTAAATCCAAAATGAAAGGTACCCAAAGCTTTTGACTTGCTCATTTGCATGTTATAAATCATGGTAAAAACCAACAATTCCAGTGATTGGCAGGAACGGGCAAGAAGAATTATGCACTGGTTATCGATTAAAAGTTTTCAGAGATAAACGCCACAAGTTATAAGTATTTATTATAATTATTTATAAAAACTTAAAACTTGTACAAGAGAGTGGACTGGGAAGATGACCTGGGCATAGTATGATAAATCCAACATGTGCAAGAGAAGTGTAAACATACAATGTACTAGGGTGATACTAAACTGCCTCCTTCGTCAGTATAACTTGGGCACAACTAATCAACAAAAAAATCCATTCAACGTCGTGCAGTACTTCTCTGTAAGCGCCAACTTTAACATAGAGCACAAGGAACAATGTGTTTATGCTTTATGAATACAAAGCACATCCTCTCGTCAGTATATGTAGGATTCAAACTGGATACAGTATAGTTTAAGATACTGCCAGCCAATACTGTGGTGAAAGGAAGCAAAACTCAAATGAAATGTGAACGATGTCAGTGGCCATGCCAAACTTACAGATTTTCCTTTTTTCCTTTGAGTTAATTTTACTGAAAGGTGATGCATGAATCAATAATCAATGAGCAGGAAACTCATTGTTCTTTGAAAAACCTCATGATTTAATATATTTCATTTGAAAGTAATAAAAGACTTTTTTTGTCACAGCAGTAACCTTGCCTACCGCTTCAAAACACTTGTGTTTCGCATGACCACTTGCAATAAAAAAAAAAGTGACCAAATGACTGAAACAAATGTGATACACAGGTAACACGCAGATTACTAAACAAAATGCTTTTTGTGATCTGTGATGAACATCGATAATGTTAATGGGAATCAACTTCCCATAAACTGATGTTAGCTAGCCTACATTCACTTCCTGACTCCACTACAGACCAAAGGAAAAACTGATATTGACACGTAAATGAAACTGAATACAGACAATTCGTTAACAGCTCACAAAGCTATCTGATCTCAGCAGCATCCTAAAGTTAAACTGAAGAACACAAAGAAATGGTAAGAGGACTCACAACATCAAAACATACAAGGTCAACACATAAGAAAACCCACACAAAAAGAAAAGAACAAAACAACACACAAACACAAAACCATCAAACAAACCAGCCCAACACACAAAACAGAACTGATGGTCAAGCCAACAGCTGTGAAAAAAACCGAAATAAGAACTTTCACTACCTGTGTGAGGAAACAGAAATGAAATTAAGAAAAACAGAAGCAAAATAACAAGACTGTAACAGAGGCAAAATTATAACTGGAACAATCCTGCAAAAATGATCTGGGTAAGGGAACAGTTGAAACAATGAACGTTCTGCAGCAAGTAGCCATGAAGGTAAGAGGTACCTACCATTGACAGGGTCCTCATTGTTGACGATAAGCATACCATCACGCCCCTTGCGATCAGCAACCACCATGGCCCACTCATTGATGGGAATCTGCTGACGACTGCGCAGCACTGCAGGGCCTGGACACACAGCAAGAACATGTCGGTGTGTATCTACACAACAACCACCTCTCCTGGATTTAACAAGTATATATATACCTAGATGTCATGGTGTTCCACAACTCACAACAAAAAGACAAAGGAAGACCAGAAACACCCTTGTATTGACTGAATATTTCATTATCCTCTCTCTCTCTCTGCTTTGTGATGTCCGGAGACAGTCTATGGCTGCATTACATAGCAACACTTTCTGATAACCAGAAGGTGGCCAATGTATGATCACTAACCTGATCCAGTGTCGAAGCGGAACTCAACAAATCCATCTATCATGACGATGGCAACAAAGTCACCGCGGCCATCCTCATTCTGTGCATTGTAGAGGATGATTCCATCATCACGACTGCGTGGTTTGAACATCAGCTTGATGCTGACTGACAGCAGCCCACCCTCAATAGTGGGATAGGAGATGAATGAGGTCTTGTTGAAGGCTGGGTCCACAATGGTCAGACCTGAAACAGGTCAAGTTGTCAAGCTGGAGGTTCTCACAAGTACAAATTTACAATTTTACATTTTTAGACCATTCCATACTAAAACTGATTTTCTTGTTGTCTATAGATTACTTCTATTCAAGCCACCCACAAGCAATCAAATTTTTGAACCCACAGCTAAATTTACATAACACTAGAGAGGCAGAAGCCTCCATGGCTCCCTTGTTGACAAGGGTCAAGGTCATTCACAAGAGTATGTTTGTAAAGCTCTTATAATTATCTCTCATCATGTCTCTGGCGTTCCGAGTTCCTGGCAATATTACAATTTTCCCCAAACAGTTTGTATGGCCTTGACCTTGGGTCAGGGTTATTCAAATGACATCTCTGTAAATCATTATGCCAAGTTTGACGCCTCTAGTATTTGTAGTTCCTCTGAAAACAGTAATGTTAAAATTCACAACAGACAGCTTCAGTTTGCTTGCACGGCGTTAAGCCCTACATAGCTAACTAACAGCTTCAGTCAAGGTCATTCAAAAAGGCAGGTCTCATTGCTGTTTACCACTACAATGCCTCGTTTGGTGCCTCTACTGTTTGTTTTGGAGAAAATGCTCAGGTTAAAGTTTCCCAAAAACAGCTTACATGGCCTTGACCTAGACTAAAAGTCATTTAACACAGGTATGTCAGTAAAGACGTTGCCAATGTCTATTATCATGCAAAGTATGATGCTTCTGGTTCTTCTAGATTCTGAAAAAAATTTCCAAACAGGCTGCTTTAATGACCTTGACCTTGGGTTAAGGTCATTTAAAATGGTATGTGTGCATAGGTCTTATCACTGTCTATCAGCACGCCAAGTTTGGCACCTCTGCTTTTTGTTCTTTCTGAGAAAATGTCAATGTTGAGGTTTCACAAAAAATAGCTTGTATGGCCTTGACCTTGACTCAAGGCCATTGAATACATGTATATCTGTAAAGTTCTTATCAATGTCTATCATCATGCAAAGTTTAAAACCTCTGGTGTTTGTAGATTCCAAGAAAATGCCTATGTAAAATTTTCAAACAGGCAGCTTCATTCAAAAGCAAAAAATTTGAAAGTAATTTTAGTATTTTTCAGTAGGGTTAGCAGTTTACTGTCGGTCCCCGCTGGCTCAGGGGTCGTTCTCCCCCTGCTACTTACGGCAACAAGAGTAGGAATATGGCATACAGTAAACTGCTAACTCGGAGAAAAAATATATGTTTTGAAAGGTCTTATGGTTGTCTATCAGCAGGCCAAGTTTGGTGCCTCTGCTGTTTGTAGATTCTGAGAAAATGACAATGTTAAAGTTTTTCTGGACACGCGCGCGCGCACACACACACACGACGGAGGGTTATTACATAGACTCCCATTGTTACACAAGGGAGCCAACTATAAAACTGGGTAATACCCACACCACAATGAAGACCACACAGGCATAGTTGTACAGTACTTACCCACTCTGCATCCCTCGCCACTATAGCCAGCTGGACATATGCAGCGGAAACCTGACCCATCAGGAAGGTCATAGCACCGTCCCTCACCACATGCACCTGTAACAGTTGTCAATTGTTATTTACTACCTGCACTATGCACATACAGACTTAACTTACACACAGCAACATCAGCTTTTGTAACACACATGGTGAACAGCTAACTATTCTTACTCCATCCAACATTAAGCTGGTGTTTATGAATGGGCTAGATGTGTGTGGGTGGGGGGGGGGGGGGAGTGGGGGGATGAGCAAGTATATGTGTTGAAGAGCTTCTGTGCACATATGTGGGAGTGAACATCAGTTTATACTGACCTGGGTAACACATTTGTCCTACAGCTTCACAGCGTGTGCCAGCAAATCCCTGTGGGCACTGACACCGGAAGCCATATGCATTGTTGTAAGGAAAGCAGCCTCCATTGTTGTAGCATGGGCTGTCCTGACATGCATCGTACTGGTCAACACCATACACTTCCACTGCCTCAGCCCCCAGATTGAGCGGGACTCCCTTCAGCTGCACCTGACTAATGCTGCCTGCATGTAGACAGATCAACACATGGTTATAATCCACTCTGCAACCTATGCCCACCTCTGGCTACCATCACCCATTTCGCTCTCCTGATGGCCTCCTGCACAACTCTCATTGCCTTTCACTAGTTTCAACAGAAATTAACAAAGCTGACATGACAATGAAACCTCAAGTCTCCACAGCTAGTCCAGTTTTCTATTTTCAACAATGACACACTTTTACAACATTCCCTGATCTCTCCAATATAAAATGGAGTTTAGCTATCAATTCTTTCATTCATTTTAAGTACAATATTTAACAGACGAGTACTAATGTATCAATTTAACTCCGAGAAATCTATCAGGAGACTGTGACAGTATAAGGAAGACGCACCAACAAATCCTGAAGAGAAGCCAGCGGCCCTCGGGATGGCTGCGTAGTTGGGGACACCGCCCAGATACATGGGCTCAACAATATCCATGCCAACAAAGCGCCCAGGGGCCTCGCCATAGTACACTGGTTCATCGTTCACCACCAGTGTACCTGTCACAATATGTCAAAGTCACACCACAGCAGACACCAAACTGCAAGTTACATTAATATTTACAAGTGGCTGCATGCAGACAGGCACAATCTCATCTCATTGATCATGCAAGTATATATATTTGAACTCCATAAAGTTACACAGTTACAGTGTCAGGAAAATGCTTGCGATCATATAACAAATGAGACACACATGATCAATTGTGCACAAAGAAAGCCTCACCTCTACAGTAAAACAAGCTGAGGGTACCAGGTACCCAGTAAACAAAGTAACTTCTCCTAGTTATGCTGCCTCACATTCCCAACTTACTGGTCCTCTGAAGCTTTCTTTAGCTTCCTATCCCCATGGCACCCATTCGTGCAATAGCATGAAGGCTCTCCACTCATTTCATGTCAGTTTAATTAACAACATGCCACTGAGTGATGGAAAGTCCCCCAGCCTCATCTGGTCAAGATGTCTACAGATGGACAGACACAGACACAAAAGCAACAGTCCTGCATCCACTGGCTGTGAGATTAAAATGTTTTCTCAGACCAGCCATGGAAAAGACTTCAACAGACAGGCACAGCAGCCTGTCCCTTTCCCTCACTCACCGTTCTTCCTCTGCCTTTTGAGGTGCACTGTATGCCACTTGTTCAGCTCCAGTGGGTTCTGCCCGCGGATGATGGCTGGTCCTGAGCCCACATCAAAGCGGAACTCGGGATATGCACCATTCAAGCCGAAGCAGACAAAATCGCCTCTGTCTTCAGTGTACTGGCCGTTGTACAGTAGCATGCCGTCTGTGGCCTCAGGACGGAAGGACAGCAGAATGTCCAGATCAAGGTACACATCACGTAATGGAGCAAAAGTCATGTATGATGTTGGGTTCTGTGGGAAGTAGGGCACCAGTGCTGCAAATCACAAGAGATGATCATCAGTCAGTAATATGGGCACATGTCACACTGACACTATCAATGGAACAATGCCTGATGGGCCCTTGGACAAAAGAGTCTCTTTTTCTGACTACCTACCATTGGAAATAACAGCATATTGTCTAGTGCAATGCAGTTTGCTAAGCAGCAGGGTGTGTCTACATTTGGAAGAGGAACAATCACATCATCAGAGAAAACTAGACAGCATCAATGAAGAATGAGAAAAAGCAAGTGGCCACAGCTTGCTGACCTCCAATTACAAGGATGACAGGGAGCCTTGAGGTGCCGAAGCGATTAGAGGCCTGACATTCATACGTGCCACCATCCTCCTCTCTGACACGTGGGATGTACAAGCTACCAGTGTCCAGGATGGAGTGCTCGCTACATGGATAGACAGACATGTCAGATCATGAAAATACTGTAAACAAGGAAATAAACCATCAACTGCACTGTTAGTCTATCTCCACTGACAATTCACCTCAAGTCAATATTGTAACTGAATAATGTAGATTTGTCTATAATGCAATGATTGATAATGTAAGTGACAGTTCTGAAATGCAATTCCCATAATTAATTCCTGTAGGCCATTAAAAAAGCTCCCGGACAAAAATGAGGTTATCAGCTAGAGCCCACTGAAGTCAGTCTATCAGCTACGGATATTAGTCTGTGTGCAACCCAACTTCAAAGGAACTCAATGCAAGTTTCATATACCATTACACCTGCACCAATTTTATGTTAACTTCATGTGACTCACATTGGCAGATCACCATCCTTTTTGGTCCAGGTGACGGATGGTTGTGGTGTACCCTGTGCCTCACATGACAGAGTGGTGGGGCTGCCGAGTGCCGCTGTCTGCAGATCCTGCTGGGCTGAGATGATCGGTCGTGCTGCAGAAACATAAATATTACCTCTAATCAAGACAGGAATATGGGGTAACACAGCATTACTAAGACAGCCAAAAACACCATCCACACTGCATGTCAAATTCAACCAAATTGAAGTCCCTATGACCCTGACTAGGGAGAAGTCACTGTACATGTTTGGCACAGTCTCCTCACCAACTATCCAAATATTTCATGTCTAATGTTTCTCCCATTTGTGGCTGCTGAGAAAAAGCCCATGTTTGTGTTTTACCTTATCACACAGGGATGTAAACTGGACAGAAACATATTACAGACACACAACTTGTGAACAAATAAGCCAAAAAGTACGGTATATTCCTCGTGTTCTCTGGGCCTGAGGCAGTAACTCCTATGAGAAGGCACCATAACAATCAAATTGCACAGAAATAAGCTGCTCATAATGGGTACGGTATCATAGCATTCTGCAAAACAGAAAGGCTAGCAGCTTCAGCCATTACATTGCACAAAGAGCTGAACTTGGGACTGGACCGAGCCGGCAACATTGGTGGCTGTACAGCGGTAGGTGCCAGCATCCTGTGGCCGTGCCTCTGGGATGATAAGAATACCCTCCCCAATGATAGCAGTGGATGGTAGAGGTCCCTCTAGCTTGCTCCATGTCACTGTAGGCCTGGGTGTGCCTGCAAACATAAGCAAGTTGCAGCGCATTATTCATGTATGAGTTAAACACAACTAAAAGATCACGGCAGAGTTCAGCACAATCACATCCATAGTCTTTTAACGTTCAAGTACCCCCACGATCCATGGTAACGGTCTACATTACATTGCCCCAAACACAAATTGCAAAGAACAGTTATGTAAAGGCTGCCAAGCGCATCAGGTTTTTCAAGGGAAGGCTTACCTGTTACGATACATTCAAACTCCACACGATCTCCCTCCTCAACATTCTGGACACTGCGGCCAATAGTGCTACCAATGTCAGGGGCAGCTGTGGAGAGAAATCAGGCTTTTTCAAAAGAAACGACAAACTCACAATATCTGAAACACATACATATCTTAATTAGTCTCATGACTTGAACAATAAACATCATCATTGTGGACACTGGAGCTACCAATGTCAAGAGCAGATGTGGGGAGAAATAATTCACATCAGGCTTTTCTCAACAAGAAATGACAAACTAACAATTTATAAAACATATACATGTACATGTAGTTGTGTATCTTATTCTCACGACTTGTACAGTAAACAATGCAAAGTGCTTCTTTTAACTATAAATAATGTATTACATAATTATTTCAAAGGGTGAGTTAAGAACACAAGCAGGTAGGAAGGGACAGAGACAGTGAGAATCAACATAGGGTGGTTTTGATGTAGGCCTTATTTCTGCAGCTACGAATACGCAAGTTGATGTAGTTTGTGTACTGTACTTACTGGACACTCTGAGGTAAGCATAATCCCGATTGGTGCCAATGTCACTGGTGGCGGTACAGATGTAGCGGCCCTCATCTTCTGCCTGGATGTTGTACAGCCTGTCATGTGGAAAATTTCACACCTTAATCAAACTCTACACCAGGCTCAACCATTCATACTGCCAAATAATAGACGACCATAAACAGTAACTTCAACCTTCATGCATGCACATAGAACAGTATAATCTATCCTATAATAAACAACTCACAACAACATATATATGAAAAAACGTACTTTAAATAAAACAGAAGATAAAGAAGTAAAAGAAGAAGAAGAAGAAAAGAACACGAAAGCTTTCAGCAAGATGCAGCAGGCTGCACAATGAAAGTTTATCAAAGATTTAAAGAAACGCAAGCAAAAATACGCAGGGGAAAATTTACCAAAAAAGCATCATATCATCTGCAATGTGAAAATGTCTTCTATAGAACCTACACAAGGACTCCATTGCGGATCTGGTGTTGTGGGGGCAGCTCTCCACCTTCTTTATCCCAGCGAATGTTCGGTGCTGGGTCACCAGTTACGTCACAACGGAACTCCACACTGCTTCCAGCTTGTTGTGACTCCTGCTTAGGTGTCACTGTAACTGACGGAGGTACTGCAAACACACGCCCATTAATGAATGCAGATGCTGTGTAAACAGACTATGAGGCAAACTTACAACACAACGATCCCAAACTGATTGGTTCACAGCAGACATGATTTCCACTTCCTTGCTTCTCTTAGATGAATGACTGTAATAACTGTCTTTAAAACTTGTACTATCATGAATGTCACAAAGAAATAATTCAAACAGTGTGATAAGTTCAGAAAGCATCAAAACATGCTCAGAGGACAACAGAAAAGGCAAACTAAATCAGTGTTGACAGCAACTTGTCCTCACCCAGCACGATGATGGTGGCGTATCCTTCTGAGGTACCAGCATTGTTGGTGGCTATACACCTATACTGGCCTGAATCAGCCGCTGTTATCTGTCGGATCACCAGTTCTCCATCGAACTGCCGAACATCAGGGGGCAGCACTCCGCCAACCTTCTGCCAATCAATCTGGAACGGACCCTGACCATCTGGCAAGCATCGCAGTGTGACAGTCTGACCTGGGCGTGTTGACACTTGTCCCGGGGAGATGGACAGGCGAGGCGTCACTGTCAGCAGAAACACAAGTGAGTAAACCATTGTAAAGGGAAAACCATAAAAGGGGAACAGACAAGACAGACTGTCCTTCAGGAAAACCTGCTGTTAGTTTTCTCTCACTATTGTGTTTGTTGTCAGTTTTTTCAGTCTATTACCAACATTTTACTGCTATTTCTACAGGGGAGCAACAACAAATCACATGCTAAATCAAAATGAGTAGTTCACTTGCAATGGTACAGTCTTCATAGCTTATGTACTAAGTAATTATTAAAAGACTCCCCCCCCAAAAAAAACAACAACAACAACAACAACAACAACAAAACAAAACAAAACAAACAAACCACTAGAGATAAATGAAGTACTTCCCCACCTGTCACAATGATGACCACAGAGGCAGTGTAGTCTTCTCTTTCAGCTGTGACAACACACTGGTATTCACCACCATAGTCAGAAGAGATGCGTGGGATGTAGAGAGTTCCTCCAGTCACACTGTGGCCTGGTGGTAACGGCTGACCGCCTGGACGCCGCCACACAACTCTGGGATTGCGCAGGCCTGGAGTACAGAGGCAATTTTGGTCAGTCCAATGAAAAACACATCTGAAATATGTATTTCAAATTGCAGCTACTGCAGTCTGGAGTAGGTGAAACAGTACAAATATACAAACCTGTGATTCTGTATTTTCTACAAGGCGTTGTCTTTCAAACATGTTAAGTCTGAAGCATATTTTCCAGCAGCAAACAAACACAATCAAGGTTACAGCCTACCTCTGGCTCTGCAAGTGAGCTCAACTGGCTGCCCATCAACCAGAGTCAAGCGTTCAGGACCCTCGATGTTCACCAGAGGTGCAAGACCAGTTAGGTCATCTCCTGCCACCACTATACAAACAGAAAGCAGTCATCAGTTGTGACAGACTAGAAGGCATCACTCCTGTCTTTCTTTCATCTTAAACTCTGTTCAAAGGCGGTGATGGACCCTAGCGGCAGGAGGTGGGAGGAAATTTGTACATACACAAAACAGTGTTGAGGCCGAATATTTCAAACATCATCCCATCAAATGCAAACACCTCTGTAATCCTATCGGTATTATGACTTGGTGTGAATGTACCAATACATGTGTAAGGAACCACATGAAACAGTCAAGCTTTCTCTCTTGTAACAATCGACTCAACTGAAACAAAATACCTGACAGGTCTACGTTCTCCTCTGTTGTCCCACGGTCATTACGAGCAACACAAGTGTATCGACCGGCATCTGATCGAGACACAGGGTCAAACACAAGTCCAGCTGTTCCAGGAGAAGGCTCGTATGACTCTGGAAGGATGTCACTGCGTCGGCGTGTTTCTGCTCGCCAAAACACTGTCGGAGGTGGTTCACCCTCACCAATGCACTCGATGTTGACACGGTCACCAACAATAGCTGTGATTCGTGTGCCTGGGGTGACTGTGATGACTGGGGGACCTGTGGGGAAAACAGATGGAGAAAAATCAGAAACTGGTGGAACCATAATACTTGATCCTGACAGTAATCAATGTACATAATGCTTTTTTGAGGCTGTTGTAGAATGCATTCAAGCAGAGTGAAACTGTGAACAGAAAATACCAAAGGAGTAGCACTTCACTCTGATTCTGAAAAAAAACAAAACTAATTTAGACAACTACTGAAGCATGTGTCTGTTCCCCTTCCCCAATCAAAACACACACACACACACACACACACACACACACACACACACACACACACACACACACACACAGAGGGATGTGTACCTTCAATGACAAGGCTGGCAGTGAGAGTTACAGTGCCAGCACTGTTGGTAGCGGTACAAATGTAACCGCCTTGCTCTTCTCCTGTCACTCTCTCAAACATAATCACTCCGTTGCCATCCATCTGCTTAGTAGTAGAGGTGAATGCTTTTCCTCCAGCTCTGTGAAGGCAGGCAAAAACACAGTGTCACATGTAAACTGCCTTTTCTATAAAAACAGGGGCACCAAAAACTCCAATGGCTGTTCTCAGCTAGCCTGCCATTTTTAGCCATGTTTTGATGACAAAACAACCACCTGAAGGAGCAGAGAAAATCAGCTGCAATTTAAGATTTCCTTATTTTCTTATGTGTCAAAGTGAATCTGTGACAGTTATCGGAATGGAAAAGATTGCCAGTGTGTAAAAATAAATCTCCAGCTCAAATCACACGTACAGGATAACAGACAGTACAGAACAATCCTCTCAATTTTAACCTTTACTCTGGTGGTAAATCACAGTGTTGTCTGTACACTGTCTCTCCTGCTAACTGATAATGCTTTGCCAATACAATGTACCCCATTCAACAAATTCTGAAGTCTGAACTGACTACTCTCCCTTTGGCCAAGGAATTGATGTGGCCTCTCAGCCACAAGCTAGGAGGCAACAGTCAGTCCTTTGTGTAATGTGCAGCGAATGTTGTGACTACCAGCATTAGGTTTAATATAGGGAATAAATCTGTTTGTGTCTGCTGTCCTCCAAGTGTGTTTTACTGTCTACCCTCAAAGCGCCTACACTGACCCACTGGCACCAATCTACCGTCGGTCTTTGCTTTAAGCCAGCGTTCAAGAAAAGCCAGTCACATTTTCTAACCCGACAGATTTAGCTTTACCTGCTCCAGGTGATGGTAGGGGAAGGTGTTCCTCCTGTAACCCGACACTGGAATAGTGCACTTCCTCCTGGTGTAATTGTCTGCTGCTCTTCAGGGAACAGTTCAATAACAGGGGACTCACGACCTGTGCAGACCAAGAGTTTGAGTGTCCTCAACAGAACACTAAGAAAGATGCCATATAAATGCAAAAGCGAGTGATGACTTTGAAGATTAAGGGTAATGTCACACAGAAGTGTTTTTAGTTCGAACAAACAGTGAGCATGGTGTTTTTCCATGTTTCTTTTGCTACATGCAGCTACAACATGCTTTTGCCCTAATTTTTCCAGAGGGTGTTTTGAGCTGTTTTTCATGCTCGTTTGAAAAAAAAAATCTCCCGTGTGTCATAAGCCTATGCATCATTTACTCTTTTCAAACAGCATAAAGAGAAAATGAAGTAATTTTGAGAGTTTAGATAAGCAGCTAAAAGAATTTAAACGGTAAATGAAAAAGTAAAAGGCAGACACATCTTCACTCACGTTCAATGTCCACAATGCCAGAAGCCATGTCACGGCCAGCCCTGTTGCTGACTGTACAAATGTATATACCACGGTCCTCCATTGTGGCCCTTGTGATTCGCAGTATGTCACCCTGAACCTATGTAAACATCAAACAAACAGTTAAGAAAGTTTTAGAATGACTGCGTCAGCAGTATCTTATTCTATTTACTTTAAAACGGAATAATATCTATTGGAGTTTTTTAAGCTGATCAAATACAGTGACAAAGTACCACGATGCCATTTGCATCATGTTCAGCAAATATTAGGGATGTGAACTACAAGCAAAGTTACTGCATAGCCAGTGCCATGCAGATCATCAAAACCTGGAATGTCAAAACTTGTGCTGGAGGGACCAGAACCTACTGGAATACTGTATTGACAGATCTGTGACAGATCTGTAAAACAATGTGGACAGGCTTACAATGTGGTTAGAACTGAGTTCTCCACGAGCCCTTGACCATGTGATGGTTGGTCGCGGATTTCCCGAAACAACGCAGCGAAGTGTACCAGTTGTTCCCTGAGCCACTGTCTGCCTCTCAGGTTCAACTCTTGCAGTTGCTGGTTCAGCTGCGTAATCAAACACACATACAAACTTAAAACTACCCTTTCATTAGCATGTTCTGGACAATATGTAGCATTTGCATTTATTCACTTGCAATGTAATAATAATAATTCAATTCAATTCAATTCAAAATACTTTATTGTCTGTTTAAGAGAGACTCTAACTAGAGAGGCAAAAGCCTCCATGGCTCCCTTGTGACAAGGGTCAAGGTCATTCACAAGTGTATGTTTGTAAAGCTCTTATCACTATCATCACGGCAAGTAAAGTGTCTCTGGCGTTCCAAGTTCCTGGCAATATTACAATTTTCCCCCAAACTGTTTGCATGGCCTTGACCTTGGGTCAAGGTCATTAAAATGAGATCACATCATGTCTATTATTATGCCAAGTTTGACGCCTCTAGTATTTGTAGTTCCTCCGAAAACGGTAATGTTAAAATTCACAACAGACAGCGTTAATGACCTTGACCTTCAGTCAAGGTCATTCAAAAAGGTAGGTCTCATTGCAGTCTATCATCATGCCCTGTTTGGTGCCTCAACTGTTTGTTGTTTCAGAGAAAATGCCAAGGTTAAACCTTCCCCAAAACAGCTTGCATGGCCTTGACCTTGACTAAAAGTCATTGAACACAGGTATGTCAGTGAAGGTGTTGCCAATGTCTATCATCATGCAAAGTTTGATACTTCTGGTTCTTCTAGATTCCGAAAAAATGCAAATGTAAAAATTTCCAGACTGCTTTAATGACCTTGACCTTGGGTCAAGGTCATTTAAAATGGTATGTGTGCATAAGTCTTATCGCTGTCTATCAGCACGCCAAGTTTGGCGCCTCTGCTGTTTGTTATTTCTGAGAAAATGCCAATGTTAAGGTTTCACAAAAATAGCTTGTATGGCCTTGACCTTGACACAAGGCCATTGAATACATGTATATCTGTAAAGTTCTGATCAATGTCTATCACCATGCAAAGTTTCAAACCTCTGGTCTTTGTAGATTCCGTGAAAATGCCAATGTAAAATTTCAAACAGACAGTGTTAGTGACCTTGACCTTGAGTCAAGGTCATTCAAAATGATATGTTTTGAAAGGTCTTATGGTTGTCTATCAGCATGCCAAGTTTGGTGTCTCTGCTGTTTGTAGTTTCTGAGAAAACGACAACGTTAAAGTTTTCTGGACACACACACACACACACACACACACACACACACAGACAGACAGACAGACAGACGACGGAGGGCTATTACATAGACTCCCATTGTTACACAAGGGAGCCAAAAACGGAAAATCTTCTTTGGACTCACTTGATGCTCTGTAATAATAATAATAATGAGTATTGTACAGGTGCTTTACCCAATTTTATGAATTGGCTAAAAGTGCCGTGAACTGAACCCAACACGCACTCTCACGTGAACCACACGCATTCTCTCACACACTGGACATAAACACATTACAATCAAGTGGTGCGAAGGGTCAGCTCAGCTATTTAAATTTTGGAATTTAGAATTGCGCTTATTTTTAAAATTTGGTGGGCTGAAAATTTCCAAAGCAGAGGGGGAGGAAGCCGGAGTACCCGGAGAGAACCCCCAACGATTGGCCCGAATGAACGGTGCCACATACGAGAAGGAAAAAATTCTTTGCCCCGAGTGGGACTCGAACCACTGACCTCTCGCATTGGTGACAAGTCTCTTAACCACTAGACCACTGACCGCCCCCAATGTATAGAGTAAGCCACTTACAATCATCTCGCGGTATCACAGTAACAACGGCGGTAGCAGTGCCAATGGTGCCCGATGGTGTGGTGCCAGAACAGACATAGTTGCCGGCGTAGGATGGCTGGACGTTGGGGATGGACAGAATACCACCTTCCTGACTGGAACCTGCAGAGTGTCAAACGATTAGAGGACACTGGAACAGTTCAGCCTTTTCAAACAACCTTGAATAAGTTTCTGTGCACGCTCATGTGTTTTAGTCATAACATGACTGTGCTTTGGTACCCCTATCGTTTATCACATGATGACTATTGCTCAAGAGAGGTTAGGAAGGGAAACAATACCTGACTAACCTGTCCAAACATTACATCCAGCTGATGAGCTAAGTTTGTAACCTTCATTGTCCATTTACAAACCAGCTGTGGGCAGTCATAGGTTTCACTTACTGCCTAGTAACACTCAACTAGTATACATGCTCAGAGTATCACCCATCCATCTGGCTCAAACTAAACAGTAATCCTGTTTGGCATTTATTATAAACTGACCTGCAGGCAGACCACCTTGGCGTGACCAGACTAGCACCACATTACCATCCTGGGCGTAACACTCCAACTGTACGTCAGTACCCACCACGGCTGTGATCTGGGCCCTCCTGATGATTATTGTGGGTGGCTCTATCACTGTCAGGACAGACACAACACTGATGCATACAGTTCAGATAAAGGGGTCAAGTCAAAGCACACAAACATGCACAACCAAATGGTAAAAACAAAATTAAAAAGCGCAAACGCAATTCCACTAAGTACAGTGCTTGTAGTGGTATTGGAGCTGAGTTACACCAGTCATATACAAAGCTGACCATGACCTGTTATTTCTAACACCATGTGGTCTTACCTCCTCCTCCTCTGACGTAAACGATTGTGCGAACAGAGGCAGTGCCAGCCTGGTTGGTGGCTGTACAGTAATATTCTGCCTCATCCGCCTTACGCACACTGGGAATGCGCAAAATGCCGTCCTGTACACTGGCATAATCTGGCAGTGGGCCATCAACCCCTCGTGTCCAGCGTACAGTAGGGGAAGGCGTTCCTGTCACTATGCACCTGAACTCCACAGGGTCACCCTCCGTCACCTCCAGGTAGCGTGGCTCAATGCGTGCAGTTGGTGACACGTCAGTGTCTGCGAAAGAAGTGTGTGTTACCTAGTGTGTTAACAGGACTGTCAGCTATTCACATTAGCTTTCATCTTCCACAAACAAATGATGCAAATTATTTGTCTTACTATTCTTCGCTGTATCTTTCTGTCCTATAAGAATAAATTCACACAATGAATCATCTAGCTTTTCTTTAAAAAAACTTTATTACAGGCTTTGATCAATGGTTTATCACGTAGACTTCAAATGGCTGTAAAGTGGGGACAATGACCGAACAGATCACAAACCTCTAATAGCGTGAAACAGGTAACTGCCACAATGCAAAAGAAGATAGGAAAAACTGGAATAATGACTTTGGACGGTACAGGGGAGTTACAGATGACAAAAGTGTAGCTTACCCTGTATCCTGATAATGGCAGTGGCACGGTCCACACTGTCTGGGTCAGATCCAGTACACGTGTACTGGCCAGCGTCACCCTCCTGCAGGTTGGGGATGAGCAGTACACCGTTCTGATCAATAGCTCGTGCTGGCAGGGCACCTCCATCTTTGGACCAGGACAGCACGTAGTTTGCCTGTTGGATGTTATGATAAGAATATGTCAACCAATGTCACTTTTTTAAATAAGCAGACTTTCACGTGCAAGCTCATGTAAGTACTGCTATGTCCAATACTCCAAGTAATGACTTCTGTTGCCAAGCTGCTATCGTGGACAGAGGTTATAAGTGAAACAAAAGATCAGACCAAACTGAAGTAATTAGAAGCTAACAAAAAATTTTAAGCAAATTCATAAAGCCACAACACAAAGCTATTTCAACAGAAAGCTATTTGGGTGCGTCAAACTTCATCAATATAGAGATCCGCAGCGAAGTGGTAGTGGTGCATTGGGTATATCCATATAAATGGCATGACTGGCAGCATCCAGTCTGTTTATGCGTTTATTTGTCGGTGAAGATGAAGGCAAATGCCATTTCATGGACAATAAATTTATATCTGTATCTGTACTGATCTGGCCTTTTCCATCATGGATTATCTGAAACTAGTAAAAGCGCAAGTTGCTGAGGACAAATTACCTGTAACAATAGCTCTACTTGCTTAAAAGATTAAAAGGCATTCATTAAGGCTGGTCCCATCTTGTTCGCTCTTTAAGCATGCGGGAAAATAAATAAAAAGCCACGCAATTTTTTCGCTGTGAATGGTGCACAACAGTGATTCTTTTCACTCTTGAAGCAAAAGAAATCATGTCGCCTTGGCGCCGCGTCCGGCTCCATCACCGCATCACTTCCACATCAAGTACATGGATACACACATTATTCATTTCGATTTTTTTAATTTCCAATTTTGATTTGAAAACCTGTTGCTGTCACTGCCAGTTAATGTCCGCTTAACTATATGGATACGTAACTTCACGAATCATGGATAGCACCAGTAATACTGTGTCAGTGTTATGCAGTATGTTGGTGTTTACCTCACTGCTGTAAGATACTGCTACACAGACAAGGCGGACACTGGAGCCAATGGTGGCTGTGATCTGTCTGGGTTCCTCTATCATCACCCGCAGTTGTTCTCTCTCGCCTTTAAATGAAAAGAAAAAGGAAAGAGAAATAAATACTTTACATTTTTTTCCCAACTCACACAATTCACTACCATAACATGGTTGAAAACTTAAACACACACACACACACACACACACACACACACACACACACACACACACACACACACACACAGAGTGAAATATCTTCTATAAAATTTGTAGGAACTGACTTCACTAACAGCCCCATACACACAATGCAAATCTACACAAGAGACAAGACATTGTCTACTCACGTTCCACAGTGAGTTCCACATAGGCCCTGTTGGTGCCATACGGGCTAGTAGCTGTACAGGCATAGCGACCAGCATCACTGTACTGCACACGATTCAGCACCAACTCGTATGTCGGACCAAGACCAGTCCTGGCCTGTGAGGAAAGTGGTTGACCATCCAGTCGTCTCCATGCCACTTGGAAAGGTCCTCGGCCAGATACCTGGCAGGTGAAACGAACTGTGGAGCCCACTGGTTCTCGGAGTGTAATCGGGTTGACCACAACTGTGGGCACTTCCCCAGCAATGACACAGCGACCACCAGGTTCACGAGGGTTGCCACTATAGCCTGGAGCACACCTAAACACCATAAAATTAGTATGACCTATAAATACACACTCAGTATATGCAAAAATTTACATCACACTCTATCTGTAAAATCCCTGACCATACAATGACATTCTAATTCTCAAAGTGGAGTTGCGCAGAATTCTGTAATGATGTCAAAATGGACAAAAATGTTCCCCTTGGTTACAGACAACAGATTGTGTAAAAGAGGTTGAATGTTGTAGTTGCAAGGCTGCATCAACTTACGTGCCACAGTCACGGCCAGTGTAGCCAGTTGGGCACTGATCACATGTCACCTGTCTGTCCTGATCCAGGAAGCAAGTAGGTGAGAACCTGGACAAAAACACAAAACATGTTACGGAAAATGAGACATTTTATATTACATTAGTCACAACATACTAGCCAAAACATGACACAACTAGAGCAGCAAACATCTTTATTGCTCACGTGTGACCTTGGCATTCAGGAGAGGTCACAAAAAGTGTCTATTTAGACATTTTCAATCCAACCCTCTCTGATGGTGAAATCATAGAGGATTATCAGAAGTTTCTGATGCAAGTACACATAATGATAACTTGTACCCTCACCTGTTGGATGGAATGGTCAGAGGGCACGGACATTCGCGGCAGTCGTTGGGTGTGCCTGATGTGGCATCACCATAGTAACCAGGTGCACACCGATCACACCTGTCGCCCACTGTGTTGTGCTGGCAGTCCTGTGAAGTACAGAAATCTTTATGTATCTACAGGACAAGCACACACATACTTTCCAACACTTCAGACACAAAAGCTGTGATACTAACAATTTTTTCTCTGCAGCACAGTGAGATAACACTGTGGTAATTTATACTTAAGAAACCCATGATGATCTGCTTAATCCCTGTAAACAAACAAGACCAAAAATTGAAAACCAAATGTGTAAAAAGAAGAGAAAAGCACACATACCATACAGCGTCCAGTGACCGGATCACAGGAGGAGGCATGTCCATTACAGTTACAGCGTGTACACCGGCCCAGAGCTGTACTTTGGTCAGGTACTCGCAGGTAGCCAGCAGCACAGTTCTGCACAAATGTTACAACTTACTACTGCACCAAACAATCCTCTGTGGATTCTTGCAGAACACAACCTGGAGTTGTTTCTACATTACTGAAGTTTGAGTTAAGTGTGAACAACAGAATACTGCACTAAAGATGATGTTCACTCCCTAATAAAAATTAAGCATGCACGCACCCAGACTTCTTTCTTTCCTTTATACTAATTACAAAAGGTAAATATTGCCCTTCAGTGTGAAAGCACACCTGCTTAAAGTAAATTGCTAATGCCCATTTGGTTTCACTCTGCCCTGTCTGTGAATCTTTACACACATTCTATCTGTGATCAATATAGACAGCACTTACCTGGCATGAGAGACCAGTGTAGCCTTCAGGACAGGTGCAACTCTCCACTTCCGGTGTGCGTGGTTGTCCTGTGGCACGTGGCACGGCAATATCCAGTTCAAGATTCCGCAGCGATACCGAGCTCATGATGCTGTTGTACGTTGCACGGATAAGGAACGAGTCTATGTCTGCCAGAACAGTCAGGAATTGCTCGCGTGTTGGAGTAGATCCATCCAGCATACGGAATGAGGACTGAGGATAGAAAACAATTTCAAATACTTAAAACAGCCTGGCTACTGGTATTTGCTATAACAGAGTGAAACAGAAAGAGACATTTTGCTACTAATGCTAGATGTGTGGCTCTCACTTTCCAATGGAGCCAGCAAACACAAAGTTTACAGATCATTAAGACACATCACATAACAAAAGATTATGGTGATGTGCTGTTAAAATAAATCAATACTGATGGTTTTCATCAAAGGCCTACAGCCTGCTATGCCCCCTACCTCTCTCATCAGAATCTCATAATCCTGCGTTTCCTGGGGTTGTGGTGTTGGTCTGAACAGCAGGTACATGCGCTGGTCATTGCTGGTGATCTCCACATCCACATCCATATAACTCTGTCCTGCATCGAATGCTGTGCTGTAGCTCAAAGAGAAGCGCAGGTATCCTCCGTATGATGTCACCTGCAAGATATAATGCACTTCACTCTCCACTGACAGGGTGGGGTGGGTGTTTGGGGGTTTAACGTCCTTTTCCACCACATACCTCCACTGACAGGGTGGGGTGGGTGTTTGGGGGTTTAACATCCTTTTCCACCACATACCTCCACTGACAGGGTGGGGTGGGTGTTTGGGGGTTTAACGTCCTTTTCCACCACATACCTCCACTGACAGGGTGGGGTGGGTGTTTGGGGGTTTAACGTCCTTTTCCACCACATACCTCCACTGACAGGGTGGGGTGGGTGTTTGGGGGTTTAACGTCCTTTTCCACCACATACCTCCACTGACAGGGTGGGGTGGGTGTTTGGGGGTTTAACGTCCTTTTCCACCACATACCTCCACTGACAGGGTGGGGTGGGTGTTTGGGGGTTTAACATCCTTTTCCACCATATACCTCCACTGACATAAAAGGAGGTAGACTCTTATAAAGACATGTTGGTAAAGCATATAGACAACATACAAAAGGTATAGATGGAATGAAGGACACATGTTTACATTTACAGAAGTCAGATGTAACCAATGCTAACCTTGTCTCCGCGGAACTTGGGTGGCAGCTGGATGAAGAGCGATTCTCGCTCTCTCTGGATGCCATCGAACTTGTTGAAAATGATTTCATTGCGGGACGCATCAATTTCAAACCCATCTGTGATCATGCGACTCATCCGGCGATTGGTCAGTGAGAATGAGTGACTGCCATCTGGGTTGAACTGGGGGCGGATCTGAAGATAAAAATATGATCTTTACGGAAGTCACACAAATATTTCATTTTCATAAACAAATGTTAACAATATTACTTTCTAGCTATGTAAACAGTGCACAAAATCTGTTCTTATCCAATTTGCTTATTAATTATCTTATGAAAGGAGTCAATCTGTTTGCAGTGGCTTTGCAAATTTCTGAGCTGCAAATAACATGGAAGTGTGCAGGTGACTCACAGTATCCCGATAGTAGGCAGAGCTGGAACACTGGTTAGTGATGCCCATACAGAAACACTGTAAACAACCCTGTTGATTGGATTCATCCAGGTAGAAATAACCTTCTTGACATGATGCACATCGTCGACCTTGCACATAAGCCTGCACATAAAAAAAACAAACTAAAGCATCAGCATATTTCAAATTACACAAGAAGACAGACTACTAATGTTGTTAGTCAGTCAAATACTACCGCTGACTGGTGTAGTGGTCTGTAAAACAAATGTCAGTACAGAAGAATATCTCTGAGAGAATATCTCTTGTGTTTGGAATACATTCAATACAATTATATTCAAATGCAGACTGCTGTGTAGACAAAAAGATCGTCTGTTCATCAGCCGTCCATCAAAGCAGTGAAAATTGTGTGGTCACCAGCAAAGTCAGAAGGACTCATAAACACAAGTTCCCACTGCACCAGTACACACCATAAGACAAGACCAATCACTCATTTTCTGTTTGTTGTAATACCCACCTTGCACTGGCACTGCTGGGTGATAGGATCACACTGTGTGTTGGGGATAGTGCCACGTGAGTCACAGTCACAATCATCCTCTGAAATACATACAGACCACCTCTGTGCAAAACAGCTTTTCAGTGTTTATATTCAAAATATGATACAACTTACACAAACACCTTATTCTAATTAAATAAACAGTTTCTAATAACATAGTCAAGCAGAAACGTAGTTGCACTCTTGACGATATTTCTGCTAGAAGCAAAACAGGATGACTTGAAGGCACAAACAAGTTCCTCAAATAGTGAATGCATGTAATACTGCAAGATCAATGATTATGACATGACATTTGGACGTACCGATCTGTTTGCAATAGTCACCAGGCTGCAGTGGGTTACCCTGGTACCCAGGCTCACACCTGTAGGTGGTAGGACAAAATCAGTTTAAAATAATTCAATTCATTGTTACGGGTGTGGGTGTTTTGGGGAGTTTAACGTCTTTTTCCACCACATAGGGTGATATCAAAAACGGGGCAACGATGAAAAAGCCAGCACAAATATTTGGCCCCAGCCGGGTTTCGAACTCACGACCCGAGCATTAGAAGTCCAACGCTGTATCATTCAGCCACCCCGGCTCCCCTCAATTCATTGTTACAATGAATGTACACTAACTACTACATGCGAAACAATCAGTAATAATAACCAGATTCACACACTGGTTGTACATATGCTAGAGAGCAGCGTAGGTGTGGGGTACAGAAATACTGATGGCAATGACCGACCTCTCACAGCGACGGCCAGTGTGTCCAATGGGGCAGGCATCACACGTCACCTGACCGTCCTGGTCCAAGAAACAAGTTGGACTGAACCTGCACAACAAAATAAATGGTCATGCATTTTTGTCTCCAAATTCTAATCAAAAAAAAAATCTTCCAAGCCATGAGAGGAGGAAAAAACAACTGCTGATCGAGTCAGTTCAACATCCCGCTGCACCCCCATAGGAAAAAAACAAACTATATATGGATATAACCTGAAACTTACTGGTTGGGAGATTCTGTCAGTGGACATGGGCATTTCTGACAGTCACTGGCGCTCCCTCTGGTGGCATCACCATAGTAACCACGCTGACAAAGCTCACAGTTGTCTCCGTAAGTGTTGTGACGGCAATTCTTGATGACAGGCAAAGACAATGTCAAGGTCAAACATAGAACTCACGTCATATTCTTCTCAATGAATGGGCAACAGCTTGCATGATAATGCTCTGCATGAAAGTATATGGTTTATCAATAAGACTTCAGCAGTTTTGTTTGCATATGAGAGCACCCACACACATGCACATGCATACACACAAAAACACACAAGGGCCAGACAATAAATGGCTCACCCTGCAGACACCTGTCTCAGGATCACACTCATTGGAATGTCCATTACACTGGCAAGGTTCACACAGTCCCAAGTACAGGCCAGCACCAGACCTTGTGTAGCCTGTATCACAGTCCTACAGAACAGAACATTCAAATATAACCACCAGGTTACTGGGTTCTGTGCTTGGTGACAGGAAGGCAGAAAGTCAACTGACACATTCAATATGCAAGACAATCAAAAGAAGATAATGCAATAAAAAAAATGTCAATTAACACGACTAACGTACTGCGAAAACTTGTATCTTCACCGTCTACAAACAAAATGTGAACAGGCCTTCAGGCCGTAACTGATCCAAACAAACAACCACTGTATCTTACCTCACAAGACAGACCACGGTAGCC
The DNA here is from genome assembly GCA_018292915.2 of Batillaria attramentaria. Taxonomy (NCBI): domain Eukaryota; kingdom Metazoa; phylum Mollusca; class Gastropoda; family Batillariidae; genus Batillaria; species Batillaria attramentaria. The sequence goes on from JACVVK020000086.1 coordinate 1,517,137, forward strand.
AGCTGGGCAGTTGCACTGTTCAACAGCAACGGCACGGTCCTGTCCAGTTCTTCGGTTCTCTGCGATGTCCAGGGAAACATCACTCAGTCTGCAACAAAACCACCACTCAACAATCCAACACTGATGAAAACAAGTGAGACATATGCAAACTGAATGTTGACAGATCATGGAATTTTGAAGTAACTGCAATCTGAGAACAATGCAGGAAAATGCACTAAATGTCATCTTGCGCTATTCTTGAAGTGTAGTTATGCCAGAATTTCATGCTGATGTTTGAATTCATCTGTACAGGAATATGATGCAATCTGAAGCGCTGACCTATATTTCAGTGGAAGTTATGCACGCAGACACAGATCCACATACACATGTACATTGTCATCAGAAGACATAACTACAATCAATGTGCTGACCCTGCTTCAGCTGTGTCGCGGGTGTATGTGGCTCTGATGAGAATAAAGTCCAGATCGGCCAGAGCCATCAGCAGGTGCTCCCTGTTGGCAGGTTCACCATCCATACGCACCCAGTCAGTCTGAAAGATACAACAACTTCTGATAAACTATATCCACTGACCACTAACACTGCTCTTCTCACGGCACATATCACTGTAAACATCACTAGTTACATGCAGCTGAGTAACTCTTCTGGCATCATTTCCTTTAGTCTATCTTTACTGAGTGATTCCATTTAAAAGGCTATGAGATGTACAGCCTAGTCTCATAGGATAGTGGGGGATAAACTATAGAAACTACATTACCCCTGTCGACATGACACTTTCTTTTTATCAAAACTCTCAACAGTGCTGTGCACGTAAATTTCACTGAATCCCTACATGTCGCATGTTAATTCCCTTATGCAGCTTATACAAAGGACTGGATCTGAGCAATATGAGAAAATGATTTACCTCATAGAACGGAATAGAGAAGGACTCTGCAGTGTTAGGTGAAACCTGACGATCACCACGGTAAACAAGGGTGATATCATTACCCTGAAAACAGAACATAAAATGGTCATCATATCACTAGTACAATAAAATCAGCAGTCTGTTTTATCCCTTACAGTTGTCCACAAGATCAATCATATTCTATGTAATTGTAAAGTTAAAGGCCCCTCCTCCTATAATGCTGAGCTGTTTGGGTAGTGTCTATCATACTGCTTACACACCTGTACAGTGACAGCATCTCACAGGCCAGCACTGAGCCAACAGAAGGCTTCATGTGATGTGAATATTGGACAGTCACCTAGTATTGCAACCACTGAGTAAAACACAAGTTAGAATTTTTGCTTGCAGAGCCTGCAGATGGTAATGTATTGCTCTCTACTAATGATCAAAGTAAACTTTTTCTCTCCTTTTTTTTTTTTTTGGTTCTTTTTCTTTCTTCTTTTTTAAAATTTTATTTTGTTCTCTTTTCTTACTTATTAAAAATCTGTTTCTCTTTCCCATTAAGTTTTTACAGTTAATTCAGCTTTATACATATCATAGTTACACATTACTGCTAATTTTGAGACTAGTTTTACAAGCAAGTTTTTACAGTTAATTCAGCTTTATACATATCATAGTTACACATTACTGCTAATTTTGAGACTAGTTTTACAGTTAATTCAGCTTTATACATATCATAGTTACACATTACTGCTAATTTTGAGACTAGTTTTACAAGCAAGTTTTTACAGTTAATTCAGCTTTATACATATCATAGTTACACATTACTGCTAATTTTGAGACTAGTTTTACAGTTAATTCAGCTTTATACATATCATAGTTACACATTACTGCTAATTTTGAGACTAGTTTTACAAGCAAGTTTTTACAGTTAATTCAGCTTTATACATATCATAGTTACACATTACTGCTAATTTTGAGACTAGTTTTACAAGCAAGTTTTTACAGTTAATTCAGCTTTATACATATCATAGTTACACATTACTGCTAATTTTGAGACTAGTTTTACAAGCAAGTTTTTACAGTTAATTCAGCTTTATACATATCATAGTTACACATTACTGCTAATTTTGAGACTAGTTTTACAAGCAAGTTTTTACAGTTAATTCAGCTTTATACATATCATAGTTACACATTACTGCTAATTTTGAGACTAGTTTTACAAGCAAGTTTTTACAGTTAATTCAGCTTTATACATATCATAGTTACACATTACTGCTAATTTTGAGACTAGTTTTACAAGCAAGTTTTTACAGTTAATTCAGCTTTATACATATCATAGTTACACATTACTGCTAATTTTGAGACTAGTTTTACAAGCAAGTTTTTACAGTTAATTCAGCTTTATACATATCATAGTTACACATTACTGCTAATTTTGAGACTAGTTTTACAAGCAAGTTTTTACAGTTAATTCAGCTTTAAACATATCATAGTTACACATTACTGCTAATTTTGAGACTAGTTTTACAAGCAAGTTTTTACAGTTAATTCAGCTTTAAACATATCATAGTTACACATTACTGCTAATTTTGAGACTAGTTTTACAAGCAAGTTTACAATCTTGTGGAGAATGGAGGAGGGGGTGGGGGAATAAGTCCACGCTACATGAAAAAAGTCCACGCTGAATGACTAAGCCTCATTCTGTACATGTACCAGGGTTTTTAGCATCAAGGTAGACTATTTAAGCATACATGCCCACTGAAAAGTGCAACAGTTCCAAAACTTGAGTTAGCCAAAGTGAAGCCCAATAATCTTGGAATATGAGCGCTTAAACACCGTCTTCTGTATGTGACAAAAGAAGGAAAAAACCAGAACATGCCTGTGACCCTTGAAATTAGCTTCCTACTTCTGTCTAGAATAACGATGATGACGAAGATGATGATGAAAGATGAGCCACTGTTCACCGACAGCACAACTTACACTCAGTTCCACGATAGGTTCTCCAAGGGAGATTGGGGAACTGTCAGCACCAGGTCGGTAACGGATGGTGAACCTCAGATTACCGCCATACGCTGTCACCTGTGGACAAACACATACAAAATTGATCAATGTTACCATCAGCCTTTGAACATTTTCTGATTTGTTACATGTTCACACTTTGTATCCAAACAGCATGACCTTTTCTAGCTTCATGCCATGCAAAAATGTACTTTTCCCTTAACCTGGTCTTGCTGAATTGTTTTATGGCAGAAAAGCCGTAGAGGTAGTCCAGAATATTCTGTGGTCAGCAAGACCTGTTAAAATAAATTTTCCTAAAATACTCATCCAATGGTGTTACTACACAACTCGGCAATAGCTGGTTTGTGTACATAAGAAGTAGAGTTTTATGGTAACACCATCCAGGGCTGTATTTGTAGGAATAAATGACAAATCACTGTAATAGTAGTACTCACCTTATTGTCAAGGAACCTGTCTGGCAGTAGCCAGTAGTAAACATCCTGAGGCAGACTATTAAAGCGGCGATAGACCAGTTCTCGTGAAGCACGGTCTACAGAGAATCCCTGAGTGACGGAGCGTGTCTGCATCATGTTGGTGAGGGACACGCCACTGCGGTCAGAGGAGAATGAAACAACCACCTGCAAAAAAGTTCAACGAAAGTTACCTTATGCATATACATCAGGCGACAGCTATGTAAAAAAAACCTAAATACTGAACAAAATGCAGTGCTTTAATTATACATGATTTACCACCCACACAGACACACACACATGAAACCAATGGAACTTGATGTTAATCCACTGAATATGTATTGAAACATCTTGCATATAACAAAGGGAAAGGGCTCAACCTGTCTGTCCACATGTAGTGAACAATTTCTGTGCTTGTGATTTTACCTGTCCCCTGTTCCAGGATGTGCTCTGACACATCTGAGTGACACCCATACAGAAGCAAGGTATGCAACCATAGGGATAGTCACTGGACAGGTAGAAGGTGTCACCACGGCAACGGTCACACAGTCTACCCTCCACATTGTCCTGAAAACAGAATAATATTGAGCATACAAAACACTGGCAAGACAAGCTTCAGTTGGTATTTGCAACAGAATTTTTAGTGTTGTGCAAAAACAAAAGGCAAGGAAATGAGGCTTGTGGAATTCAGATCACTCAGCCGTTAAACGAAGAACCAAACAATGCCACTTATGGCATTAATGATCTTACGGCAGTCAAACGTCAGCAGTCCTGGTAGTAGTACACTCATCATCTAACATCCACAAAGAGTTCTGTCATACAAAGTGCTGCATCTCTCCTGCAGCTGAACACACCTTGCATCGACATCTGCCTGTAGTGAAGTCTGGTACAGCAGTCAAACTTCCTCTGTTGTCACAGATATCTGGCTCTGTTCCATACAAACACACACAGACATATACATCAAGCCTCTTAGAAGCAACATCTTGAAAAAATGAAAAGAAAAGGAATACCACTCAATTTAATGTGCAGGACCTAGAGTTCATGACAGCAGATAAAGACTCCACCAGGCTTTCATAAAGAGAAGCGTCAAACATATGGCAGTTCACACACACAAATGACATAAGAGAAAAGAAATAACCTAGCATATCAAGTGGTGTCTATCGTTTGCAACATAATGTGAACTGGAATGTGACTGGGTGGTTCTACAGACTTTGAAACAGTATACACACACACACACACACACACACACACACACACACACACACACACACACACACACACAAAACGGGTCTGTGTCGAAGTACTGAAATGTATATGATTAGAGCAGTGCTGGAAAACAGTACAAAACAAAGAAAGTAATGCTGACCATCGATTCTTGTACATCGGTCACCAGGCACCATAGGGTTGCCACGGTAACCGTCAGCACATCGCTCACAGCGGCGACCTTCATACCCTGGAGGACAGTTGGTACAGGTAATCTCTCCATCACGCTCGCGTACACAGGTACGACTAAATCTGTAACAGAAAACATGGCCAGTAAAATATGTGAGTGGCATGTTGTCAGTGTCTGTGCCAAACCACATATTATGTGCTTAATGCTCCCCACACAAAAAAATGTGTGGCAAGGACACTGCTGATGTGCAAAAGAGCAGATGACAGCAAGCAATTGTGGATATAGTGCTGAATTACATTTTCAATTCCCTAAAAATTTCATATGGATCACAGGAAGATCCATCAAGTACCAGAAACATATCTCTCTCAGAAACAGTTGTTCTTCTTCCATTACTAGAAGAAAAGTGTTACACACAAAAAACGAATCAGATAAATTTAAAGTTCAGAGGACTTGCTATCAGAGAGACAAGATAAAGAAACAGTGAACTGTCACTGACTGGTTGGAGGGGATGGTAAGCGGGCAAGGACAGGCCTCACAGTCGTTGGGAGTACCACGGCGAGCATCACCAACATAGCCCTCTGAACACCGGTCACAGTAGGGACCCTCTGTGTTGTGCAGGCAGTTCTGTAACAAAACAAACACAACATCAGCTGAAACAATGTAAAAAGCAAACTGAAAAAAATAAAATAAAATAAAATAAAATAAAACAACCCCTCAAAAAAGTCCACAAAACTGAGCAGATGGAACTGCAGAAGAAACAGTGTAAAATCTCAGTACATTTGTCTGGCATCAAACAACATTGTGGAAAACTTCACTGACTGCGCTCAACCTGCGCTTCAAAACCAGTCACTTTTGTGACAATGTAACGCACCAGACCAACACGAAGGCTATTGCGTATACAGGTATTACCCTAAGGGCTTGCTGGGTAAGGTATACAGTTTCATCATTGTATTCATACAGGAAAAGGCGTGTCAGTGTAAAGAAAGCCGTATTTCTCTAATATTAAAAGCTGCAATGTTACGAACACAGTCTGAATGCCTAAATGAAGCACTGCCCCTGTCGGCAAACAGCCCTAGATTTTAATAAGTGGCATTTTTACATCCATTCAGCATGCAATATAAAGATATATATATAAAATATAAAGAGACTTACCCTACACTGGCCAGTGACAGCATCACAATCATTAGAGTGACCATTACAGTTGCATGGCACACACTGTCCTAGGTAACGGCCACGCTGGATGCGGTAAAATCCAGGTGCACAGTCCTGCACAATGAAAAAAAAAAAAAAAACACTTAAGTTTAAAATCACAAAATCCAGCCACATAAACTATGACTGTTTTGTTGTCACATGGGTGACACTACAGTTGTCACGACACCTGAACATGAACACACTCAAATTAACAGAGGTTCCTTACCTCACAAGAGAGCCCAGTGTAACCAGTGGGACAGCTGCAGTCCTCAACATACACCGCTCGTCCAAGTCCTGTATTCTGGGTCACAGCCGTGGATAACAAGACATTCCCAAGTCTACACAGGACAAAAAAGCATTGCTGTTATTCTATAAATTCAAACATAAACTGTGATAGGAGTAACTGCAGATAAAAGGTTCTAACGTGCAAAGTAACAAAAATAGGTATAAAGTACTGCACAGGTATACAGGCAGAGTGCCACAACAATAAAGTAAGTAAGTAAGTAAGCCAGCAAGTAGGGAAGTAAAGAAAGAAAGACAAGGACTTGTTGAACCAAGAACTAACCTGATGAGAGTCTGCCTGTTGTCATACGTAGCCCTGATCAAGATTCGTGTCACATTCTGCAGAGCCAGCATGAGGTCTTGTCGAGTGGCAAACTGTGAGATAGGTAGGTCTCCACGGATTGGACCCTCGCTTCTCTCCCAGTCACTCTGTTCAGCAGACACAACAGACACAGTTTTTGAAGGGAAAAGACCTTCATTTTTCATACTAAATGTGTACTTATTATGAAAGATGTAAGGTCTTTTCCCTTCAAACACTGCAGTACACTGCCATGGTTGAAACAGGGAGGAGATTTTACAAAGGTAGCAAAAGACTGACCAAACAAGTGCTGTCTTGACAAGCAATGTGAATTCTCACCTCGACCAGTGGCACACGGACTGTTGTGGAGACACCAGGCTGAATGACTGTATCACGACGATAAGACAATGTGATGCCATTGCCCTGAAATACATGTATGTTTACAAGAACTTGGCACATTTTTCCAACAGATGGTACATGTATAATAATCAGCACACGAAAGTGGTATATGGATACCAAGTCAATGTGAATGGGTTAGTGTTAAAAAATATACCCCCCCCCCTCCTCCCCCCAAAGCCTGAACACCCTTTCAATTTCACATCCAACACCTTGCATCTAAAACAGAAATCAATTACTGTTTTCAAAATATCTATCCACCAACTAACAAACATTCAAGAGGAAAATGCACACTGACCTCAATAAGAACATCTGGATCATTGCTTGGAATGTCAAAGCCATCAACTTCATACAGAACACTGTAGCTCAGGTCTCCACCGTAACTTGTCAGCTGAAATGCAGAAATAAACTTACAGTGACTAAAACTTGACAAAAAGCACATATCAGTATATATCTGTTTCACCCTGTGCTTTCTGTCCATGAAAAAGGCAATTTAGCTCACAACAGCCCTACAGTAAATGCCTTACTTTAAAATATGACTGCAAGAAATGCCTCAGCTAACATATGTTTATTGTGAATGCCTTTTTGTTGTGCATATCCTGACTTGTGTGTCTTGACTAGCATTAGAATGAGACAAGTCCACTTCTCTTCCATTTCCGCTACTGTAACTACACATCATCATGAATGTGCAACAAGTGTGGAGCTGACCGGAGAGATAAACATCTCAGGAGTGTCATATCATCGATATCAAATCATACAATAACAACAGACATGACAATGGCACATAAAAGAAAATACTCAGTAAGCAAAGTACTGACCCTGTTACCAAGATACTGCCTGGGCAGACTCCAGTAAAAGGAGCCAGTAGGCAGGGCACGGTTGAAGTCCTGGACCAAAAACTCGCCCGATGATGGAATGTACTGGACAAAACCTTCCTCCACTGGCAAAAGAGTGGCACGCCTCACCAGCTCCAGACGGTTGCCCAAGGTAATCTAGACATGAAGTGGGAAAGGCATTGCTATAGTAGACTGTAATACGTGATGCACTGTAAATTTACAGATGCTCAAGTGGTACTGTACAGAACTGAGAAGCAGTTGAAGTAGTCCTTGCTACCTTACCTGTGAGATCTGAAGGTTGCTGCTGTAACAAGTCTCAGTGTGTCCAAAGCAGAAACAGCGCACACACTCATCAATGCGGTTTGCCTCAAAGTTGAAGCGTGGAGGTTGACATATGCCGACCTGGCCTGAAAGCAAACCATAAACTGTCAGTCAAGTCAGGTAAGGCCAAAGGCAATGAAAGGCAAAATTCCTCTCAAAAGTCATGCAACAATCTCTTTAAACAACACATTCTATTTAACTACAGATGAAACAATGTCAGACATGGAACTCCTACAGGTGTTGATAATGTGTTCTGACAAGTTTATCTGGATGGGCCAACCACACAATAGTTTTGGTATGCACATCACAAAACTCACGTCGCACAATGATGAGGGCATCTGGTGTGGCGAAAATGCTGCCGCGGTTGTTGAGCGCCTCACAGGTGTATGCACCAGCATCCTCTGGTCGTGCGTATCTGATGGTCAGCGAACCACTTCCGTCAACACTGGTCACTGTAACCCGATCGCCGCTGGGAATGTTCCCCCAGTTGAGACGCCAGACAATGAGTGGGGTGGGCACACCAACAGCCTCGCAATAGATGGTGAACGTGCCGTTTATCTCCACAGTGATCTCCGGTGTTGGTGGCTTCACAATCACTGGTGGTCCTGTTGGCAACCAGACAACCCAGGGTGATGTACACTCAACACACTAAGTAAAGGACAAATACCACTTACGTGAGAAACAAGCTGAATTCAATTCAAAAAGATTCCTGTACAGTGGAACTGTTGCTCTCATTCTGAGCTTTGAGGTTCTGGTTCTAACAAGATGTTGTAGCAATTCTACCAGTTTCAGCACTCACTGCAGCCAATCTCATCGGACCTGTCCTGGCAGTCAACCTCCCCATCACACTGGTAGCTGGCTGGCACACACTGGTCCTCACGCTTGCACATGAACTGATCGATCCTGCATGGGGCTCCAGGCTCTTGGGTAGCTATGAACACACAGAATCACAAAGTTCAGTCTAATAATACCAAAGTCTGTAACTTGCATCACAAAAAATGGAATCTGGTTAACACCTCGCAAAGGACATCATTACATTCAGAATCAACCTTTGGCCATTCAAACTAAATTTTTCTTTACACTAACAAAGATAATATGACAGCAAACATAACTGTTAGGTGAGTGGAAAAGACATCCTATAGCACAATAAACAGTCAAGATGAGGTGCGATCTTACGGCAGTTTGACTCGTCGGATCCATCACCACAGTCATTGTCTCCATCACAACGCCAGATCTTCATGGCACAGCGACCATTGCTGCACTGGAACTCGTTAGGCTCACATGGCAGGGGACGGTCTGAGAAAAACAACAAGCAAACAAACATGCTGAGCATCAATATTTCCCAGAAGCACACTAGTCAACTTTTCTCTCCCCCCCCCCCCCCCCCCCCCCCCCCCCCCCCCCCCCCCCCCCCCCCCCCCCCCCCCCCCCCCCCCCCCCCCCCCCCCCCCCCCCCCCCCCCCCCCCCCCCCCCCCCCCCCCCCCCCCCCCCCCCCCCCCCCCCCCCCCCCCCCCCCCCCCCCCCCCCCCCCCCCCCCCCCTCAGTTGAAGTCAACATGGCATCTCTGCTTCTGGAAAAGCCCATGTGCACTCCACCCCATCTCCCTGTCATCTTTGAGACTATTCCAATGTTCATCTAGGTCACAACGGCCCCGTCACTGCCTCATTGCACACATCTACTCTCCTGGCAGCTAATGGTATGATAACCGATGCTTTGTCTTCACAGACTTTCTTTTCTCACTCTCAGCTGAACTAAAATAATTATTTAGAAACAAAACAAAAACAAAAAAAACACTGTTTGGATACTATTAATCATTAATCACTGACCACAAGAAACTTCATCTGATCCGTCTGAGCAATCCTGTTCACCATCACACAAATAGTCGCGGGGGATGCACTGGCCATTGCTGCAGGTTGCCTCATCCGCACGACAGGGACCTTCTGGAGGTGTCACAGTTGGACCAACTGAAAAAATATGACAAAAATGGGTAATATTTACAATTAATAGAATTATATGACTGTCGTAGACAATGCCGGCTCTGTGTCACAATACCACCCCCTCCCCACCCCTCTCCCCTTTACAAATCACACATGAACACAATTTAATCATGTTTTACAATATACACACTAACAAAACAAATTATGTTCCAATTCACACAATAAAAAATCATGACTGCACTTGGAAGGACAGTCAGTCTACAGTTAACAAAATGTTCTCAATAATTTTTTTTTTTTTTTTTTGCCACAACTTTTTTGCCGGCACCAGTGGTGTTCCTCCCTGGTGATGGGTGAAATCCATGGAGGGCTCGGAAGCTGGGGCAATTTTTATTATGCATGATGATGGAGATGAGGATGATGGTAAGATGATGCTATGGAGGTTCGTGTGGTTTGGGACTGCGGGACAGGGCCCGCACCCGTGAAGTGGGTGAATCTCGGCTGTGTGGCAACAGCCTCCCCATTGGCCCCATAGCACACACGCTCTGGGTAGGAGCCGACCTAGGTAGAAAAATCCCGCTTACCTCGGCTGGGACTCGAACCCGGGTCTCCCAGTTCATGGTCCGAAGTGCTAACCACTACACTACATGGGCCGGTGTTCTCAATAAAATTTACTTTCAGTGAACACAGAAGAATAGAACTTACTATAATCCACTCCCAGACGAGCAGTTCCCTGGAATCGACCAGATGCACTCTCAGCAGTACAGATGTAGTCACCAGCATCCTCAGACACAACATTACGCAAGGTCAGACGGCCCTGAGAATCATCACTGGCTGACACAGGCAGGCCCTGCAGACAATTATATTGCAGTCAGGGTGTCAGTTACTAAACATGGCTCATGACGCAGGCACAGAAGAAAAAATATAGTGACCATCTACAACCATCTGCTTACAACTGGCAGACAGCATACAGACAGCAACACACTGCTTGTGTGTGTGTGTGTGTGTGTGTGTGTGTGTGTGTGTGTGTGTGTGTGTGTGTGTGTGTGTGTATGCAATTGCATGTGTGCCTGCACACAATCAATATACAGATGTGTTGTTTGTTTTCTACTTCAACGAACAGCTGTCCTTTTCAACTACTAGTAAAACTGGTGGTGAACCACCGCACATTTTACAATTTGTAATTCACACTGTACACAGAAATCTACCATCAAAATGGTAAAACAGCCTGAGTGCTCCTCAAATTCATGGTAGTTATGCCCTTTTACCAACTGATAGTAGAAATACTTACTGGATTTACACAAAGAAGCAAAAGTCAGCGACAGCATAACATACTTTGGAGGACTCCATGTAATTCTACAGAAATTATTCTGAGGTTCTTGTCACATTTAACAAGTTTTCATACTGCGAGCCACACATCTACCCAATTATAAACAATTTCACAGTACACTAAGGAGTGTTATACACAAGCTGGCCTGTAGTTCTTGCAGCTACACACGGAAATATTTTTCAATTGTCACCTGTCCACCACGAGACCAGCGCAGACGTGCTGCGGAACTGCCAATACCAGAGGCCTGACAGATGAACACTGCTGTCTGTCCTTGTCGCACACGCAGGCTCTGTGGTGTGATCACTATCTCAATACGTGTTGCTGTCAGACAGAAAACACACAATCAGTATTATGCCTAAGTATCCATGCTTACAGCTGCTTACAAAACTCAGCTGCATGTCATGCTTACAGACAAAAATAAACAAAAACACAACAACAAAAAGAAAAAAACAAACACCTCAAATCACTGCAAAACACAGACATCTGTGTTTATTGAGCAAACAGAATAATAATAATTAACATCCCCCCCCCCCCCCCCAATTGAAAACCTTTTTGACCCATGTGTCAGAGAGGTCAGTTGGAGGGGCGAATGTTCCCATTTTAATGGTGACAGTCTGAGCTGTTTTCACAGTATCTATCATCACACCACTTATACACACCTGAACAGTGACAGCGTCTGTAATGGTGGCACTGAGCCAACAGAAGCATATTTGATAATACTGTGACCACACTGAGCGCTCCAGTAGCGTAACAACAGTTCTGAAATTTGCATGTTCGAACGCTCCCGCAAAGTGTAAACAAGATTGTGTCGCATTAAAAGTTGTACTAATGATCAAGAGAAAGTATTTTGAGCTGACTGAGATGCACTAATGAGTGAAACTGTTCCAAAACATAAGTTGGCTAAGCAAAGTTGGAATCAGCCCGATCAACAGACATCCTTAACAACCATCGTAATGCAACAGTCTGCTAAATCAAACAAAACCAATAAACAAACAAACAGAATTTTACTCACGGCAGTTATTTTCATCACTGCGATCCGTACACTCAGCTCTGCCGTTACACTGGTAGACAATTGGAATACAGCGACCATCACCACACTGGAACTCTGTCTCCTCATCACATGATGCTGTACAAACCCAGAACACAAAATGTACCAGTACAATGACAACAATGTTCCCATTATGAACATCTCATCTGTCACAAAATCCCCTTTAACAGCATTTTACACATGCACACTTGTTGGTGACTGCATCTGTCCACTTTAAATAATTTGAAATAAAGTTGCAAAAGTAACTTTTAATCCACTCCTTTACATGCAATAGTATAAATCATTCACACATCTTGCTAACATCGAAAAAACAAGAATTAGAATACAGTTTTCAGGTGGCTTTACAATGTCACTGTAAGATACTAGAGAAATGAGAATTCACACTTACGGCAATTTTGCTCATCACTTCCATCACGGCAATCAGGATTACCATTACAGACATATGGCTGAGGCAAACAGCGACCATCAGATACACAGGCAAACTCTCCCTCTCTGCATTCAGGACCTGCAACATTGCACATTGTGTTACACACGTCCAAGTACCATTCTTCGGTTCACACAGCAATAACACAACTGTCATTATTGTAACAAAAGATGCAGGCTGATTAGAGTTGTTTAACATACAAAGCAAACCAATTTCTAGTCGCAAAGAGGAAGTGTTACCAAGGAACAAAATTAGACAAAACAGGCAACATGAAAAACCTCAAAGTGCATTCGAACGAGTACTGCTATAGACACAGTGAACAGAATCTACATAAAATATAACTTACGGCAATTTCTCTCATCGCTGCCATCACTGCAGTCACGTCGGCGATCACACACTCGGGTAGATGGGATGCAACGGCCATCAGTCTCACAGGTAAACTCACCCTCCTGGCAACCTACAGACATAAAAGTAAGTGAATCACATAACAATATAGTATCAATGAAAAGACTGCTCACTGAAGTCAACCATTAAGCTTTTTTCCTTTGTTTTCTTTGCATATGATCAGAGATGCCAACCCCCCCAAAGTGTCTGTCAGTACTATTTCACACAAATGTCAGTATTTTCCGGTACTTGTCAGTATTCTGCAGTATTTCCGCAGAAAAAATATAAACAGAAAACACATATCGCTTATAGTTACAGCGCTATTATTATTTTTTGTATCATTTCAACAGCAATCACTGAACTCAGCATGCAAAAGTCTGAATGACCAAATATGTGTGGGTTTCCTTCCGAAGAATCCTTTTGAAATATGTATTTCAAATGCTTCCCCTCTGTATCTTGCACGAGCAAACCGCATTTCCATAATTGAGTTACGCGGAAAATAATGCAGCCGATCCATACTAGTTGGCACCTGTCTATGGAGCAGAAGGGCAAAGAGCAATCGAATTAACTTACCACAGTCACTTTCATCGCTGCCATCGTTGCAATCACGTCGTCGATCACAAACTCGGTCAGATGGGATGCAGCGGCCATCAGTTACACAAGTAAACTCATCTGCCTGGCAACCTGCAACCAAAAAAGTAGAAAAGAACATGTGGACACTCTTCCCCCAAAACAGTACACTTGGAACAGACTTCAGCCAGTGCCATCAGAGGTCAGATCTAAACTGTTTTGAGCAACCCACCTGCTATCCCATTTTCACTGAAATCATTTGATTGCCATTTAACAGACTCATCACATAACAATGGTATCAAAGAAAAGACTGCTCACTGAAGTCAAGCATAAGGTTGTTTTTGTTTTTTTGCATATGATGAAGCACGAGGGTCAAGAGCAATCAAACTAACTTACCACAGTCACTTTCATCACTGCCGTCATCACAATCACGTCGTCGATCACACACTCTGTCCCTGCGTATGCACTGCCCAGTGGACCGGCAAGTGAACTCATCTTGTCTGCATGCTGTAACGGTCATTTTAGTCAAGTTTCAATGCCTGGCAGTTTCAAATAATCTTTTTTTCAGATCACCGATTCCCCCTTTTGGTTCAATTAAGATTACTAGCAAAAGCAAAAATGGCAAACTACAATAAACATGTATATAGTTATATACGTACGGCAATTCTGTTCATCACTGCCATCTTCACAGTCGGAGCGGCGGTCACAAACACGGTTGGATGGAATGCAACGGCCATTTGACACACATGTGAATTCATCAGGTCTGCAACCTGTGATGTCAAAATCCTGCTTTACACACCCTATCAACTATACATCCCATTAGGGTCACATTATGCCACAGATGGCTTTTCACGACAGTGAGGGAAGCAGGGAAGAAAAGACCTCTAACAGCCATGTAGATAAAGGTAAGACCAGATACCTGGGTGCCATAATTATAAATGTTTTATAAATTTAATACTGCTAATCATGTAGAAATACCACTCTCATCAAGTGTTGCATCTGCCCACAAATATTCCAGACTACAATCAGTGGGGGTGTTTGGTGGTTTAACATTCTCTTCTGCCACATACGGGTGATATCAAAGACAGAGGATAATGAATGAGGACAGTACTCAAATTACAAGTGCCAATGAAGGGTGACAGTTAGTGTGCATCCGTTCATACACAACTTACCACAGTCTCTTTCATCAGAGCCATCAACACACTCAGCTACACCATTGCAGACTCGGGCTACTGGGATACAACGCCCATCAGATTCGCAGGTGAACTCATCCTGACGGCAAGCTGAAGAAAAGTCAACCACACATAATTTTACCTTGAGAAATGCCAGTCTACCTCAACTGTGCACTTCGACTTTTTAACTCAACTTCCACAGACGCCATGCATATTGGTGAATAATACTAATATAATGCACTGGTGGTGGAACTTTCCAGTTTCAAAAACATATTTACTTCTTGAGTGCAATGAGACAAAAACAATTGCAGCTGACAAATATTCAACAGATCTCATCCCAAAAACAAACAACTGCAACATAAAAAGCTGCCAATGTTGCAACTGCAACAACAAACACCCAACAAACCAGTTGATAAAAATACCACCTCTCTCCACATTCCACCTCCCTGCGGCAGGGCCCAATGAGTACAGTAGTATCAACAGAGAAGTGGCAAGCAAAGTCCAGGTGGGAAACAAGAAATAACACTGGGGACTGGTCAAGGTGCCAGTGAGGCTAGAGATGGTGTCTGACAGTCAGAATGTTGATGATATGACTGATGACCTAGCATATTTCGATAGGTCACAAGCGTTGGCTATGCCAGTTTCCAGGCCATCCTCTGGAACATCTCTCACAGCCAAATGATAGAAATTTAGTTACAACAAATGTGAAAAAAATCCACAGCATTATAAATTTTCTCATGCTTAGTAAGGGAAGAAGGAAAGAATGAGTTACAATGGAACAGAATGCGCTACAATGTAAGGGACACCAGTTGTAGTTCAGAGTGGGTGAGAAATTGTATCAGAAAAGGTTGTAACCACAGCTATGGCTTGAAAGCTACAGTTTTAGTCTCAATTCTGTAAAGTGGTCACAAAGTGAGAAAGGGTTACCACACAGCAGTCAAAATTTGTCTTCTAGCAAGCTGTCAGTTGTCACTACATGTAGTACTAAATGTATGTTGTTTGTTATGATAAAGTCTATCAAAGAAAAGAAATTACCATTTTCAGACAGCAATAGCAACAGAAGTCCGTACTATTATGAAACATAATATTATAGCAACAAACATTCAAGATGCAGATTAACTACCTTAATTAATCCTTTAACAATAAAAGACTGTTAATGCATTTATCAATGTAGACTTCATGCAAGTTTATCATGTGCATCTGTGTCATATGCAAGACATGTGACATGAGAACGTTAACAGAATCCAAATGCTGCTTCAAGCCTTACTTGTTACTGAAGGTTGATATCAAATTACCATTTAGTTCACTGTTTCACAAACTGATACCAAGCGTTAAACAATCACTTTTCACCAGACAGAAAGTAAATACATGCACGCTTTTTAAATTAGAATGCTGACCAAATTTAACATCTGACATTGAATGTTACCATAGCTTCCACAGTATCGTGGTGTTTTTGTGTTTAGTTGTTACTTGTATTGCTTTAAAATCCATTCAAAGAAGTTTAGTGTTTCAGCATGCATCCTAAATACCATCACAGAAGGATAAACAAAAGAGGTTACGCATGTACCAAAGTCCATGAAAGAGAAAACTCAAGGATTCAGCAAAGAATGAAGGATGGAAAATCCTCAAGGTCAGAGAAAGATCAATGTCTGTCAGACACCAACACATAGCTGAAAAAAGTTCATCAGTGTCACCTTGACCAAACAAAAAGTCAGGGGGGCAAAAGCAGTACAGTGCTTTGTGAAGTGGACAGCTGCAATACAAAATAAAGAGCAGTGGTAAAAACTGGTTGCCAGCCAAAGGAAAACCAGCCAGCCGTTGCCAGTCACCGTTTCCATGGCAACTACTTACGACAGCCAGCCTCATCTGATCTGTCAGGACAGTCTGGAACGCCGTCACAACGGCGACTGATTTCAAGACAGTGCCCAGTCCCACACTGAAACTGGGACTGTCGGCATCGACGCCTGCCCGCTGAAAGCAAGCCAGTCACTGTTAGTCTCATCCCTACCCAGTTTCACCACCACACATCTGCAACGCTATTATGCAAACAATGTAACAGCTACAAACAGAAAGTTATGACTTAATTATTATATACATGTACTAGTTGATGTGCCTTCTCATGGATTTTGAATGGCACTGACTGCTGCTTTGAAATATTAAAAATCATAACAACATACACAGCAAGGACACAGACAGACAAAAAGCACAGTTTCATGTAATCCACTACTGATAAGTGAAGCCCACAGAATATTCATCAAAACCAGAACGGTTTTTAAGCAAAGTCAGGTATGGGCGTTGATTCTTAGTTCCCTTAAAGGGAAGCAGGACTGTGAAAGACCGGCAAAAAACTGAAAGAGATCCTCTCAGTAAAACAGAAATGACACACCTACACTGTACATGAACACAGCCCATCAAAACCACCACAACATATCATATTGAAGGCTTTGAAAGTACCAAAGGAAAGACTGGTTCTTTCACAATACATGTACACTGCAAAATACAAACACGCAAAGTAAACAATATGGTGTCAAAATACGAAGTGGATATACATGTACATGTATGAACAGTACAAAAAGATGCAAGCACTGATATTCCCCAACAGCAACAGAAAAGCAGCAGTGTGAGTTAACCATTGAAAGCATTTACTACAGTACTGTTTTCACAACAGTTCAATTCTATTCTGCCAAGAATGAAATTTTCTGAACAAGTAGCAACATGTTTTGCATGACCTGTTTAATGAATGAACTTTGAAATGAATAAGTGTATGATTATGGGGTGCTGATGTCCTCAGAAATTTCAACTTTCTTGGAGAATACTCGCTTGATTTGATCATGACAAATTGCCGTGCCCTGCATGTACACACACACACACACACGCACACGCACACACACACACACGCACACAAACGAAAATTTGCATGAAAATGAATGTGCAAACACCAAAAAAGGGAAAGCACAGAAGGCAGGAAAAAAGAAGAAAAAACCTTCAATGCAAACAAAAACATTTTGACCAAGTGTGGTAACTTACCAACTTGGTAAAAGCAGTCTGAGTAAGAATGTATGGCTTTATGGAAGTGTTTATGAGATAACATAACCACTGCTCTTGAGCGCAGATTCAGCAGAAACGTTTCAAGAATGCCCTACACCTCCTATGTACAAGCTCACACTAAACCACTGGAACTACCTACAACTAAAAACTGAACTGCATTCTAAAGAACACAAAAACATAAGTACTGTAAAAGCACAGACTAACATTTCCCAGCACTCAACAAATCATCATACAATACCCCCCTCCCACCCATCCCACCCCCCCCCCCCCCTTCCAAGAAAAGTGATCACATGCTTTTCTACCACAACACCGTAATTTCCGCTCTTCATATTTTCCATCATTATTCAGTATGCCTAGAACAAAACTATAGGTACCGTTCACTACTGGTTTTGTTGTCAAACTCTGAATAAATAACTGCAACTAACAGAAGCAATCAAACATTCTATCTTCTACACAAAGCCCTCATGTCCAGAAAGAAAGGGAACATCATCCACTTCATTCCACTTCCAATGTCTTCCAGGAAACAAAAGACCCAAGGAACATACAGCAGACCTCTTACAGCTGGTTCTGTGGAACGTCAGACTTACATACACACCAGGTTCAATGAGCAGAACACAAAAAGAAAGCAGAAGGTGTAGTGCTCGCATCAGCCAAGCCAAAGACAATGCAATACACATATGATGAGTAATGTAATATAAGTTGCCTGTGAGGAAAGTGCCATCTGCGCAAGCCCCTATCACACACACTGCTGACGCTAGAACACCGCGCTGTGCCACATCCCACATGACTCTAGAACCATCAAAATCTGCACGCACAGCTGGCTCAATGCATTAATTTGACAGAAATCCTCAGATCCCTATCTGCACACTGCCAGCCAGCACAGTTCTATCAGTCATATGAGGATTTAATCACTACGCTCTGCACAGCTTTGCATGAGATGGCTCATCCGTCCTGCGTGTCTAACGATGATCCTTCACACATGGAAGGGACCAATATTCCGAAGTTCAGCAATGTGGCTAGCTCTGAAGTGACATCACATGGAAAGGCCAAGTTTAAAGATACATCCTGCAGGTCGTTTTAAGCTCACAGATCCACTTAGGCTTATAATGGTGACAAGAACATGATACCATTCAGATGTGTGCAAAATATGAACCATTTTGGGGCTGTTATTGCTCGAATATGAGTTAAGATATGTTTGGGTGAAACTGACTGTAGCTGCGGCCAAGTGACCGTCTCAGTGCAACTTGCATGTGGTCGTTAGCAACATTACAAGTTTACAAAGCTCTAAAATACACTTGTGGAAAACCACTAACTCACTAGTGGCAGCATTTGTCCAAAACACGCTTTCCACATAGTGGGAGTTGCTTATCCTGCCACATGCCGCTAAGAATACATAGGTCACCTGTCTCCCGCCTCTGGGGTTTGATAGTAAAGATAAAACATGTTACTTTGCATTAGAACTGGAAAAATAAGCCAGTACTTCCAACTCATCTACAACATCCAAAACCCCATCCATCCTATCCCATCACTATCCTTTACAAAATCTCAGTGCCATGCTTCTCTTACATTGAGTCCAAGAAAAGGATTGTAGCATACCAATGTCATTGTTTATGACAAACCAGCTACATGTATCCCCAAGACTAAAGTATTCCCAGACTAATGTAACCTTTCTGTCTGACAACATGTGATGTCACATCAAAGGAGTGCTCAGCTGGGTGCCACTACTACACAAGCCGGGGGCCGGTTCACGCCGGCTAATCCTAGGGCGCATTGGTTACTTACGACAGTTTGTTTCGTCAGAGTTATCCGTACAATCTATACGGCCATCACAACGAAAGCCAGCATCTATACACTGTTGATTTTCGCACGTAAACTGGCCCGGCAAACAGGCAAGGGTAGGCGGAGTGGCTGAAATGATATGTCACATGTGTGGGCCAACATACACAAACCGCAACAACTTGACATATGCACATACTCAGTTTTCAAAGTGAAGTAGATCTATGATTATGATTTGATACAATGTGTGAGCACAGATCACGTATACATGTATCACACATATATATAAATTGCAATGGAAAACAAAATGGTTGGCGCTTTACTGTAAATACAGATAATGTTGCTGCTGCTGTCTTGACGACAATAAGCGACTTGAATTGGATGAATTTTTCACCAGATTGAGAAAATGATAAATGTAAATAAATTTTCAAAGAAAAATCAGCTGCAAGCACTCAACTGATGGCGTGTGAATTAACCAAAATCAGCTTCCTGGCTAACTAAAGACTGACAGAGGAGACTCAACTGAAACAACTGAAAAGATGGTCAAAAAATGCCCAGTCAACAAGCAAAAATCATTTAAAAGAAAGGATGGACTGGTGAACAGGAAAGTCTCTTGGTGAATCTATTTATGTACCAGTGCAAATTGGGTGAAAAACAAGAAAAAGAAAAAACAAAAACAGAAAGAAAAGAAACAACTAATTAGACAGCAGCAACTGATGAAAAAACAAAACAGAATGAAACATAAAGCTTGATTTAATGGCTTAAATGAATGACTAATACAGATGTACTTAATGACAGTGATGATGTAAATTGTTTGCAAGAATCACAAGAAAGGGAAACTGCCATGCATATGGTAACCAGGACCACTCCTCGCCTGGGCCAGAACAAAAGAAAAATGCCCATGCACACGTAAGAGGTGCATGGATGAGAAACCATGAAAACAGAACATTATTTAATACTGGTCTACAACAAATATTCTTGTCAGTATCACTACCAGAGCATTAGTGCTGCACCATCCAAAATCTTGCTTTTACACTGTGTTAAGGGAGACATTGTCTATAAACTGCAATGATCCACTATTGTGCTATTATTACCAGCTACTGGTAGAAATACAACACAGAAACAGAAAAATGAAAGGAAACTGAAAAATACTGGACAAAGAGAAGAGTGAAGGAAAAACTGTGTTCGTGGTCTACACTAGCAAATCAGTGCAGCTGCTTGTTCCCACTACTTACGACAGTTAGCTTCATCTGAGCGGTCCCTACAGTCAGGTCGCCCATCACATAAGCGCCTGCGATCAACGCATTCGCCACTCCCACATTCGAATTGGTCTGAGCGGCAACTGGGTTCTGTGTGAGGCAAGTCACAATACTCAGCACCACATCATCACAGCAGATACAAGCTCCACCATGTTATTTCTTCTTTCTCACACTCAGTGAAGCGCCAAGTAACAGTCATACACACCACATTCGTGCTGATGCGAGCACACCCCGGACTGTTGTGCAAGCATTTAGGTACAATCTAATATTGTAATCACACCGCACCCACTAACCCATCAGTAGCCTTCCTATTCCAAGAGAGTGTGTCCACAACAGCAGTGAAAAAAATTACCACTAGTACCGGTGTAAATCCTGTAAAACTACTTGAACCAATTTCCCTTCATCTCAATTTTTTAGCCAAGAATATTGTCACTTACGTCACCCCAACAAAGGTAATGTGAAAGAGAAACCTACGGCATGCATCTTCATCACTGCCATCAATACAGTCCTCTCGGCCGTCACAGTATCGCTGGCCCGCAATGCACTGACCATTGCGACATCGAAATTCCGCAGCATTGCAAGCTGGCATGGCAAAGCAACATGTCAGTGACAAAAAAAATGGGCTGCGCTGCATTTAAAGGTCTGATAAGTAATGGTTTAGCATGTTTTTCTTTCTGCTGAAAGAACCAATTAATCCGGCACAGATTACATTTGCAAGACAAAAGTCAATTAATATATCTTGAAATGTTCAAGTACTATATATCCCTGAAGTCTGACGAAGATGAGTGGTTAAATATCAGGTATTTCAATTACATTGCAGTACTTTTCCAACAAAATGACTTGCAAAACCAAATCCTTAAGCACTGTCTACATAACAACAGTGTCCAAACTGAAGCAAAGAAGTGTCGATTTTCAGTACATGTACGTACCACAATCAAACTCATCAGAGCCATCCGGGCAGTTAACAAAGCGGTCACATTTCACACGCCCATCCACACATGTGCCATCATTGCAGCGAAACTCATTTCTACGACAAACACCCTCTGAAGGGCAAATTGTTCCAGTCAAAATTCCAAAGCATACAACAAGGTCACAGCTGACATATTTTAAACTCACATGCAATAAGTGCACGCACCTAGAAAGAAAAAGACAAATACTGGAAAAAAAACCCATGAAATCTGTTCAGTGACACATCTGCATGACTACAATGCTCCTATACAATACGCCCAAATATAATCTGCTCCTGTTTTTAAAAAAAAAAAAAATTCTATTTCCCTGTTGCAATTTGGCCTCTTATACTCGGTCTGCAAAAGCAAAACACATACACACAACAAACTTCAGGCACAGAGCACCAGACATGGACTTCATGAACTGAACATGACAACCATAAAGCCAAAATGACTGAAACAAATGTAAAAAGTGGGGAAAAAAGGAGCAAAGTGAACTTACGACATTCTTCTTCATCGCTTCCATCTCGGCAGTCCCGGCGGCGATCACAACGACGATCAGCAGGAATACACTGTCCATCTCTGCACCGGAACTCATTCTCTCGACAAGCTGCAATATACAAGTAAATAAATAATGTAACAATCACTGCCTCCAGCATGTAGGTTTGACAGACTCTACAAATGATACCTGCTGTGTAGTGAATCAAATATATGTGGCCCTGCAAGTGGCCAGCTGTAACTACTGACGCTAAGCAAACAGTGTGTCTGCAAATACCAGCCATCACGACTGACCTTCAAAACTGAATGTAATGAAGATCAAGAATACTGTGAAACTGATTAATTTAATAATGATATCATAAAGTTTCGCAGTATTCTATTATCATAATATGCACACAGCACACACTAGTGTGTTTATTACGAAAAACAAATAATGAAATGTGACCCTCCACCATGAAATGAGTCTTCTTGTGCTATTTGTTCATGTTACAAGACAACTCATTTCGTGGTGGAGGGTCACAAATATGATGCACCATTGTTTCTTTTTTTAAGAACTTACCACACCCAGCTTCATCACTGCCATCCTCACAGTCGGGGCGTTGATCGCATCGGCGAGCCAAGGCAATACACTGGCCATCACTCCTACAGGTGAACTCATCTGTGCTGCATGCTGAATACATGACAGCCCCATACATTACATGTATATTTTAACAAATGATAAGACGCAAACCTAGAGTTTCAACCAACACAATTCAATGCCCTTATCACAAAGTAACAGATTCTGTACATCTGTAGAAAGAGGAATTGTACTTACGACATCCTCTTTCATCAGAACCATCAATGCAGTCTGGGTTGTCATTGCAACGTGCAAGGCGGTCAATGCACTGGCCATTGTCGCAGGTAAACTCAAACTGGCTACAGGTGCGAGGAGCTGCCAAAACAATGACAAAATGTGCATTATTCAAAATGTGTACATCAATGCATGTAGATTATCAAACGCTCCCATCAGGGCCACACTTACTTACCTATTTAGGGCTTAACACAACACAAGCAACAAAGACTACTTCACAGCCGAGCCAAGGCCACAGCAAAATAAGACACCTTTGTAACTTCTGAAAGCAAATTTCTCAATTGGACTCACAGAAGAGTTTTCAATTAGGTAAGAATTCCCAAGTATATCCAGAATTAACTACAAATTAAGTCAAAGGCTTGTATTTCCACTACACCTAATAAAACTCAAAATCAAGAGCACTAGAACTTCAACATCTTATCCCCAGCCACTGTGAAAATAAACAAATAACATCAAACTCTAGAATGATCAAAGTATAAAATCCCCCAAACCAACAAGGGTTATGACAACATATATATATACACGAAGTACATGTACATCTGTACAATTATGGTAACTTTGCACATACTACACGTGTATAATCATAACAACACTGTTCAAATAGTGATGTCACTCCAATACAGCCCACAAACCAACAGCACCATAAACTACGTATGCATAAATACTGATAACCTCTGGAACTGTCAGTCCTGTAAACTGAAAGCATGTACGTTATCACAGGGATAAATAATTTATATGTAAATGTCACCAACAACACAAAAAAGACAACATTTACTACAGCAGAATTTGATACTAACAGTGCAGTAGGTTTACTGTATTGATTTCGTGCTTGTTCCCAACTACATTTCAACAAAATACATATGACAACATGTATGTATGTTGCACAGTCTCCACAAACACAAGTGTGAGAAAAGAATACTGTACTACATGTACATATTTTGAAAGAAACCCTGAACAACAGTTGTAAATTCCACCATCTAAGACAAGACATCCCAGCAAAGTGAAAGCAGATAGCCTCATGTGAACTAACACATGTACTTTAAAAAATGCTCTAAAAAATTCAGGGTAATTCTTAAAGTTGCTCTATGCTGATCACATGGGAAGTTTGCATGACCAAGTTTTGGTGCAGGTGTTCGTCACTTCCATTTGCTTCTGCAAAATACATCTGATCAACTTTCTGGCTGGGTAATTTTTAGAACATTGTAAAATCCAGGGACGTTGCATATAAACTGAAGCTGAGTCTCCTTTTGACATGAAAGTTGTTAACAGTTTTTAAATGAGACAGACTATCAGGGAAGTGAAGTTAGTGACCAACCACCCATTACTGGAAATTTACAAGTTAACAATTTTGCTAGAGTAAAAACAAGTTAGTGGTGTGCATACTACACGTATTGCTATGAAAGCAAGTTACAGGGATAAGTGTATACCTGGTCACTTACTTATACTGTACGTGTTATGTACAGCGTTATATGTCTATCAAGCATGACAACATCAAGCTTGACATGAAAGAAAACGTACGACAATCTTCTTCATCGCTGCCATCTTCACACTGATTCCGTCCATCGCAAACAAACAGTGCATCTATGCAAAAGCCATCACGGCATGTGAACTGCGTCTCTGGGCATGCTAAAAAAAATAAAAATAAAAAGTGAGAAAAATTCAGGCCTCAGTTCCTGTAAAATTGTACATTTCAACCTCAATGTACGCTATAATGCCAGCAGTGATGTACAATGATGGTGCTACATGTTGTAGACGTTTCTCATCTAAGTTTTCCCTTGTTTGTTAGCCTTTTCTGTGGGAGATGGCCTCATAAGCTCCAAGAAAGTACATGTAATGCAAATTCCTGAAAAAAGGTTCACTGTAAATTGTCACACAGTTAACTAGGACAAGTAGACTCGCTTCCCGTTCAGCGATTCACTCCAGGATGCTGCTCTGAAAAAGAAGTTAACATGTAACTAAAAAAATTAAAAATTAAAAACCAACACACAACAAAACAAAACAAAACATGCAGAATAGCATGCTCACCAAGATGTTATACACTAAAAGAAACTTAACCCTGGTCTTGTTGAATTAATTTGTCTTCTGCCGAAAAAGCCATAGAAGTAGTCAGGGACATTCTGTTCTCAGCACTACCAGGGTTAAAATCAAATGTAAAACAAAATATGAAATAATACTCAGTGTCCACAATACAGTCAGAGACCTTGTGGAGGTTTCCGAACTGATTTTACAGAAAACAATAACTGTCAGATACTTGAAAGAAAAATATCAACTTGGGCAAAGAAGAAACTAGAGAACAAACGAGACAGAAAAGAATAATCGATGTCCAAAACTGAGAGAACTGAGGCAAACAGAAAATTCTACAGAATTATTTCTACTGGAACCAACAAAGAAACAATTTTTTTTTAAAAAGACAGGAACAGAGCGGCTGGGATAGCTGCAAGCTAAGCTCCTGCAAAGCTATTGCTCAACTATGTCCAGAGAGCTACAGATACAGTAATACAGTACTACACAATGAATACACTAGCTATCAGTTCACCAGTATGTACAAAGTTCCAAATAATTACAGCACACATTGAGACAGGTGTAAGAGCTTGTATTACAATAAGCTGAACACAGACTGAACTAATTAAAACTTGCATAATGTCTTTGTAGAAATGTAACAATCAATTCTGTATTAGCTCAATCGTACGGAACTAATGCAACTGTATTACAAAGCTTTTTCCATGGGAACATAATTACGTATTACCGGTAATACGAATTTGATCCTTTGCCAACCTACAGTACAAATACATGTGTACGTAAACAACACATTGTATAATACAAAAGAAATGTGAAAAAAGGGCAGTAGCATACCAAAAGCTCAAGCAAACACACTGACAATTTAAGCAGTGCTTTTCAAGAAAAAGCATACAGCACCCATACACATCACACTTTACATACTCTTTCAATAAAGTGAATGTAGTTTATCAACATATTCAAATAAAGGAAAATAGGACCCAATTTGTTCATTTTGAAAGAATACACAGTAGAAACCAGACTCAGAACATGCAAAACCTGAAGTATGGATAAATATAGTGCTATGCATGGGTGCATGTTTGTTTACAGGTGTGTGTGTGTGTGTGTGTGTGTGTGTGTGTGTGTGTGTGTGTGTGTGTGTGTGTGTGTGTGTGTGTGTGTGTTGTACAGAAACCACAACAGTGACCACACGGACCAATTTGAATGCAGTGCTGTGCACAGGAAAGTGAAGACCGATACATAATGTGCTTTGTGTACATGTAGCCAAAATATATAGACATACATTCAAAACTCTTAAAAGTCTTCACAGTTGTACCCTCTTAACCCTAAATCTGGTAGTCATGACATTTGTTGCGTATTACATAAAGGATCGACGATTGCCTGCTGGCTAGTGGCTGAGAGGCAGGGTCAATTCCTTAGAAGGGAGAGTAGTCAGGTCAGACTTTAGATTTTGTTGAATGAGGTTATTTCTCTTACACCATAGTGCCAGAGCATGATTGATATAGACAACTCTGGTTATCACCAGGGTTTATTGGGAAAGTCAAACTTCCCAGCCAAATTCTTTTGTATGCACACATGTAGAAGTACCTGGTCTCCTGACCTGTTGTCACATCTTTACTAGTACAGATTAAACGTACCTGGGTAGTTCAGTGAAAAACCCACTCTTCATAATGCTGATAAACATGACTAGGCGGTCTTGAGTACAACTGATCTGCAATCACCTCTGAAGTGAACGTTTCACCAGCACTAACCAGATCTAAGCAGCGTGTTTGGAGTGAGCATATAGGCAAGTGCTGAAAGTTGAATCTTATATTCAAAGAGTGACTCCCTATGGCACGCTTGAAAACAGCGAAGAATCCAAAGCAAGGCGAGCAAGCAGGAAGGAGAAAGCATAACAATAATAACACAAGAGTCTACAACAGTTCTGGAGTAGAATGCAGAAATGGAAACTACTACCAGGGTGACCTGACAGTTCCCCAGTACTAGTTTTGAACATACGGCAGTTCTGTTCATCCGACGAATCTCGGCAGTCACGACGTCTGTCACACCTACGCTCTGATGGGATACACTGACCGTCATCGCAAGCGAACTGGTCACTTCGGCAGCCTGTTGGGTTTCCAACAGTAGGGAATGTTGTTAGTATTCTCTGGTTTTCTGAACATACCATAGTACTATAGTAACTGTATGTTACATTCTTTTTGTTGGGAAAGATCATCCCCTCTCTGAAATCAATAAGGAAAGCTGATGTTTAACATTTCCACCAAAGATATGACTCCAGTTGCTGAAAAAGCATAAATATCTGCTCATCAAAATGTATTATACTTCACAATATAATATCAAACATGAAAATATTTCAGAAAGTTGTTAGCAAATTCAAACCAAATTAACCTTGAGGGAATTGTGTACTGCAGACCCACCGTTTTCAAAAGCTAGTTTGTAGTGATTAACAAAACTGCCCATTTAATTGCAACTATACCCCTCCCCCACCCCCTTCCCCCCAAAAAGTGGGAACTATGGACAGGGACACTGTGTGTACATGAACACACCTGTGACCTCCACGTCAAGGTCAGCTTGCAACTGGCCAGGCCCGCGGCAAGAGTAGATGGCCGAGTCATCTGGTGTGCTTCTGGGAACATGCAGCTCACTAAGAAAGAACCCCTTTTCACGCATAGGGAAGTCACGGATTTCAATGTTGTCAAAAAGAGCAGGGGTGACAGTCTGCCCATCCACCATCCAGCTGATGACATGTCCAGCAGGGTCGCCACCCGTCAGGTTACACATCACGCGGATCATCTGCCCAGTTTCCACTGTTTCTGTGCCCATTATCTTCAGCACTGTCTCACACAGTCACAGCACGCAGTGGCACATGCATTACCGTACATCACACTTTATCAATCACAGCTTAGGTCAAGCAAGGCAAAGCAGCAATCAAAACTGCATTTAAACCAGAAGATCCAAACATTCTGTCCTCATTCACTTAAGATATCCCCCCAAAAATTATCCCCTATACCTGTTTATACCTGATAGTGATTAATTTCTCATCTCCAAAGAATACAATACCCACTTCTGTCAGTTTTCAGTATATCAGATCAGTGTAAACATTAGTTTATGTACAATTTGAAAAGAACTAATGCTGTACACATAACTTTAATAATATCAATTATGATATCCAGCTTATGAAACAATGTAAAAATCAACTTCTACAACACAGTTTCCAAAATAAATCTACATGTAGTAAGAGTGAAAAAAAGAATCAATTGAAAACCAACAGCTTTGCATTTACTGTACAGTGGAAAGGCCAGCAGCTAATCTAACAGAGCTGGAGACAAACAAAAACCACCACCCTGACCATAATGACCTGTATGAAGTGCCCTGCAGCAAGAGCACCCCCCCCCCCCCTCCCAAAACACACCATCCACATGTCAAATCATGTATAAAAAAAAATATTGTCAGGCAAAAAAGTAGTATGTGCATAAAGCGGACCAGTACACGATTACTGATGACAACAAAGTGGCAAAGCAAGGCTGTGTCTTATACTCACCAGCTGTACCACCATGTGGACAGAGAAACAACCAAAGACAACACAGTCACAACATGGAATAATATCAAATGCATCAGTCACCTAATTAGGAGTCATGTATAACAGATTTACATAAAAGAACTTACAACAACGAAAAAGCTTCAGAAACGCCTATTAACAGTCTGTTTTTAAAGTCACTAATCACAATGTGTTTCACAGTTGAGTGTATGTACATACAGAGCAGCTATGGTTGAAAAGCCTGGAAACTCTAGGAAATACATTCACAGAAAAAGGAATACTTACCACAGCCAGCTTCATCCGAGTTATCACTGCAGTCAGGTGTACCGTCACAGCGAAGGCGTCCATCAATACATCCCCCATTAACACACTCAAAGTCACCTGGTGCACAGCCTATATCTGTAACCAAGAGCGTACATCAATCCATTTTAGCTAATTACAGTAATCAGGTCAGTTTTAATGTCAAGAGCTATAATGGTGAAAATGTTTCATATCTTACATGCATGTCCATATATTTCACGAAACAGGTAAACTGTACAAAGATTCTGTTCCTAAATGAATGGATGCTGATTTTTTTTTTTTTTAAAGGTGAAAAATGAAATTTTGTCTGTTACAGTCAATCAAAGTGAAGATAAGTGAAATTTTATCTGTCAAATTCATGGTGTCCAGATCAGCGATATTACCTGGACAGTCTTCCTCATCACTTCTATCATCACAGTCACGCATGCCATCACACTTCAGAGTGAGTTGAATACACTCCCCTGACCGGCATTTGAACTCATTTTCAGTACATACTGCAACAGTGAAATTTAGCACACTGAAATCCTACTGCAAGGACTCATGAACAGTTGCAATTATTCTAGGTCACTGAAGATATTTCCCGTACTCAAGTCTGATTCAAAGTGCACATACTTAAGTAAGTTATCAAAAGCCCTATTAACTTGTCCGGCATATAACAATGTTGTGGAAAACTTTTCACCAAAAGTTCTTAACTCCTTTCAAAACAGCATTTTATATCCGGATATAACACAACTGACCAGCGTAAAACTATGTGTCACCGTAATTTTGCCCTACGGCTAGTACATGTATAAAGCAAAGTGACTGACAGGGCTGGTCTGTTTACAGCCCATATTCTCTTGGCCTACATTCACCAGGAGTAAGAATATTATACATAAACAATTAAATTCCTTGGAACGTTTTAGAAACAATTCATGCATAGTAAAATCTTGTACAATGTACTGGTATAGTAGGTGCAGGGAATGCGACTACCTCTGTAGCTAAGTGTGAATAGTGGGATTTTCCTCCACTAAGAAGCATCAACTCATAAATGAAGAAGAAGTGTCAAGTTGTCCGAAAGAAGCGTCAAGACGTCCCACAGGACACTTACCGCAATCCTTTTCATCAGATCTATCAAAACAGTCAAACTGACGATTGCATCTTAGATCTGGGTCGATGCACTTTCCATCGTCACAGCGGAACAGTCCCTCAGGGCATACCCCACCGAATGGACCTGAGTATTTCAACATGGAACTTAGTACTTCCACCAGTGAATAATGACATTTCTCCTCCTATACCCATAGCCTCTCAAATTACACTTTACACAGGTTTCACCTTCTTCAGATGACGAGTAATTAAATCTCAGTTATTGTAAAGAAAGTTCACAATATCATTTTAAGACATGCGAAAGGATCGAGAGAACTGTTATTTTGAACGAGACGTAAGTTGAGTTCAAATAACTATGTTTATGGTAACAAAAATGTTTGAAGAAATGAGTAAAAGCACTGGAATGTAAGAATGTCTATATTACAGCTAGAACAGAAAATCACTAAACAAAAACAAATCAAACGTATGTCCCACAAACCATTTTGTTTTCTGAAAACAAGACACTTCTACAGAAGACAAACAAAACATAAGAAATACAAAACTGGCAACTGCAAGACAAACACAAAAAGAAAGAATCTATGTCTGTGAAACTGAAAGCGCTATTCTATTCTATTTCTTCTTCTCTATTTTTATTTTTTCTTCTCTTTTTTTTTCTTTTTTTTTCAGTCATGGCGGGTTTCTGTTATATCAGGAAAATCTTGCATGCCCTTACTGACACCCCAATACCAAAGCCAGGTTATGTTATCAACACCTTTTAGTGCACTCCAGTTAGTAAAGATACTGTCAAGATAGCAGACAGGACGGTGAAGTGTTGTGAGTGACTCATTCAATTAAGGAATTTAAGTGATGATATAAAATAAAGAAGTGAAGAAATTAAATGATACACGAAATCAATGACTGTGCAGGTACTCCCAAGCTCAGATGCTTCCCTCCTGTAAACAAGCTGATACATGTACAAACAAGACAGACACCAAGACAGACAGCGTGTGAAGCACAGCAGTGTTGCTTACTGCAGCCATATTCATCTGACCCATCCACACAATCGATGAAGCCGTCACACTGTAGCTCAGATAGGATACAGCTGCCATCATCACATTGGTACTCGTTTGGAGAACAAAGCCCCGAAAAAGGAACTGGAAAACAGTGGTTAGTTCTGTCACATGCACATGATGGTGAAGGAATGTCCCCTCATACATCCTTCCCGATGAGTGTTTCAAGTGGTGGTTTCCATTTATAGCATGTTACTGAATTAGTAAATGTAAGATTACTTGTACGAATGTGTTTTACGGTAACATTTGCACACCGTACATTCAATCAATACATGGTTATGGTAAATAAATAAAGGTTGAAATTGTCATTCTGTAAGTCAGTGTCAGTGCTCACTCTACAGAGGTGTATGGTGTTCAAATGCGCAGGCAAGATGAAACAGAATGGATAACTAGAAAGGCAGAAGCCTCCACGGCTCCCTTGTGACACAGGTCAAGGTCATTCACAAGAGTATGTATGTAAAGCTCTTATTACTATCCATTATCATGCCAAGTAAAGTGTCTCTGGCGCTCTGAGTTCATGGCAATATTACAATTTTCCCCGAAACAGTTTG
Organism: Batillaria attramentaria; assembly: GCA_018292915.2. Taxonomy (NCBI): domain Eukaryota; kingdom Metazoa; phylum Mollusca; class Gastropoda; family Batillariidae; genus Batillaria; species Batillaria attramentaria. The sequence continues at coordinate 1,548,983 of JACVVK020000086.1, forward strand.
TATGGCCTTGACCTTTGGTCAAGGTCATTCAAATGAGATCTCATCAATGTCTATTATCATGCCAAGTTCGATGCCTCTAGTATTTGTAGTTCCCCCGAAAACAGTAATGTTAAAATTCATAACAGACAGCTTTAATGACCTTGACCTTCAGTCAAGGTCATTCAGAAAGGTAGGTCACATTGCTGTCTATCATCATGCCTCGTTTGGTGCCACTACTGTTTGTTGTTATGGACAAAATGCCAAGGTTAAAGTTTCCAAAAAAAGGCTTGCATGGCCTTGACCTTGACTAAAAGTCACTGAACACAGGTATGTCTGTAAAGGTGCTGCCAATGACAATCATCACACATAGTTTGAGGCTTCTGATCCTTCTAGATTCTGAGAAAATGCAAATGTAAAATTTCCCAACAGACTGTTTTAATGACCTTGATCTTGAGTCAAGGTCATTTAAGATGGTATGTGTGCATAGGTCTTATCACTGTCTATCAGCACGCCAGGTTTGGCACCTCTGCTGTTTGTTGTTTCTGAGAAAATGCCAATGTTAAGGTTTCACAAAAATAGCTTGTACGGCCTTGACCTTGACACAAGGCCACTGAACACATGTATATCTGTAAAGTTCTTATGGATGTCTATCATCATACAAAGTCTAAAACCTCTGGTGTTTGTAGATTACGAGAAAATGCCAATGTAAAATTTTCAAACAGAGAGCTTTAGTGACCTTGACCTTGAGTCAAGGTCATTCAAAATGATATGTTTTGAAAGGTCTTGCGGTTGTCTATCAGCATGCCAAGTTTGGTGTCCCTGCTGTTTGTAGATTCTGAGAAAATGACAACGTTAAAGTTTTCTGGACACACACACACACACACACACACACACACACACACACACACACACACACAGACAGACAGACAGACGACGGAGGGTTAAAACATAGACTCCCATTGTTACACAAGGGAGCCAAAAATGAGAATATAAAACAGTTAGTGACCAAATGTTCAGTTGAAAATAAAATGACGCCCCAAAAACTTTCCCAACCATTTTCCCCTTGGAATTAGCAACAAAGCAACCACAAAACAAGTCCTTTCTAGCAGTTTTATCTCACACACAATGATAATGCACAGCACATCTATTCCCAAGCATCACATTTCTCTCTTTCAGCAGCGCTAACATTCTTCACTTGCCTGCAGCTACATGTACTAGGTGCCAGAACCCAGAAATACACACTCTACTTTTTTCTCCCATCTAGAGCTATGGTAAAAGATAATGTATATGAAGAGGGTAAGGTTAGTCTTCTTCTTCTTCTACATCATGTAAACCTACTTATGAAAACTACCCATACTTTCATCATCAAATCTCTGAAGTAAATATACTCCCTTACTGCATCTGTTGGGATCCTCATCAGAGTTGTCAGGGCAGTCTGGTCGTGAATCACACTCCTGGGAAGCTGGGATGCATGTACCATCATAGCACCGGAACTCTGACCCTTGACGGCACTCTCTGGATGCTATCGGACCATCCCGCATGGCAGAAAAACAGCAGCAGCAGATTAATACAAGGCCTTTCAAAAACTGTGTCATCTAGATGTCAATTTATGTGTCGCAATTTTAAAAAAAAAAAGAAAAAAAAAGTTGAACATGTTTTGTTGACTTTTATCTTGAAGAGGGTGAAATGGAAGTGGGGGAGGGAGTATACTTTAAGCTTACACATTTAAACAACACTGTAAAACATACAGTCAACGCTGGTACTCATGGTACACTGGTACTGACATTACAACGAACAAGACAAAATCCGCCATATGTTTTTGGAAGTCAATAAATTTACCACAACAACAAAAAAAAATCATCACAAAACGCAATCACAAAATGACAGTGAGATGCCCAAAACGCAATTCTGAGCTCCATAGACTTCACTCTGAGCAACAGATAAGACAATTTTTACAAGACAGCTGACTTAGCAGAAAGACCAACCATTCTGCAGGACCAAAGTAATTCAGGTGCCATATCAAATACTGATCCAAGACTGCCAACCAACAATACCAACAGACAGGGAGAAGAAAATGCATTTGGGTAAAAAAATAAAAATATAAAAGAGGGGGACAATCACAGACATGTTTATGAAAACCTCAGTGCAGAACTGAGTACTGTGCCAATACTGGCATCAAAGCAAGCCATTCTACTACACCAGCCCAAGAAATACAAAAAGCGGAGGATCTCAAAAACCATCTCTGAGCAACATTTATTCCACATGGACCCCCCTCCCCCCCATCCCCCGCGCGCACACTATACTCAGCCTCACACTGTGAAACTGATACGATTATCTTATGATGACAGAAACAAAGAGACTTGTTTGGAGAGCACAGGTAGTCTGTAAGTATCACTACAGGTATAACCACTACAAGTACGTGTACAAGCAAGCATGGCACAACAATGGCAGGTATCATACAAGCGTCAGCAGTGTGGAGTAAGTCAAGCACATGCACGCGCAAACCATGCTAAGTTTTGCCTTACATGGAATACATCTACTGTTTTAAACTGAACAGATGTATGGCTTCCTTACTGATGCTTTAATATTCATGAAGTTTTCTTTCTACAAACCAGAACACCTTCCACATAGAAAAAAACTACTGTATTTACTCAGATTATATTACCTAATATCCCCAGTGTAAAACTACATCATCAGCAGTAACCAGTACATGTAGGGTCCCTGTACATGCACATTCAGGTAATGGTGCACTACACCAGAATTATTTATATATATGCGGATATATGCAAGATACTTGAAATGGCCTTGTATGCCATCAGTCCTCTCTCTCTCACTCACCTACCCACCCTCCCTCTCTCTCTCACTCACTCACTCACTCACTCACACACTCACACACACACACACACACACACACACACACACACACACACACACACGCAGAGCAGGAAGCAGTACACACAGCAAATTCTAGGGAAAATTACATACCTACAGCTAGAAAATCACAGACATACAAAAAAGGGGGTACATGTATCACGATATGACAAACAGGTAGCACAAGAACACACACTCGATACATACTGTCTCAAAATGGCTGGTCCAACAACTATATATGCAAAAGAAACACACTGACAACATGGCACCCAGACAGAAATGTACCATAAACACAGACACACACACAGCAACAAACTCTGACATTTACAGCATACTTAACAAAGACACAGAACATACTGTCACATTGACACCAACATGGCACCCACTGGCATTTGGCAAAATACACATGAAAAAAAGAAGGAAAAAAAAAAGAAAAAGAAAAGACAGTGACAAAGAATGTCCTGATTCGTTCCTATGACAGTTTTGCTTTCTTGTATATTCAACATCTTCACCCATGGACATCACCTCCACCCCCATCTCAAAACCATTAAGAACATGTAGGGTATAAGCATTTACAAATTTGACACAGAAGGCTGTGCCAGTGCTTAGATATTTTGTTGATTTTGTGTGTGTGTGTGTGTGTGTGTGTGTGTGTGTGTGTGTGTGTGTGTGTGTGTGTGTGTGTGTGTGTGTTTAATAGACACATATATATAGCATAAATTTAAATTCATCATTTGCTGTGTGATCAACACACTAATGTACAGAACCAATCCCATTCTCTCATTTTCTGGTAAGTGTGTACATTTAATATTGTATGTGTATCCTCTCACCACTACCTTTTCCCTTCTAAGAGCTGTTGTTAGCTTTTTATAATGAATAAGACCCTGGGTGTTCAATGCAAATATGAATCAGGAGGTCAACATTAATGCACCAAATTAATCGGACTAAATACTACCATCTGAGAAATACTGCTGTGCTCATGTGTGCTGGATTAGCAGTCCACTCAAATGCATCTGAAGCACAGTGACAGTGAAAGTCTTTTACGTTGTTGTTGGCGTTGTTTTCTTGTGCTTTGATTAGCAGTGTTTTGGTTTGTTATTAAACAGCACAATGGTTCTTACAGTTTGCAGACATTGTGTCACGGTTTTATAAAATCTGTACAAAAACTTCTACAATGTACAATAACCCCTGCAGCTGTAACTGTCATTTTCTAAAAATCGTTCAATCGTTGTCTGTTTTCTCAATTTCCAAACATGTAAATTTCAATCCACAGTGAGACAACATTTAACACACTCATTGTTTTCGAAAACTTCCCAGCACACACGAGTCCGAACAGCTCAAACAAAAAGACAAGCAACTGAATGGATTATCAAAGTGATCAAACGACAGCGAGTTATATAAGTACTGATCATGCTCTTAGTTGACCTCCTGAAGGGATAACAACTCATCATTCATATAACTCAGTCTATAATCACATTCAACTTAAACTGTCTTGAAAATTTTTTAAGGAAGGACATGCAAATGATAAACTGTGTATATATGTCTTCGTCAAGAAACAGAAACAACTTCTGCAAGAGGGATTGCTGAAGTTTCACTAACTGCACTGAGCTATATGAATGAGGTTGATGAGAATAACTTAATAACCAGAAATGTAAACCCAAACATACCATCCCCCTGTACACAAAAGGAACTTACGACAATCTAGTTCATCTGTCCGATCAGGACAATCAATGTTTCCGTCGCACCGTAGGACTGCACTAATACACAGCCCCCCTTCGCATCTAAACTCGTCGTCCCCGCATGGAATTGATTCTTATTAGAGCACAAACAGAAATTAATACAAGTGAGCAGAAAGTAAACATAATTAAGTTTTCATCCATCCACATGGTCATCAACAAGAAGATAAATAACAAACAGAAGATGAAACACTTAGTTGAAAGTGTTACTTGTTTTGACCCCCCCCCCCCCCCCCCTTTTTTTTCTCTCCATGCTCTGGCCAAGCAAGTATCTGATATCACAGTGATCACCTATCTAATTAGTGAGACAAGCTGCATTAGAAGAAACCTGACCAACTTTAAAAGCCTTAAAACTAAAAAGATTCCAATAAACTGTGCACATTTTCAAATAGTAGTTAATGACCAAGTGGATAGTATGGCAAAACTACAGGTAAAATTCAATTTTCAGTACAGTAAAAACTATCAAGATGCATAACTTTGATTAAAAACAAGATTTTTGTTAATAATTAATATTTTCATGTAGTGTGTCAACACAGAGCTAGATGTTCATAAAGTTTGAAATAAAATGTAGTGTGGCAGCGAAAATGCAAGTTACATAATACACACCACATACTCATACTGCTACCTGACTAGTATAAGAAAACAAGATGTCTGATTCCATACACTGTAATGCAGTCTAATTTGTTTAGCAATGCTACCACTGGTCACTGGCCATCCATCAATCCAACTCTATGATAAGTATTGCTATTTGTATGAATTGGCTCTTGCCAAGTTAACTGCACGGCTCTGAATGATTGCAACAGCTATGGTCAATCCACTAGGTATCTTTGATTAGGTCTCAGCAGTCACGTCAGAAACATAACCCTCTGAAGCCTAAATGCCTAAACTCTGCCAGACACCAGGTTATATTACCACTGGGAACATCTCCATGTATAACTGTACACAAACAGGTACTTATGTAAAATTATCAATCTACTCCGTGAATTTTCACAACCACTGTTCCCTAAACTGAATATAAATCACCACAAGAAATTGATTACAATATACATGTACATACAACACATGAACTACACCCACTGACCTGACTGATATACACCCAATGATGTACCCACACCCCCCTCCTAACCCCCCCACACACGGACACTTTTCACATACATGCATGTTCACTCTCAAGAACGCATTCACACAACTGCTGTATCATTTACATCAAAGGAAACCTTCCATGTCAGTACTTGCCTTGGTAGTAACACATGACTGTGAAATCTCCACACTACATATCATAACTCAAAGATTTGACACTATGCACTTATCTTTATAATGCTTGCCTGTTGTATCACACTATTCACAGCTGGAAAAAATAGTTTCACGCCTAAGAGACAAATTAATCTACCTTCATGTACCATGAAGCAACTTCAAAATAGTTTAAATACATGACACACTACAATTTTGTCCTGTACCTACAGTGTTCAAGGCAGGATTATCACTCCCTTCAGTTTCCATTCAGTTGTATGTACGAGCATATATTCATACGTGAAGAATACTGATATCCCTACATTTACTGAACAAAGTGATTTAAACACACACACACACACACACACACACACACACACACACACACACACACACACACACACACACACAACTTCTAAAAGATTTTGCAGTACACACACCTTCAAACAGTTTATAGAAGTTCATCAACCAAGGGTAAATAGTAGCAGCAAATCACTGAGGCAGCACCATTAATGATTATACAGGCATGAGCTACGAGAAACCAGTTCACTGAAAAGTTGTCTGAAATTACTGTGTGGAACATTCAATCTTTGCTCAGTCCAAGTTACCGGAATATTCATTAAGGGCTTGTTTCTTTGTCCTTCTTTTTCCTTTTTCTTTTTTGAACAGGTAAAATATTCACCACAGCCTTTTTTTTTTCTTCTTCTTCTTCTCTTTCTGCATGTTTTTGTTTTTGTTTTGTTGTTTGTTTCAGTTTTTTTTTGTTTTTTGTTTTTTTGCACTGGTGAAATCTTTTGCAAATGATGGTATGGGTGAAAAACAAAAAAACAACAACCCAAAACTCTCAGAACACTGCTGGAACCTGACTCTCAGATGATGAACTCCTTGAGCACAATATAACACTTACATATTAATGTACAACACACAAAAAAACTGAACACATTTGAGTAGAAACTCATCACACATCATTAGAACAAATATTACTGATCAACAGAACTATGATCAACACTACAATTATACAATCAAACTCACGCTTGTGCACATTAATACAAGGGTACTGTTGTAATACCAGTGGTGTTGGATGAATACATGAATATCACACACAACATGCATTCTCTTGTGGTGCTAGCATTGATTACATAAACATACATTAGTGCATGTGTTCTCCACAAACCACACGTGTAGGAAGTAAGGCATTTGGAACTGAGAATTGAATCCACTCCCACACAAAAATACACAGGACGCTACTTGTTGGGAGACATAGTCAAGGACTGAGATACCCTATCTTACTATCCTACAGATAGTCCTACGCCGCACAAGAGTCCTGAAGTTGCAAGAACTCTAAAAATGTGCCAACATCACCAGACCACAAACCCTCCAAGCCAAAACTAAAAGCACAGATTCTCCTCTGATCCTGGTTTTTAACTAATGAAGACCCACAAAAAGCAACATCTGTGTTCAAGGATTCTTGTACACATAGGTAAGATTTTAATACTACACACAACTCACAACTACTACTGATGAACACTTACGGCACTGGAACTCATCATCTCCATCTGGACAGTCAGCACGACTGTCACATCGCAGCAAGATACTAATGCAGCTCCCATCAATACAGCGGTACTCATCAGCAGCGCAGGTTGCTGTGCATGCAAAATCATGGTGCATTAGTAAAAATACTTAAATTCAAAAACCAAATAAAAAAGAAACATCTCACTTCTCAAGACAGAACAAAACTGTACTAACAAAACAAGCAGTTCTGCAAACACAGCGTAATCATGTGAAGTAAAACCAAATGCTTTATAGTACATGTACAAGGGCACACACTGACAGCAGACTCCAGTGCTGAGTCAAACTACTTCACAAACTTATACATGTAACTGGTGAAGTGCACTTCATAAAATGGTCAACACTAGCATAGGAAAATCATCATGCAAGCACAAACGGGACTGTACTTCGATTTCAAAAGAAAAGGTCATTCTAACGCTGAATATAAACTAAACAAACAGTTGTCATCCGGGACACATTAGATTTTACATGTATTAAAGTAGTTCACACAGAACAATCATTCGTCACTCAGGAGTCTTCATTCACCCTGACAATATCCCTACCTGGCGCGCAGTTCAATTCATCACTGCCATCTCCACAGTTGCGTATTCCATTGCACCGGTCCGACCGTGGAATGCATTGTCCAGAGTCGCAGGTGAACTCAACATCACGACAGCTGGCTGCAAACACAAAACATGACAAAGCTAGTGCTGACACCATATTGATAACACAGGAACACAAGCTTAACCTGGGAATATCAGACGGAAAGGTGGACTTTCTCTGCTTACATTAAGAAAAAATCAAAGAGAATGAACGAAGTGCACGCACGCACACGTACACACGCGCATATACTGTTTAGTTACAATCTGTTTCAGATTTCCCATCGATTCCAATGGTAATGATGGCATACCTAATCATTCTCTCTGTACTCAAAATGATAAAAACACAGAATATATGCTGAAATTTCTGAAACAAATTACAAATGTAAGAGGCCTGTAATAAATACAATACAATACAAATGAAATAAAAAGCATGCTTAAGCATACATCAGTCAAATCCCAGTGTATGCAGTGTTTTAAATTGTACTATAAGTAATAACATCAAAACACACACATCTGGATGCAAAACTGCAGAAAGGTAAGACATCTACTTGAAAAAAAACTAGAGAGGCAGAGGCCTCCATGGCTCCCTTGTGACAAGGGCCAAGGTCATTCAAATGAGCATGTCTGTAAAGCTCTTATCACTGTCTATCATCATGCCAAGTAAGGTGTCTCGGGTGTTCTGTATATATATATGTATACATGTATTTCAATCTTCCCCAAAACAGTTTGTATGGCCTTGATCTTGGGTCAAGGTCATCAAATAAATCTCATCAATGTCTATCATTATGCCAGGTTTGATGCCTCTAGTATTTGTAGTTCCTCCAAAAACGGTAATGTTAAAATTCACAACAGACAGTTTTAACGACCTCGACCTTCAGTCAAGGTCATTCAGAAATGGTGTTTGTGCACAGGTCTTATCATTGTCTATCAGCACACCAGGTTTGGCGCTTCTGCTGTTTGTTGTTTCTGAGAAAATGCCAATGTTAAGGTTTCACAAAAATAGCTTGTATGGCCTTGACCTTGACAAAATGCCATTGAATACATGTATATCTGTAAGGTTCTTATCGATGTCTATCATCATGCAAAGTTCAAAGCCTCTGGTAGTTGTAGATTCTGAGAAAATGCCAATGTAAAATTTCCAAACAGCTTTTGTGACCTTGACCTTGAGTCAAGGTCATTCAAAATGACATGTTTTGAAAGGTCGTAGGGTTGTCTATCAGCATGCCAAGTTTGGTGCCTCTACCATTTGTAGATTCTAAGAAAATGACAATGTCAAAGTTTTTCTGGACACACACACACACACACACACACACACACACTTAGACAGACAGACAAACAGGCAGATGACAGAAGGTTATTACATATACTCCCTTTGTTACACAAGGGAGCCAGAAATAATAATAAAGTTTCATCAACCATTCACAATCACCACTTTCAATTCAAGAAATACACACCATCACTTCACTTTAGCAAACACCTAGCACCTACGTAAAACAAACAGGGAACTGCTGATCACTATGGGTGTGTACACATACTTCACATTTATCAACTGTCATAGAAGAAGTGATGAAAACAGTCTCACAGTCTGACTAACAGGAAGAACTTGCCCACAAAAAGACAATTAGTCTATATAAACACAGCACACTGTACGTATCACATGAACCATTACTGGCTGTCGAACAATGCATACCTCGATCCAATTCCTTGTGCAGTACATAAATGTGTCTATTAATCTGAAACCTGACTGAAAAGCTGTACACACTGTCTGAACACATTTCATACCGTACATGAGTGTCCCAAGTGTTTGACTTTTTTCAGTTTGTATGTGAGAATCAGGGAAGAGTAAGAATTCCTGAACGGCTTTTTATTGCAGAAAACACGAGTATAATCAATGCACAACGCTCCCACGAGGCCAAATTTAAATCCATGCAGAAATTGTAATTTTTTCAGTGAGGACACTGGTGCACAACCTCAGTAGCCAAAACATACTTGGCAGGAATTGAGTTAAAAGCGGTGATATTTTGAGCTGATTTTACAAGAGAAACAGTCGATATAAGAGACGACAGATGGCAAGGACTTGTTAGCAGAGTCTGATATAAAGAGTAAGCCAACCCAAATAGAAAGAAGAGACCATGGTTTTACATTGTGTATACATGTGTACATGATGTGAACAGTAAACAGAGTAAATTGTGAGCCCAATGTTAGACTGGAAAGGAAAAGCAAAAACGGCAGAAAAACCGTTGAAGATTTCTGGTGCTTTACAATTCTTTTCTGCATCACAATGAACTGCTCGAATTTAACACCTAAATATATAATGGCCAAGAAAATACTGTAGATTTCCAGAATGAATGAACGTACTGTTTGGTTGATTATTTGGGCGCCATCTTGTGATACACTTTACAATACACACACTGCGTTTTAAGCCTAGTTACTGCAACATCAGTGAACAGGGCATTTGAAATGAACATCAAGAAAACTTGCAAGAAAACAACTGACAAAAGAAAAAACTCCACATAATTATCCACCGACAACAACGACACACAGTTTAACCTCACAAGACCACTGGCAAGAAACACTTTTATGATCTAGTTCCTATTTCACTCTATCCACGTTTTATCTAAATGCAAACACGACAATCACCCGACATAGGAAAAACACCTTTTAATGCAGGCAGCACAGGGTGCAGTGATGTTAACTGTACATTATACATACAGTGAGCTGCAAACAACTATACCTCGGAATCACAAGGGTGTAGGTCAGGCATGTTTGGGAAGGGGTGTTGCTGGATTGTAACAGTGTCACAAATTCCAGTTTTCTTACTACATGTTATAGAAAGGCCAAAGAGAACCCCTGATGACCAAGCTCAAGCCAACGAGGCCCTCCATTCAAGTTATTGAAGAATATTTTATTTCCAGTCCTATTTGTGCCCTGTGAGACTAATCTGTTCTGAACAAACTAAAAACAGAAACTTCAAATTTTGAAAAGGTATTGGACACACATCACAAACCCAATCACAGGTCCATTGCCAGTCTGCTGACAGATAGAGAAAAGTTTCAATAGCAATTATTGAGCATTGAACGTGCCTACTTAGTCTGAAGTGGCAAATGGTGAAACCACATCTAATTGTTTGTACGACAGACATCAGACGAAATGTACACAGAAAGGCAAGAAGTCATGGGAAGGACGCCTCACACATCAAGTTGATTCAGTGTTCGGATCTCTAAACCTGTTTAAGCTGGTTTTTTACTCGAAAAATGCACCATTTTTCTGTAGTGATAAGACAGGACCAGAAACGGTGTTACATTTTTGTTTGCTTGTTTACAGAAGAAGAAAATCAAGTCAGATAATTGTCTGGGTCAACAAGACACAGTGAGATGAAGGAAACCAAATATCAGAAAAACATCAGACAGATGTCAGAATCAGGGACAAAAAGAAGTATATTCCATCACCAGTGTCATTAAATGTTAAAAGTGTTATGTACATATATTTTTAAAATGTGTAAGTAAATCTATGTTGGTGTAAAAATTATGTAAAATGTTCGAACGCTGGACTGCAAGAGCTAGATTAAATTGTCTGCAGTAATATACTGTGTAGAAGCATCCCTTGAGCCCTGCTCGAAAAACTGTTAAAAATTCATGGGATGAGTTAAGCGTGCTACACAAAGCTGCAAGCCAAGTTAACATACATATATAGACCAGTCAGTGAGTCAGCTACGATACAGAGTAGGAAATGTAGCCGCAGTAGCGTGGGCCGCAGGCCGCAGACAGCCACTGCATGTAGCACTCAACCCCAAGACTACTTACTACAAAACTGTTCATCTGAGCGATCGGGACAGTCAAACTTCCCGTCACAACGAAGACGACGAGATATACACACTCCCGTGCTGACACATCTAAACCGACCTTCAAGGCACGGTTCAGGTTCAGGTTCTGTACACGGCAACAGGAATGTTAGTGCTGCAGTGCATGTGTACTCACACCTATTCCTTTAGTTCCAACCAAATAAATCATTACAATCAACTGATGAAGCTGGAATAAAGTAAGGATACATTTGCCAACTGAATACTGAGAACTCAAAGTAAAACATGTTTAAAAACAAAATAGCAAATTCAAAGAGTGTACACTGAGACCCAAAGTAACTTCAACATGATTCCAAAGAACTGAAAATAAACATTCACAGTAGAAAAAGAAAAGGCAGGCATGAGACTAGTCCAGCGACCTCACATTCCAAAATAATCCGTCAAAAGACAGTCACTACAATGCAAATGAAAAAGATGCTCCTGTACCTGAAATCATAAATTATCATCATGCATAAGGCCAACATGGGTTTGAACATCAGATTAGGGGTAAGAGCTGAGTGGCAGCAGAGTTGGCTACTGGTAACAACTGGTGACCACTGCTGCTGTGTGAGTTTCGTAATCTTCCACATGCTTATCTTCTGAGCTATCAAAATGATGATTTCTTGTTTTAATGAAAGGATGGTAGGTTTCTACTCTTATGCACGTAAATGAAAGAAATTGCTGGCTAGAAAACTTACGGCAGTCACGTTCATCTGAGCCATCAGGGCAGTCATTCTGATTATCACACACGTATGCAGCCTGGATACAGTATCCATCATCACAGGTGAACTCGTCAGAACCACAGGTGTACACTGGTGGAACTGAAAAACAACAAAAAAAAACTCAAATGTAGTTTAGTCACTGCAGATTACACTGGACAATCTTAATTCACTTTTCTTCATAATGTCTCCACAAAATATTCAGTCCATTTTATTCATTTACAAAATGGAGATTTTTCTTGGTTAAAAACACACTGCTAGATGGCATTGATTCAGGTTTGTGACGTTTACTTGTTCTTGTTCCTTCCTCTTTTATGGTGAGTTGGCTGTCCTTTGGAACATGCAAGAAGGTATGTTGGTGTTGGTTACCGAGGAAACAATAACCTACTCACCACCTTCATCAGCATAATTCATGATGGCTTGGATGGCAAAAGTGGCGTTGGTGTTTTGAAAGGGGACGCGGTTGATGTTGAAGGACTGTCCTTGCCGCACCATGTCATCGTACAGCTGCGCGTAGTAATTCTGATACAGCTCTGTCGCCGGAACGACATCATCAGCCAATGTGGCTTGCGCGATAACATTGTTTTGTGTGGCTCGTGGGTAGAAGATGCCGATGAAGTCACCACGCTGGACAGAGATGGGCACTGGCACAACAACAGACCGCACTCCAACTGGTGCTGGTGGCAATGGTGTTCTGAACAGAATCATGAAGTCACAGAAAATAAGGGTACCAAGAAGCATGAGAAAATCCATAATCGCTACATGCTGTGTACTGTGACATGTACCAAGCTAGGCAGATTAAAAACTGATTTGGTACATTAAATTGTCGACAAAATTCTTTCCCCAGTACAGGACACCTATCCCCACTTACTCAAACTGCATAGGACAAGTCCCCTGAATAAAACAACAGGACATTTTGTGACTGACAGTACAGACCACTGTGGTGTAGAAATGGTAAGAAGTTTGTCCATCTTGTTAAGAAAATAATCAGACATTCTGAAAATGAACCATCACTAATGTCCAATGCGGATAAGAAGCCCTGCCAGCATGAAGGTTCCTTACAACATAAGCCTGTAATCTACAAAAGTGCGCATATATTTATCAAACCGCCTCTTATTCTTGAGGCATGTTTGAGGCTCCCTGCTAATGGAGGAGCTGGTTAGGCGGGTTCTTCTGCAGCATCAGCAGTGTATGCTCTAGGTTGTACTTATGGTGAGTGCAATATGTCAAAGCTGGAAATCTAGAAATGGCAGATAAAACTGATAAATGGGACAACTAATTCCAGAAGTTCCCCGATCCCATGTTGAACCACATACATATATATACACTAGGCTGCTTCTCTATCTGTATCTTTATGATGTGGGCCTGAGGCTATATACAGTACCTGTCTTACACACACACACACACACACACACACACACACCACATGCACACCCACACGCACACACACACACACACGCACACACATGCACACACACACACACACACACTTTCCTCTGAGACCTCTAGTTTGACAAGGTCTCGGACATGCAGTACACACACATAATAGTACACCAGTTTACATCACACCATCCACTGTTTGCAAGCATACAAAAAGATGTTCATTCACGCTGTTTGTCTTCCCCCTGAGGACTGGCTCCACGGACAGAAAACTCACATCACCTGTACTTCTCACATTCAATTCTGAGAGCCACTATGAGTCCTATCAGTCAACCACGCCCAATGTAACGCCCCCAACAATACAATCAACCGACAAGATAGCAACACGCTTATCATCAGCTATCAATACCTGTCGACGAGGAGAAACTCATTTTCAGCCACTTGGCGCCAGACCCCAACAAAGGCTTGGCCCTCAGGAATGAGGCGGTAGTACTCCCAGCCCACCACATTACCCGGGCAAGGGAAAGCATTGTTGATGAGCAGATTGGCCCAGTTGGTTCCATTGCGCGGCAGGTAGGTAGGCTCCCGGCCCACATTGGTTGGACACACAACCTCTGCTGCAACACATCAGCTTTAGTTAACGATCAGATATGGAACACTGCAACGTGTGTGTATGGTTGGTATACATCGTTCTGTATGGTTATACATTTATGTTCTGTATTGCAGGTCTTGACTCCACAAACTGTTGACACAATGAGAAAAATTGCACCTACCTTTCACACGAACTCCGCAGTTTTGGGGTTTTGGTGGGGGTTTTTTTCTTAATGAACAGAAACTGAAAATATGTCCAATGAAGGCTGGTAACACTTCTTATCTTTCCAACTAACACAGATGTCAAACATAAGGCAATGCACCAATGTTTCCAAATGCTGTCCTGTCAGTCAGGTTAGAAGATACTTAACATGCTGACCAGTTTTTTAGCATTTAGCTTTGGACTTTAACCCTGCTTGCTGATTACATCAGCAATTAATCAGAAAACTGGTGTAACGACTGGTACTGGTGTTGGTATACCTTCTAGGTTTGTCACATCTATAAGGATGTCAGTGTAGAAAGATCTACCTTTTTTTTTTTAGAAGCACAATTAATGTGGCAGTATCAAACAGCACTGTGATGGGACAGGAAATTTGTTAGTTGCCTGAAAGTTAGTTTTCATTGCTGTAAGTCATGCTTGGTGCACCACTGCACCATAACTGAAGAAACTGAAAGTCTCTTTTATGAACCTCTATGGAATGTAATTCCTATGAAAGCGCTAGTCAGGTCTGCAAAATAAAAATAGGAATCACATCATCCCACAGAAGTTGTTAGTGGTGTTTCTCACTTGTAGTGTTTCGATACATTATCACATATTAGACTGATTTAACTACTGAGTTAACAGACTCTGCACCTGGTTCACCATGTCCTTAACTGTTTGATTTAGGCAGGTATGAACAATCTCTTTTGCCCAAATATTTCATTCATATGCAGTGTGTAACGGATCACAATTACAGAAATGTAAGTGGTGATGCACATGTACAAGACTGCATTGTATACAGAACAAAGGTTCACATAAATCACCCACAAAGCCATGGTGTTTTTTATTATTATTATTATTAATCTTTGATTCTGAATGATAAATTACTTAAAATGGATAAAATCAGTCTGTAATGCTGCTGATTTACTAGTACTATCATATTTGCACTGTCTCTTGAGACAGTAAATAATTTCTTTAAGTCTGATGACTGTTAGGGTTCATCATAAAGTTTAGAGGTTGACCTATAGTACTAGACTGCTGCTGTCTGTTTTCCTGATTAAGGAGCTGTCTGTTCACTGCTAGAGAACACTTGTGCAACAGGTGTGCAGCAGAGACAAAAGTGAGGCCACTACAGGGTTAACGTGCAGCCTAATTCAATGGCCCCACACCAAAGGGCCTGTCACCTTGTGTGGTAACTATGGCGGTAGGTGAAGGGGAACTTCAGCATGTATCCACTATGAAATTCGTGGTCAATAAATCAGCTGTGCTGAGTGTCCGCGGCTTGAAGTGTCTCTTTCTTCCCAAGGCCTCTAGTTGCAGACACAGCTCATTATGCTCTGCCACTATACTGAAAAGGAGCAGGGCCTTTACCTGACCCATTCATCATCTGTAAAGCCCTCTAACTGCAGTCCAGACGTGATGGACAGCTACACGTCACAACAAGGGGCCGGACTAATAGCTCACTGCAGGAGGGGGATAGGACAGCCACCTAAACGCATTGCTTTGGGCCAAGAATGTCCACATCTTACAGGCTGAATGCTAATAAGATGCTAGGTCTTAGTGTAAGGGAACTTTGAAGTGGAGTGTACCAAAACATGATACATGTGTGAGTTTCATGTCGCTTTAACGGTACCAGCCTGCACCTTCCAAACTACTGAAGAAATAAATGAAAAAACTGAAGTGGAAATGAAAGCTAACCAATAACAAACATTCCTGAAGGAGTCATATCAGTGCAAAATTGTCAAGCCCTGTAGTATTTATGCATCCCTGCAGATTCCACAATAGTCCACCACACGAAAATATGCACAGGAGTCTCCAGCATTATCTCAAAAACATAAAGAGCAACACTTTTTAATTCAAAAATCATAACAGAATGCAGAAAAGCAAATACTTGTATACTCTGCAAATAAAAGGCAACAAATGTAGTGCATTAAGTCTCCATAAGTTAAAAGAAAATAAGCATACTGAGGTCCTGCTTCTCTACAAACATAAGATTACCTATACATTGTTATACCATGCACTTAGTAAGCTGTAAGAAAGGCATAAACTGACACACAGTCACATGTATGCAAACATAACCCTGGGAATTAAACCACGAGATGTGAAGATCATTACTGATGAGCCAAAGTCTACATCTGCGAAAAGGTCCCAGCTGTCACCCAGTATGGACATGCCAAGGACTTGTCTCATAGATGAAGGTGGAAAATGAGTCAGAGTAATGCACGCAAGCAAACAATACAAAATCTGCGACCTGCTGGCACAATAATGATAATAAACATCTTGAGTTTGAAGCTGCATAAGGAGACCAGAATTTAGGCAGAAACCATTGTATAAACCAACACAAGATGAAAGAAGCCAAAAAAAAAAAACTCTGGTCAGGGTATGTACTACAGTGTAACAGTGGAGTGTGCTGACTTCAGAATCCACTAATTTACAGTTTCATTTCAATTATTCTGATGATCAAGATCAACATAAAATGTAGTACACTCGAGTTAGTCAAATGATGATAATGAACTCTTGGTTGTCATCGTGAATGTTACATTTAAATTCAAATTTTAAAATACAAGGGGTTTTGTTGTTTTTGGTGTCTGTGGACTCTGCTTCTAATGCCACAATACCGATAACACTGCAGCAACATACCACTGCTGATTATCTACAGAAACCCAACCACCAGTTCCTGCTGCTAACTTCCTGTTCCTAAAGCGAAGATACCAATATG
Source organism: Batillaria attramentaria (assembly GCA_018292915.2). Lineage (NCBI taxonomy): Eukaryota > Metazoa > Mollusca > Gastropoda > Batillariidae > Batillaria > Batillaria attramentaria. The sequence continues at coordinate 1,566,395 of JACVVK020000086.1, forward strand.
CTGAAGCCAGTGATCTGTTTCCCTTGCCCATGGTTTTGCAAGAATACACAGCATGTGGACTGCCTACTCCAGAACTCTCATTGGAGCATCTTGCAAGTTGCTTGGTAAATCATAGCTCTGTAAGATGGAGGTGAATCAGAGCATGGCACATCACCAGAAAAAAAAAAACGTCATGTAAACCACTGAAACATATGGGGAATGCATCTGTTCGACAGTCATAACAGTCTCCAACAGAGAACAACCCCCCCCCCCATCCCCCCCCCCCCCCCCAAGAAAAAGCAGAAAGAAACTGGAAATGATCAGTTAGTTCATGCCAGAACAGGCAAAGAGAAAGCTGAAGTTAGTCAAGAGCGCAGCGCAGTCCATCCAGTCAAACGTGGTATTTAGAAATCTGCAGCAACTACTGTAAGAAGCTCACTCCATTGTGATCAGCAGGACCTGCTCCTCCCAAGAGCAAGTCAGGAAGCAAGGTTAACTTACGACAGTCTCTTTCATCTTCCCCATCGGGACAATCAGAGACCTTGTTACAAAGCCGCTTCTTGTCAATGCACATTCCTCGGTCACACTGAAACTGGTCATCACTGCACTTTGTTCCCCCTGTGTTACAAGAGTATACAGGTTAACCTCGATCTGGTTATGCCTATATGCAGGCTTGAAAGAACATTCATAATCATAAAATGATACTGGTATTCCACTGTATGGAAGACACATTGATAGGGACATTATATGTATAGATTATAAGTGTATCGAGGTTCACCTGTATGAAGTAGTTCACAACACCAACATGTATACATATATATATATGTATAGGCCACACCACATAGCAGTCTGTGAGATTTCATGCCCACTTTCTGATCTCACAATATATACACACACAGACTGTCAAACACATCACAAACAATGCTGCATCACCTGAGAGGACATACACACACACGGACATTAATGGGATACATTGTGAGCATTGTTGAACTATTTCAGATGATATGATATCATTGAACGGTGAGCTAAATCCACCAACAAAACACATCAACAGGTTGCTGCCTCGTTTGCTCCACTCCCATACACTCCTTTTTCTTCGAATGGTGTTCTGATAGATTCATTGATACAGTTCTCACAACTTTGTTTTGTATACATCGATCATTAACCAGATTTCTGCAAATTGGTTGGTATGCAGATATTGGTGGTTTTATATGCTTCCCAACTGGAACATGTAACACTGTATGTATGCCATGAAATCCTCCACAACGCACAGTTACCCTCCAGCTCTTACCCCCGCCCCCACTTTCTCTGCACTCCACAAGGCGGCGCCCTACCATACATATTGTGGAGAAAAGATCATATGCTGAACACTGGCATCCAATACCCCACTACACTGTAAAAAGACATGGCTGTCTTGAAAGGAAGCCAGAGACACGGAATTGGGAGAGGATGGTGGAGTATGCGGCGTAACAAGCAGCAATGGTGAGCAATGTCTGAGGAGACACTTCAGCTGGTCTGGAAACCTACCATCAACTTCACATAAAGCTGTCAATGGACAGACTGGGACTTACCTGTAGCGTTAACCTACATAAAAACTAAGGTGTGATGTTTGTTTAGTGAGCAGTTGGAGTGAGTCACAGCAGAGTAGCAATGACACTGATGAAAACATCAGACACACAAAAAACAGAACTAAAACAACAACAAAAAACGCCCTGCCTACGTCTTCTTCTGCCTTCCCCGAAACTTGTAAACACATTCTTCCAAGAATGTGTACTTTTGTACAAGACAGCCTCAGCAATACTGGAAAACATGTTGCTGTAGTAGACTCTCTCTCTCTCTCTCTCGCAAAATTCATTTTATGACTTCTGGCCACACTTGTATAATTTGTTTCTAATAAAGCTGCATATATCTTCCATGATTACGCTGATCAATTTCTTTCATAAGAACCTATGCTTATCAAAGTGAAGTTCATGAGTGAGATTTCTTCCTTTGGCTGCACCAAGAAATGCTCATATCAGCACAGCTTGTAAGGTTGGTAGCTCTCCAACTCTCTCCTCTGTCTCAGTGCTAGATAATTTTCTTTCCAGGTGCAAGAATTTACATAATACTGAAACCAGGTCTGGAAGCTATGCATGCCTGTAGCCTGGGGGCTAGCTGTTGGGCCATAAATGTGTGCCAACACAATTCTTCTACAGCATGATGTCTCTATCATATGAACAGAGCGTAAGAGTAGCAGGTTTGGTTTATGTCCACATCATCGTACTACTACTGTTGAGCCTTGAAAATGGTGGACAAAAGAAATGGTGTCTGTGTTGTGTATTAATTAACGCGCACTGTACCAGCAAACAATCAACATAGCTTGTACGTGTACCTTCATTCTTAAACTCCATGGAACCACTTCTGCAAACTACATTGAAAAGCACTTTACTGCCCACAGTAAATTTATACAAACAAATAATGCACAATTCACACTTCTGCTTCTTTGCAGTGCACACAAGACACCAACAGCCATTGTATACATTTGTAAGCAACATTTAACACCACAATACAGAATTCTTTAGAAGGTGATACAAATCTTCACATACAACAGCCACACTGCAAAACACTGACACAGACATGACAATCACACTCATACAGGTAATAACCACATACATGACATATGTACAAATTTGCAGCTCACCCTCTAGTGATTCGAATGAAAATCCTTCAGGACTGACCCCATAGGAGCCAATAATTCCACTTCGCACGGCTTCTTCTAACACTGCCTGCAATCTTTTAGGATCTGTAAAACCCTCTGATCCTAAATCCAGTGTCACCAACACAGATCCCGGGCTGAAATTCAAACCAGCAATAATGTTTACAAACAATTCATGTCATCTCGATATCAACTGTACGATTATGGTAAACATATATGACATAATATAGCATCCACTTTACACTTAGCTGCAGTCCTAATGATTTTCGGACAGTGAACAAGGCATCCTGTATTTGAATGAATTATCTGCATCATTATGTGCTGCGTTAGGTCTGTTCCACAAGCTTTGCTTTTGTTGCCTTTCCTTCCAAACTCTCTACACGCTTATTCATCTATTTCCTCCAATACTCCAGTAATGGTACATGTAATATGTATCTGGTCAAGAGTACAGAGGTGAGTCGACTGCTCAAAATGGCTACCCATTCACATGAATGATGCTACAAATTTGTTTAAAAAGCATGCACAGTTGTCTACTTTGGCTCACTTGTTCAGTATAAATCAGAGTTTCAAACAGTGAGAATTGGATGTGGTACATTTATTTCTTGCGTTTAAAACTCTGGGTTTTTGGCGAAAAATCGGTGATTGCAGTGGAAGAAAAACGTGACAGAAAATACTTGCGATCGCTTAAGTGTTATTTTGAGAAACATGGAGAACGGTCAGTGAACCCATTTGCTGTCTCCAAATGCTCAAAACTGCCTTTATTTCAGTCGGCATAGTGGCAGGTGTCAAATATTTTCCGTTTTTTAGAAAAATGACTGAAAATGTAGGCACGTTTGGACATAACGTCGGCGTAAACTTCCGATGATCAACATCGACCACCGAGGTCGAACGTACTTTTGTCCTGCGAAATACCTAACTTGCATGATCTCAGCATCGTTTTTTCACTCTTTATTTTTCATGGAAGAACACCGATATATCTCGTGTTGTTGAAAAGAAACTTCGTGTTGATTTCGAAGACCCGACGGTGTGTTAATTTTACTGTTATGTTCACGCGAGAAAAAATCGATCGCTACACTCGGGTATGAGATAAATTCAACTAGCGGCCGTTTCAAACACAAGCTAGAAGCATGATTTCTTTGAGCCGATGACTTTGATTACCGTCACTGGAGGAGGCAGCCGATAATCCCGAGGGTAAGTTTTAAGAGTTAGGTGTTATCTTCAGACAAATCTAGTCAACTCAGCAGCAAAAAGTGAATAAACACAAAGAGTCTGTGTTCTTGTGCATTTTGGAATACTGCTGACAACAGCGGCAATGGTAAACTCGATGTTAATGTGGTGATTGGTATCAACAACACGTGGATGTTAATCCTTGTCGTGATTCTAATCGATACAGCCGTGGAGACATTTGTGGTTTAGGTTGTAAACGTTATGTTCATGACTCTGTTACAAAAGTTGTGTATTCAGCAACAAACAATGAATGCTTTGGGTATTTTTAGGTGGAAAGCTACTCAGAAAAAGATCCTTTGCGGGGAGTAAAGCTTTCTTATGTAAAATTTCAGATGTCTCTGGTTTGAACACAACTTTACTCACAAACTAAGGTCGTCAGCATTATGTTCAAACTCGTACGACGACAAGTCTACCACCAAACAAAAATAAAATATCCTGCTAAACATCTTTGGAATAATTTTTCTCCCAGGAGTCTTGAAAATTTCCATTCAAACACATTTTTGTGTGTTCATCTGTTTGTTTATTGAAGTTAACTTTACACACCGTACCCAGATTCATGCAGTTGTTATATTATGTACAAACAACAACTTGGGCATTCCTTCATTTTTTTAATGGCCAGAAATAGAGGATAGCGAAATTATGTGTTTTTATTCATGACTGTTTTTTTTTTCCAGGATCACACCAATAGAAAATGTGCAGGAGCTGTTTGTGTTTGAACACAACTTTATACACAGACAGTGGGTTTCAAGTTATGTTCAGTAAAAGGTTACATTTTTTTCCTCTGCTGTACTGAAAAATGATATGTATTCACTATTTCCTATGCTGTGAGCCCCTTTTTGATTATAGCAGTTTGTATACATCATCCCTGTGTGTGTTTGAGTGAAAGCTGTTGCATGAGTGTTTGTCAAGTTAAGTTCCAGCAACTTGATAATGACAGTTAACAATTTTATTATGCTTTTAAATCATATTTTTGTGAAGAGAATGTGTACCTTCGATTAAAGCACACTTCCTGGTAAAACATTTTTTTGTTCCGTTTCCTCTTGTTTGATTTTGACAGTCTCAAATGAGTCTGTCACAGTGTAGTGTTATGTTCAAAGTTGCGTAAAGTTACATTCATGTAGCTTGAGATAGCAATTATCTATGGGATTAAGCTTAAAATCATACTTTGAGGGGGTTAAAGAGTACCTCCCATTGAACCACACTTACTACAACTGATATGTTTTGTTCTTTTTCCTTCTGGTTGACTTTAGCTATCTGAAATTTGTCTGTCACAGTGTAATGTTGTGTTCAAGTGTGTCAAGTTATGTTCAGACAGCTGGATATGATAATAATTCATGTGTTAAATCTGTTAGATACATTTTTGTGTGACTAAGGTGTATTTACCATAAAAACAAAGTCACTGGTAATATATTTTTTTGTACCTTTTCCTTCTGTGTGACTTTAAAAGTTTGGAATGAGTCTGTCATGTTGTAATGTTATGTTTAAGCATGCTCAGTTCTTTCTTTGATCACTTTATTCAGGGACACAGTGAAGTAGCAACCGTTATTTTTGATTTTGCATGTATTTCAAGGGTCAGTCCTTAATTTTACTGGGAAACAATAATAACTGGAATAAAATGTTTAGCTTTTTAAAGGGTTTTATTGACATGTTCCGTCAAGCAGAAAACCAGAAACATTTGAATCCATTTCTGTTCACATATCATTTATTATTGTTCATGTATTGCACTACATTATTATTGAGTAACCCAAACAATGTTCTTAAGAAGTTTTTATTGACCAAACAGTATCAGTACTCTGTCATAATGGTGCTCATTTCAGTTTAGCATGCTGCTTGATGTAAAGTTATGTTCACACCACTTTTTCATTGTATTTCTATGCATCTGGTGAGTCTTTCCTTCTCTTTTGTAAGATTGTTGAAGGTTAAGCCTTCAAAATAAAAACACAAAATGCAAACAACATCACTGGTTTGTTTTTGCCTTGAAATTTCAAGTCAGCAAAATTGTGACAGTGTTTAATGTTATGTACAAACTCACAACTTATTTTTTCAAATACGGCCAATCGACAACTTGTATGAGAAAATCAGATACGGTGAAGATTGCTCATGACAAGACACACCAAATTCATATAAAATAGTTTGTTTATCACTTTGCTGAAAACTGGGTACTCATGTCACACTCACTCGACTCAACTCTGTACTCTTGACCATCTGTGTAAAGCATCCTTGCAAATAAGCCAATCGTACAGCAGTGAAGCATCCCATAACCAAGGAATAGTTCGCTCTTCGGGGAATTCAATCTACATATTTCACCAAGAAAAAATGTACACACAATACTTCTAAAAGCTAAGAAAAACGTGAAAGCTGTTCATTCATCTCTACATGTAGCATCTCTCTAAACAGGCACAAGGATTTGCTCAGAGATGCTAAGTGATTCAGACACCCTCTACTGTGCAGAAGGATGAAGCAAAAACTACCCACACTATTTTGTTCACTATAGTCTTTACTTACAAAAAATACAGCTGATCAACTAAACAAAGGGATTCAGGAACACCTGTACAAATATCAACTGATGTGTGCTAGCACTTGCTAAAGAAATTTACATAACATGTATGACGTTATACAACCAAAAAAGTGCACTCCGTGGTGTGTGCACCTACCAAGTATGTCATCCTGCATTACTAAATCACTGCCATTTGCACCCATCCTTACTATGCTAAACTCTCGTTTAAAAGATGACAGTGTTAAAAAATCAACTCATTGCTTGGGTTTCTAAGCCATGATACGAATTGAAAAGCAATGTGCTGGAACATGCAGAGAGAAGCATGATTCTGATTGGGCAACAATCTTGTCCAACCTGTAGTAAATATTTTTGCAATGACAAAAATAACAATACTGTATTACTATATGAAATCCTCATCACACAGTCTGTATGTAAGCACTGGGTATAAGTATGGAATGAAGAAGTGTGCCCAGAGGTCTATGTTTGCTTTTGCAAGAGAGCATGCAAAAAAACCCTTTGATCTACACTGAGTCACAAGGCATGTCATTGTCAAGCGTACCGATTACCGATGTCACCAAACTGGCTCCTGCAATACAGGCCAAAGCACGTCACAGAGTGATGATGACGAAAGATCAACAAGATTCAATCAAACCTGACTTAAATGTGACTGATTCAGGATAACAGTACGTGTACAAGCATGGATTTTGGAATATTTTCTCAGAGGAGGATGGTGTGTCACATACTTTTTCCGTGTCCTACAGATCTACTGAACAGATGTACAACCAACCACCTGAACTGATGGGGTAAATCAAATGTACCATGTAGTTTGTACTGGTAAAGGTGGTGCTAATGATGTTGGGTATTTGATTATGTTAAACGTAAACCAACCCCCTCCTTTGAATTAAAAAACAAACAAACAGCGTTTTATTAAATCTGCATTTACAGTGCAACTGTTCATCTCTTGCAGGTTCCATTGCTAAAAAAAACACACAGAGTGAGACTGGTAACTTTTGCCAGCTAAAATGTTTTAATTCCCCCACTTCACATGGGCTGCTGTGTGTGTGTGTGTGTGTGTGTGTGTGTGTGTGTGTGTGTGTGTGTGTGTGTGTGTGTGTGTTTTGAGTGTTTTTGGTTGTTGGTTTAGGGAGTTTCGGTTTTCATGGTGTCTGTCTGGGTTGTTTTTTGCTTCTGTGAGTTTTTTCTAGTGGAAACATTTAATGACACCAAAGGGTAGCCTACACACAGCATTACTCATCTGCTGATGTCAAATATTCACTTGCTTCATGAAGGTGAACATAGGACTGCTGGCACAATGCTGTGTACAGCCAGACGACCCCTTTTGTTTCAGTATCTGGGCAGCAGTTGTAGGTGAGAGAGGAATGCAGGCGGGGAGCGTTTATGTGAAAAGTGAAAACAGAACTGTGTCTATGTAAGTACAACCTGTTTCTTTTTGTCTACTGTAGTCTGCCCATTAAATTTTTCTGTCCAAGAGTCATTGCTTGCTGAATGAATGACCCTCTCCACGTCTCTATCATAAAGAACCAGTAAAATGGTGCAGCATCTAGCATCCAATGTGTACCACAGTCAACACACTGACCTTAAGGCTCAGCGCTATAGTGGTGGGGGTCTACCAAACTTAAACAAGACATTTCATTTTCCCACTCTCTGGGAGCATAGGGAACAAAGAAAAAAATGTAAATAAATTTTAAAAAATGGAAAAAAAATGAAAAATGGAAAAAGAGAAAAACATTGCAATGCAATAATAACAACATTGCCAAAACAACACTGCAAATGAATAAACCAAAAAAAGTTTGTTGAAATGAACTTTTAGGACATCTGTGGACTTTGTAGCAGAACAATAACCACATCACATTATTTTGTTTTCATATTGCTGAACTCTCAAGTACTTTGACATAACAATTATGTACAAAATAAAATATATATATATATGTATATTCATAATTACTCACCTAAACTGTAAAATTGTGACTAACTGCTGCCCTGGTATATCCCTAAAGAGGAGCTCAATGGCACGAGCGAGGCGACTGGAAAGTTCTTGAAATTCCTCACTGTTCCGGTCACCCAGCTGAGATGAATATACAAGGTCCGTAAAATTTAATTTCACTCGGTAAAACACTGAAACAAAAGAAAACAAAAGACAGTGAGTTTTCATTTTAAAAAAAGAAAGCAAATTTATACATTCAACCAGGAAATCATGTTTCACGTTACAATGTTTTGCCACCCAACTGCAGAATTTTATGCATTACAAAACTCAGTCGAGCTATACTAAAAAATTCATATGGCTTTATTTCAGCAAATAAACTTTTCTGGGTCACGCCTGTGACTCCACCAAGTGTGCTTGTTTGATCGTTCACAGGCACCATTCTGTGAAAGCAACGATGCAACAGCAGACAGAAAAGTTCAGCTTGTCCTTAGTCAAGCATTAAACAGTTGATTTTCTGAGAAATGCTTTTTGTGAAATGCCATCTCTCTCTCCTACAAAAAGTTACCCCGGTGTGAAACCTGCAAGATACAACGGACCCATGATTTTCAAACTGTAAAAAGAAGCTGATTTGGCCTTGCTAGGTGGGATTCTGATGTTGCTCCAGTTTGTTCCTTGAGAAGTGAATTGGCCATCCTGTCAGAGGGGCTAACAAGACTGGAATACCTACTCCAGCCACGCCTGGCAGTAAGTTTAGTGCCCGGACCAAGAGAAGCTAGCTTTGCATGGAAGCACTAACATATATTGAGCCCTGGAAATGGTACTGCCCCTTCAATATCTGCATAAAAATCAGTCAAGCCATTCTTTTCTAATTCGCAATGTGCAACAAAATCAGTGAACATTGTCACTTTGTATTTAATGCCCAGAAACATTAAAGAGTGCCACATGTACAGTGTGTGTGTGTGTGTGTGTGTGTGTGTGTGTGTGTGTGTGTGTGTGTGTGTGTGTGTGTGTGTGTGTGTGTGTGTGTGTGTGTGCGTGCGTGCTATGTCTATGTCTTTGCAAAGAGGCGAGCCTGTGGCGGGTCAAACAGCAGACCTGTGTGTCTGACTGCAAACCTGTAATTCATCCTGATTCCCAGTACTACCACATGTTGTACACGGTCTTTCCTGTCTTGGGATTCCCATGAGGTAAAGAACTCTGGGCAGATCCCAGACACTTCCCTTATCAAAAACAGCAACTCTTCGCACTTTCTCTGCCGCTCCTATTCCAGTTTCTATGGCTTAGATCCTGTCTCAACATTCCATGCGTTGAGCAGAGTTTGCACCTGTCGGGGCCGTGTAGCGTTCGGCACTACCGCAATAAAACACGAAACGAGCCAGTGCAGCTTCCTCTTTCAACTCCAGCCATTTGTCATTCCGGTCCAAAAATCTCTGAAACCGGGGTAGAAACTTGTGGTGGAGTTCAGGTCCGCCCTAGGTTAGTGGTGAACATGATGCACCATTGAACTTTTCGAGTTCAGGATTTCTCGCACATTTCCTGACCCTACTCCAAAATCCCCACATCCATTCCAACAGAAACGATGCTGAAGGGTTTTTTACGTGCAAATGTCAAACTGAATAGGAATTGAAAAGATGTCATTATGGCAATCGTAAGACAGCGGGGGTGCTATGACGTACGTAATCCCAAATGCCGACAGGGAAGTGGGCGTTGTTGGGAGCCCGAGTTGGGGCATACTGGGGTGCTGGAATGATGCGAAGGGCTTGCTGCTTTTTGTGACATTTGAGGCCGTGCTCACCCTTTGCTCTCCATGAGTAGTTTCCTACCTAAGAAGGCCATTTTCCAAATGCATTTTTTTAAAGCGCATTTTCTGGGTGCACACGGCTGTTGTGTGCAAAATAAAATTATAAGTTGCACGCGGACAGTGTAGGTTTTACACCCACCAAGAAATCTTACCGGCAGTATTAAGGCATATAGGGCCGCTCTGATAAGTTTAGACCTATTTCCCCTTGGGGGTGGGGGGGGGGGGAGTTTAACGTCCTTTTCCACCACGGAAGGGTGACATCAAAGACAGGGCAAAGACTGAGAAAAAAGCCAGCACAAATATTTGGCCCCTTCCGGGACTTCCCCTTAAACCATTTTTCGTGGGAGTGACATCTTCACTGTGCACTACACATTATAATTTTTTTTGCACACAATAGCCGCATGCACCCACACACGACAAAAGACATCAAAGACAACATTTGAAAATATTTGTTGTGTACATTTTCTGGTGACTGGTGATTCTATCGTCACATTCGGCAGGTTGTTTGTCAAAATGCGTTCAAAAGAATGCCCTCGGAAAAAGTTTTTCGTACCTAGGAAACTACATTTGACAAATGAATTTTGGTGAGCAAAAGTGAGCACACCATCAAAGTTTAAAAGCAGCATGCAGTTCAATTATTCCATGGAAGCCTACGCAACAGTCTTTGCACACTGCTTTGTGTTTTTTTGTTTTGTTTTTATGTTTGTTTTGTTTTTGTTTTTTTCTGATTGCATACATGTGCAAGGTAAGGTTGTGTAGCGAACCGGCCCCCGTAGTGTAGTGGTTAGCACATCGGACCATGGACACCCGGGTTCGAGTCCCAGCCGAGGCAAGCAGGATTTTTCCGGAAGAAAACTGTTTCTACGAAACTTGTTTACCGTGGGTTTTCCAAGGAACCTGAAGGTCGGCTGCGCGGCCTGGATTACAATGCCCACCTCAGTGCTAGTTCTACATTTCAGCAACACACAGGTTTCTGCGATGCTGTACTGGCAAGAATCTCTTATGAGTTGCGTAATGTCATCGCACCGAGCTGCCAGTAGTGTACGGGCCATAAAAACACTCACACAACTTGGCAGCCGTCGGAGAACTGTTCAACGAGTACAAGTAGTGATGTACAACTATTTTCCCCAGGACCCAATATCACAGCAACCGTAGCACCAAGTGAGAATGTTAGATTTCCCAAGAACGTATGCCTCGGCATCCCCCGTAAAAAGAAAGAGAGAAAAGAAGCAACAGCTAAAGTCCCTGACAGCACCGCCGGGACGGGGTAATCCGTGGAAGAATGATCCAGATGAGAGGAATCTGCCGACTGTCAGACTTGTCACCGACTCCCACACACGGCTACACACACAGACGCTAAGCCTCAACATATTTTGTCAATGGGACCTCTGTCAGACCACTAATGGAATCGGAACGGGTCAGGAAAGGTTACTGCAAGGGAAAAAATGTTGCTATCCAACAGTAACTACAGCCCAAGTTTTTTTTGGGTTTTTTTCACCCTAATGTTAGACACGCGGCTGCAATCGATATATCTATACGCTTTTTTCTTGGCACAGCACGTGCAACACAGGACAAAAGATCGTCTGTAACTTGTGTAATGTGTCTTGCTTGTCAGGAACCATTCCTAGGCCCTCTTCAGTACACCTACCCTTTCTGAGTAATAAGTAACACAGACGATTTGCACCTTATCCTGGTTGTGACAAGTCTTCAAATGTATGTTTATGTGAACAACATCGTGTAGCGTCTACTTCTGCTGTTCAAGAGCTGAGCATTCCAAAAAAAAAAGTTTTTGAAATGTACTTGGCAAGTGTCATTAGAGAACAAGTATCCCTGACCAACACCCATAATTTTAGCACCATAAAGCTTTCCCCCAACCTTTGAAGCCAGCGAGTGCCAATTCGTGTGCAACAAATGCCGTGCAAACCTGCAGAGATCAACCAGATGGCCGCGCCAACATAACTACACCACACTTGGAAGTTCAAGTTCACATGGCCGGCATTTTTCCTAGCCTTGGGACGACCGAGATGGATTTGGGGGCGGACAGGTCGCCTTCGAGTGAGAGACGTCACAAAGCCAACACTTTGTTAGCTGGCGGGAGGGAGGAGGTTTGGGGACAGTTACAAGGCTCAGGTGTAGTAGCAATGGTCAAGTCAATTGGATTGGATACACGGGGTCATTCGACTCTACCCCATCCTGTGTCACATTCCTTACAACTGCTGTCTGTTGGGGTGGATGGAGTATAGAGTGACTCATTCATGGGCCTTTGTTGATATGGACAGCGATAGCGACGACCCACGGACTAACAGTGGCCGGGACATCCAGTTCTGTAATTCAAGATACGAAAAGCCACAGTGGCTTTCAAGGCGTATTTCAAAAGGCTGTCAGTGGTTGAATGTGACGCTTGAGACTGTGTGTGCGCGGAGAACAGGCTGATAGTACGCCGAGATCTTCTCCATTGCCTTCGAAATTTCCTTTGCTTTGGTGATAAACTAGGTGAAATTCATGACAAACACAAGAAGACACGCTGCTTCCTTACCTGGGTAACCTGGAACTGATGGTTTTACGGTTCCGCTGCCGTCTTCCTCGTCTGGTGTGGAACCGGGTTCGTCTGCTAGCAAATCCTCGTCGTCTGATATCAATGGCACTTCATTGGCTGCCCTTTTTACTACTTTCACTTCATGATCACTGTCAGCAAACTCAAAGTCCCTCTCCTGCAAACATATCAAAACGAGTCACACTTAACACTCAAAACACACTGTCAAAATTACACAATTATATTCAGTGCGATTCGGCGAATAGGAAACGGTGAAAATGGCCCTATTCTATCTTATTCAGTAATTCTCTCTTCAGTTGCGAAGAAGTAATGCTGGGAAAACAAAATTTGATTGTCCGTATCCGCCGCAGTCGATGCGAACACGGACCAAGCCCGGACGGATCAGCTAGACTATACTCTCTCTCTCTCTTTACTAGCGCGCGCGCGCACACACACACACAGGCGCGCGCGCGCGCACACACACACAGGCGCGCGCGCGCGCGCGCGAAAGGTACGATACAAGCCTTACACATCACTTTAAGAAATACTGATTCGTCAACATTTTCACAGTACCAGTCTCCGACACCTTTTTCAGGATGCCTAGTTCATACACATGTCCTTGGACACAGATTCGTTGTTTCCCTTTCATCAAGGCAAACGCCTTAGGAACGCCCAGCTCTGGTATCGGATAGTAATTGCATCAGCCGGTACGCGTAGTGGCCGTGAGAAAACGTCGAGCGACAAGATAAGCAAGGCAAAATGCCGACAGCAATCTCTCTCGCCTTTGTCTAAAATGATCAGCTGCCAGGCATGTCTGGCACCTTGAGCCTCTGGCATCACACGATAAAGCTGTGTCAATAAACAGTGCTCCGTTTACACCCACTACTCCCCTTTTGTCAAAGGATCTCTACAAGCTGGGTCACTCAATCCTACATGTGCTTTTCGTTACTTTTAATTCCACATGAATTTGTTCAACAGCAAAACACACACACACACACACACACACACACACACACACACACACACACACACACACACACACACAAAACACTCAGCTGACTCAGACCATTTGAAGTTTGAATGACTGTTCTCCCCGTCCTGGTTTCAAGATGTTTGCACAGGACTCTGGCTTCTAAGGCAGAACTTAAATGATAAAAAATAGCATGTTTCGAAACAGCCCCATTCCGAACCGCTGCCACTGTGGTGAAAACTAACTAGTCAGTTTCACCGGTGTATGTCTGTCCATCGTTTGTAAAAATGTGCGTGAGTGTGGGTGAGTGATTGGCGCACTGAGTTTATTCCAAAGAAATGCGCCCTACAAATACCATTTATTATTATTATTAAAACAAAATCTACAGCTGTTCGCAGTGTTTCAGAGAGTGCATGGTATACATCAGTAGGAATCACTTCAGTATCAGTTGAACCAGTTCTGAGCAACACACCAAACGAGGTCAGACTCAAGCTATGCTGAGGTCGGAGGTAAAGGCTGAGCAATTAATTAACGGCAATCGGCAACCAGTAAACCCAGCAGGCCCTGTAAGTGGTCAGTGGTAGGAGCGGATGGATGGATGGTGCACCCTAAGCCGGTAATGAGGCCAGTGGTGTGCGGACTAATTTCCTGCTGAGACAGGTAACGCGTTGGCTGGGTTATCTTGGCCGCTTTGGTCTGTTCGCTGCTGGACTGACTTGACCACCTCTGCCGTTATCGAAAGCAACTGATAACTGTCTTCTGCTCACATAAACGGCGGCATGTGTGCATTTCTGTACCTCTAACTGCCCCATTACAATTTTCATCAGTCACCACAATCGAAAGCTCATTAGAACACATTGGCGCTCAGACCTTCTAACTAGTAAAGCAGCTGTACCGTTACCGTAAGGCTCGGCAGCTGGACAAGGATGTGCCTGCAAGTGCAAGAGAGTTTAACACAGTTTAAAACTGCTTGCACTAGATTTTGATGGTATCAGTTTTGTTTCCCTGCCTTTGGGTAGGCGGAACACGGAAACAATTGTCTAACGTGTCATGGTGACATATTTAGCGCAGACTGTGAAGTACAGTTCTTACACGCAGAACTGCTCTGAACCACAGTTAAATCGCTGTTTGGACAAAATCCAGGGAAAATGCGTTGTAAGACGATCTGCTTCTGTGATCACATTGCCACCTGCACAGGTGAAAACTCGGTATTTCTAACGCACATAAAAACGTCCGTGGACGTTTTCGTACGCAGGAAGAAAGCACTCCTCAATGCCGGTACATACATGTAATTCATCTTGTTTACGTGCTTTGTGTTGACTGAAATCTCACCGTTACCCTGAGTTCTGTGCTCCAATGCTCCAAGATCTCTCGTCTCCAGCTACGTACACAGTGTGTAACTGTAAGTCACGGTGTGGAAGGGCCATGGCTGGTGCCACGGCATCTAGAACTCTGCTATCACCGAGGTCTAAATGTCCAAGTTGTGTGAAGTGTTGTAGTTATGGCGTTTGTGGGTTCTGTTGTGCTTGCAGAGGATGCTAAGGGGGAAAATTCAGACGACGGGAAAGTACCACAGGGCTGGTGTTCTGATTATATAATTATACAGAAGCTTATACAGTAATTTCAAGCCTCTATGTTCGTAACGTCACAGAGATGGAAAACTGCCGCTTTCGAAGTTCTCAGACTGTTTGCCAGATAAAACTATGTTTCATTTGACCATCGCGACCGTTTTCGTGACTTTGTGGCTTCCACTACTAGAGAAATGCAACTTTCTTTGAGTCTACGGCCAATAACTGTACAGACTGGGACTACACAAAGCTTCTAACATTAGCCACCAACCAGCGACGTCTAGCTGGTCGTTAAATTAATCCGAAACCAAATAACGTCGTCTGCTCGGAACGCGGTATAATTCTACAACGAGTACGTCGGCCAGAATCCCCCACACCCACCCCGACCCCACCCCACCCCCCGACGGACTCATCTCTTGGTTACTAATGGCGGAAATTTCTTCTCTCGACTTAGAACTAGGAACTTCTCTAATCGAACTTTCTGGGCCATGCTTTTCCATTCTCCTGTCCTCTCCCTTCACTCATTATTTTGCCCCGTGTGATGACCGATCAACAAAGTCCTGATCAGAATCTACTGAACGGCGTTAAAATTATATTTGATACCCCACTGCTGCCTTCCTTAGTGTTTGTGTAATGGTAATAATTTTTTTTAACTGTTATAGTCGGCCATCTGTCGTGTGTTATGGGAGAGGTGCACGGTGTTCGTAACGTACGGATAACAAGTGCAGCCGAGATTGAAAGGGCTGAGTAAGCAGACCACCTATAGGGCACTGTAAGGCCCATCAAGTGGCGTGTTGGCCTAAACGGGATGTACAAACAACACACTCATGCTGGCTAAAACATCCAGCAATAAAAAGCCTAGGGCAGCACTCTGTCAGTCAATGAATCAGGGATCACACAAGATCATGGTCAAACAATCTGGAGAGCGGTCTGGTTCGGGGGGTCTGGATTAGTGTCGTGGTCTCACGCGACTGTCGCGGCCCTTCAATATAGGTGACGGCAATGCGGTTACGGGCGACAAAAAAGACACAAAAACAGCTGGGTGGATTTCACCTTCTGTTAGTGAAAGATCACAATGTAGGCTCCTTGCCTGTCGCGCTTTACCAGACACAATCATAAAACACCCTTTAACGCTGATATGAATGATGCAAATGTCGGAATAAAGTGTTCACCTGCTACTCAAGAGCAATGAACGGGTCTGAACGCCATGTATAAACGGCGTGGCTTTCAACCAAAGGGCAGTAGAGGTAGAACATTTCACCTGCGCGACCAACTGCGGCTATATGGTTATTAGCGCTGTAGTCAGCTTTCAATGCCCTCTCTCTCTCTCTCACACACACACACACACACACACACACACACACACACACGCGCGCGCGCGCGCGCGCACCTGGCGCTGAAAGCATGTCTGCGTACTGACTTTAGATAATCATTTTCGAGTTTTTAAAAAAATCCAAAAAGTCTCCAAGACTTAAAGTAATGGTG
The DNA here is from genome assembly GCA_018292915.2 of Batillaria attramentaria. Lineage (NCBI taxonomy): Eukaryota > Metazoa > Mollusca > Gastropoda > Batillariidae > Batillaria > Batillaria attramentaria. The sequence continues at coordinate 1,583,095 of JACVVK020000086.1, forward strand.
TGATGCTGGTTAAAGCGATTATTTAATCATGTATGCGGCTGCATACAACTGTTATGCTGCCAGGCTTAATTAGACAAATTTTATTACCTCTACACCTTCCTGTGCATACCTTGTCAAAATTAAACTGTTTCAAAACGCCCTCCTAAAGACTACATAAACATTATTATCATTCCCTGACACCATTACTATACCCACACCTCTGTTGGTTTGAGTTTTTTAAGCACAGCAAATTTTAAAGATGCACTTTACTCCAACAGCAATTTACTGATATGCTGCATCCGGGGTGATATTTTTTAAGCATAAGACTCGCAGTTCGGACTACCACAACACAGCATCCGCACTGCTGGCGTAAGCGTGAATCTATTTGTGTACTCGCTGTGTAAGAGAAACCCAGCTAGGACCCTGCTCAGCAGCACGGTTTAGCATGTGTGATTCACACCGCTATATTATGAGCACCAGAGCGAAAGCCCAAATTTGCCAGCCTCCCGACTTGAAAGGTTTTTGGTGCAATAATCTGTAACAGGTATCACCCTGCTGAGGGATGTAAAGGCAGTTAGTTACTTGGACTCGAAGGTGAGGCACACCGCACAGTGTCAGAGGAGAAGTAGACTAGGAAAGAGGTTTTTAACGTCTTATACCTCAGTGTGTGTGTTACCTCCAAACTTCTGTGGAAACGAAAAAAACCCGACATGATCATTATTTTTCTTTACTTTTTTTTTTTTTTTTTTTTACCTCAAACGGCTACAGCTAACTAAACCCTACTGCTGTACACACCGAGGACCGAAGGTGCTGTACAGTCAGACTGCACGAAACCCATCATACTTAACTGTAGTAAGTCAGTACTTAAGATTTCAACTGTCAGGCGGTGTGCTTTTCTTGGCAGCACCCCAACGTCACTGGGAGGAGAAAGCAAATTTATTTACTTCGCAGTGAGTCAGGTTGTTGGGTTTCCGAGTGGAACTCCTAGTGGCCTGCAGAATGTGCATCCTCAGCACGTAGGCGGTGAGGCTTCAATCTGTTCCATTACAAGAGAAAAGGAACCCCACCCCCACCCCCATAAAATAAAAGTCGAGAGACGGAAATCAGCATCTGATAGTGTCGAAATTAACAGTTTTATGCACGTGCACGTCTGCAAATCTTACACACCTACAAATCAATTTCCGCCGCCCCCCCCCCCTTTTTTTTTTGGGGGGGGGGGGGGGGTTGGTTTGCACACACCACCACACCAGGACTCTGAAACAGAAGTTCCGGGTTACACTGGAGAGAAGTCGCCTGAACAAGGTAACCGGTGCCGTAAACAACGATTATCGTGTGCCGCGTCATGTAAGGTGCCATTTGATGAGGTTCGTATCCACCGCATAATGCCTGTGGCTGAAATGATGCTGGGAAAATTAGAAATTGGTGAGTAAGGCGCGTGTAGATGAACAGTTAGAAAGATCAAAGCCAGCACCATATCTCACACTCACGATCCCGCACCACCGCAACCTGGCCAAATGCCTGCTGCAACATTATGCATCCCTGGAGCCTATCTTGCCGCCTGGATGTAACATGTCAGGTGCTGTCATGTTTGTACCTAGTGCTCCTGATACTGGCCCGCATCCCTCCGCCAACACTTACCTACAACTGGTTTGACTGTGTACCTCCACACATGCCAGCTCTGAATCCCTCACCATGCATCTTCCCTCAAATGACCCCGCGGCCTACTTGCGAATTTTCCACAGTGTGTAGGGTTCGTTCGTGCGTATTCGTTTGTTTGCGTGTTTGAATTAGTCTCCAGCCTACTAACTCTTTGGGAAAACGTCTTTGGTGAAACTACGGACCGCTTTCTGTTTTCTTTTATTGCCACGACCCCTGGCCGACCTGTGGCGGCTGCCTCAGTAGAGCCTTTCAAAGAAATTCTTTCGGTGCACTTTCCCCCTTTCATTGTACTGTCGATGAGAAGCTGTCAGTAAAGATGCCTGGTTACAAATGACAGGAGAAACATTCTAACCATCACCTGTCCGTTAAAATATCATTATTTTGATCTGAGTCCTGCTGAAAGTTGACGGCCATGTGGGAAAGCTTTCGCGGCTCTCGGCTTCACTGCCGATAACAGTTTTCTGCAAGACTGAAAGCACGAACAGCAAGACAGCAGGCTTGCATCTTTCTATCTTTCTACTTCCTCTGATTAGCTTCCACCTCACGCTGCACCAAAGGTCCTTCACACAAGCTACACAATGCAGGATCTAATCACTCAAGAAAACAATTAGTCAACACCGTAATGGCACTTGCACCCACGACAGGAAGAGACCCTTCATATGCTGCACCGCACTGGCAAGCACGAGTTCCTGACTCCGTCAACTTACTTTTGAAGCCGTTGGTCAGCTGCACTTAAAATGTGTGGCTCCATGATAGAGGCAATTTGTATGCTATTGTCGTTTGTAAATTTCAAGTCTGTTTATAGCGTTTGAACATATGGGAGAATGGGCAGCAGGTACACTGGCCTATGAAAATCAAAAAAGTCTCCCTTTTCATATGACCGCTAATTACTGGACACGAAACTTCCCTCGAAACAGTCCACACCTTTGAATATTTAATCCTACAATCTAAGTCTTTCCAATGTGTGTCGTCACTACACCATTGTAACTGTAGACTGACAGCTTTGCATTAATTTTTTTTCATTCAAAAGAACTGTGTCAGAAAATCGGAAGCCTCCTAAATGGTCGCATTCATATGTACAGGCAGAAACCCGAGACTCTACACGGACAAAAAGGTGAGGAGTGGGAGGTTGTGTCTGTGTCTGGCGGGCTGCTGCGACCTACTTTGTATACGTGTGTGTATATATATATATATATAAGCCTTGACAAGTAAGTTTAGTAATGCCAGCTTGTTGGACATGTGTGGAGGGGGTGAAACCTCTGCTTGGAGGCTTTAGTGTCCCGCCGAGCCGAGTACAGAAGAAAGGCTCCGCTGGCTGAACGAGGAAAGCATCGCTCTCGTCGTATACACAGCACTTGGAAAAACATTCTTTCAGTTTGTGGTTGAAATGTGGCGCAGCTCTACACTCGGCAGCACAGTCAACACCCCCCCCCCCCCCCCCGGAAAACTGCAAACCAAAAAACTGATGGTGAATACATGTATACATGTATACATCAAATTGTCAATGGTCACAAGTACACAACGCACACCAATAATATTATCAATTTGATTATCTTGGCAGCAAAATTTCAAACGAAATGACATGTACTTTTCTCGTTACTTTTTGTGTCATGCAATGACATCTGAACATATGGGTAACCTTTGTTTTCATGAAGATGTGGGCACTGGGCAGACAGCTTCAAATTCCAACTCAAGAAAAATATAGCAAGTGGTCTATGGGTATTAGTTCCATGAATCACTGAAACTTAATCCTAAAGTAAACAGTGAACATGTGTTTCGGTCCCACCTGGGGGGTGGGGGGAGGGCGGTGGGGGAGGGGGTTGGTCTCCGAACTCGCATACATCCACAGAAAGCCAATTAACCCACACTGAAAGCTCCATTTTTTGCCTTGAGAACCTGCTCAAGATAAAATCCAGATCTTGTGTTCCCCCTGTTTTTGAGTAAAAGGTTTTCATTGACTAAACCTTAGATGTAAGTCAACAGGTGCTCAACAGCTTTGGGCTCTGCACACCTAGTGGGTTTAATCTAAACGGTATATTTGCACAATCTATGCTAACGCCGCCTTGTACATGACCTGTCGTTTGGGGGGAACAATCATCTAGCACTTCAATGGGCCGCTACGGGCTGACACCGATACGAATGGCATGACCAGACTGTCTGGCTCACCTCCTCTCTCTCCCCCACTTTGCTCACTCAGGGGAGGGCTGGAGGGTAGTCTGTCTGGTTCAGCTTGACTCCACCCGCAGTCCCAATACCACAAACTGACTCAGCTTCGTCAAAACTGTTCCAGACACAAGGGAAAATGCTTCCTTACGCTGAACCTATCTAACCACCCCTGTCCCAAAGCAAACAGCTTACTCCGGCACACAGAGTCGAGTACTACATGGGGGGACAGCAAAGCGCCCCACGAGTCTAAAGGGGGCCAAAGGCCAGACGAAGGAGGAGTTTACTGTGTGCAAGAGACGGAGCAGAGTGGGGGGAATTACTCGAAATGGCTTTAGAAGTTCAACGGTTTGAGCGCATGATAAAACCGCCGACCCTAGGTAAACTTTCTAATTCAGTCTGGCGCACACAGTTATGCGGTTCATTGTGCACACAGAAAGCGCTGTCTGATAGATGTGCTGAGCTCGCAGATTCGTTTGCGTCGCATATATATATATAATCTGGGTGCTAGTCCACAGTACACCACCCAAACAGTGTTGGCGAAAGACCTTACGGAGTTACGATGCCAATCACCTCCATATTATCATACTCATATCGTGAAGTCGAACCTCCTCCAAGTTTTACAAGAAAAGTCCATCCGGCCTCCCCGTCCAAACCCGAATTCGGAAGCGCTACTCTTCAGTCGACTTTCGTGACAGGAACTTTTTCTACAGCCTTTTGCCATAAAACAGTTCCGAAAATTAAACAACCCACCTCCCTCACCCTCAGAATACGCATTCTTTGCAGCCAGCTTATTCCTGGACAAGGCAACCGACAGCCGGATTTGGCACTGAGGAGGAGACATTCTGAGAAAACCGGAGTGATAGTGAGAAGGCCACAAAAAAGACATTCACATACAAGACTCGATGCAAACATCATCATAGAAATATATTCCTTGGTTAATAATTCACACACAACAATTCACAGGCAACAACAAAATAATCTACCGTTTCCCATAGCACTGAAGTGCTGAAGCAGACGACAGTTGGAATCTTCTGCCTAACTGCGTAAAACTACTTTCAGTGAAATCTAAACTCTACAGATAATAAAGAAAATCTGAAGTTATACTCACATGCTCTGCCAGCACACATCCAATCAAAAACAAAGCAACAACAAAAGTTTTGCACGCGCCCAGTTTGAGCGCAATCGTCCGGAGTCGAGCCATACTCCGTGGAGCAAGGATGGGGGCTTGGCGACCCCTCTATATCACAGACACAAACGGTGCACACCACCGCACTCCCCCCGCTACCCACAACGCACTGAGGGGATGCAACAAGTCAGGAAAACTCCGTCTTCGGCATAGTCCTGTCTCGTCGTTGGCTACTACTTGTGTCTGATCAATCGACCACGAAGTAACTTTTCGGTCGATCAACTCAAGCAGAGCGGGCGATCGCTACCCCCTACTCTCAGGTCCCTCTCCGTGTGCACTGCGATGTTCCGAGCCGCCGGCGTCGCGCGCTGTGTAGTACGCCTGCGCACGCGGCGTTGGGGCGCTGATATTTCCGCTGAGTCGCCTACATTGAGGGAAAGTAGCACGTTCTTTGTCTTGACCTGGAAATCGCACTGGCGGAGAATTTCCATTTTCGAAACAAGTGCTAATTGTACGTGGTATTATTCTGCGATTGACTCAGAGGATATTTCACATCACCCAGGATCCTTATTTAGTACGCCGACTGGACATGCCGATACAGCGCTCACTGCGTCAGCCCGGCACTGGTCAGTCCGGCGGACTGAGACCCGCGGCAGCCGGCCGAACAGGTCTTATAACTTGAGATAACTTACGTCTAATACAGCATACTTCGGTCACATCGTCATTGGCGAATTTGTTTGTTTGTTGTTGTTTGCTTATTGTGAGGTTTTGTTGTTGGTTGTGTGTGTGTCAGTGGGTTTTTGTTTGTTTGTTTGTTTTTGTTTTTTGTTTTGTTTTTTGTTTGTTTGTTGTTTTTTTTTGGGGGGGGGGGGGGCGTTGCCGTTTTTTGTTTGTTTTGGGGTTGTTTTTTTCGGAGGAGGTTGGGGGGGGGGGTCATTGCCAGCACTAACCATTCACGGCTACCATTAATTGAATACATTGAAACGTTCGGCGGTTGTCATTTCAAGATCAGCCTCGAAACTGACTAAACCGCCGGCGTTTCAGTCACTAGTGTCAGTCGGCGTACCAGTCAGTCAGTGATGGGCCGCCAGTCAGTAACACCAAACATCTTGGAAACACTGTACATAATATAATATACACGACTCTGACTGCCAATGTCTTTCAGTGGTAATACTAACGGTCACGGGTATGACTGAACCGAGCCGCGTCACTGTTGCGACAGCAGATTCGGCCAAGACTGACCCGCTGATATGCCGACTGCGGCAAACAATTTGCTTCTGCCATAAACCGTATCAGTCCCGGCCGTATCGTACTGAAAGAGTAGTGCGTGAAAAGAAAGGAATGGTTACAGAGCCAAAATTACTGAAACGATGGAAGTCGGCCCAACCGCAAATATTCCACCGGAAAGCTGTTAAAGAGTTTCCTCTTCCTCCGAGTCCCGCCTGATCAGTCGGCCGTGAATACCCGGGTTGCCTAACCCTTCCGGACTTGGTGCACATAAAAGTGCCGCGTCCTCAGCCGTGCGTTACCTCCGAGTGAAGTGCCGCCCGCCACGCCAGATGACCAGCCGCCAAAGGGGCGCTGCTTACAGACCGTGAAAATTAGCACCCGTATGACGACAGACGGTGGGATACGGGTCGGCTAGTGTATCTCTTAATAGTGACGGTGTACACATACCGTGACCTACACGGCACAGATTTACCCCCACTGCGGCTATCCTGGCTTCCCATGCTTTCTTGGACCGACACTGAGTTACTTACTGTAGTCAGTCGGCAAAGAAACAACAACAACCCCCCCCCCCCTCAACACGGGGCGGTCGGTGGTCTAGTGGTTAAGAGACTTGTCACCAATGCGAGAGGTGAGGGGTTCGAGTTCCACTCGGGGCACAGACTTTTTCCTTCTCGTATGTGGCACCGTTCATTCGGGCCGATCGTCGGGGGTTCTCTCCGGGTACTCCGGCTTCCTCCCCCTCTGCTTTGGAAATGTTCAGCCCACCAAATTTGAAAAATAAATGCAATTCTAAATTCCGAAATTTAAATAGTTGAGCTGGCCCTTCGCACCACGTGATTGTACTATGTGTATGTCCAGTGTGTGAGAGAATGCGTGTGATTCACGTGAGCGTGCGTGTTGGGTTCAGATCGCGGCGCTTTGAGCTGATTCATGAAATTGGGTAAAGCGCCTATGCAATACTCATTATTATTATTATTATTCAACACACACACACACACACACACACACACACTGACTGACACACACACACACATACACACACACACACACACACACGCGTACACTGACGCCGTGAGAGTATGTTCTGTCAGTGCCCCTTCTACTCGGGCCGAATTCGTCCGTTTCGGCAGTGTTCTTCGCCAATCGTCTGAGTTCATCATTCTGAGACTCGTCTGTTTGACATTACCCCTGAAAGTTCGACCGGCGGAGGCACTTCCTCTGCTCAGTGACGTTTCTCGTTGTGCAGAAATATCAGTTCTTGATTGCTAGACGTCATACTCCGCACTTGTTCCAGTTATACGGGCACCTTCATCGTATAACTGAAGGACGTTATTTCTTTCCTGTGCCGGTGCACAAGAAAGAAATGCGAAATGCAGAAGATTTTGGTTTTTGTTTGTTTTTTTGTTTTTTTTGGTTCGTGCCGGGTGACTTCTCTCAGTCAGCCTGACTGCACTGAGTAAGAATGTGGCCGGCAAAACTGACGGCCACGTACTACCTCAGTAAAGACAGAAAACTAACACATTTCGATGCGCTGGACGGAAAAAAACAATTCTATGCTGAAATCACCCTTGAAAGCTCGTTGCTAATGATTGAAACTCTCGCAATACCGGCGGGGGCAGGATTATTTTTGTAAAGTACATGTGCCACAAAGTTTCCATTTTGGGGGTCTTTTTCAAGTTTTTGTGGAAACTGAGGGTGCCGCCGGGGTGGGGAGCCGGGCAGAACTATTCAATAAATATAAATTTGCTTTCGATTCAGCATATTCCGGTATACGTGAATGAGTGGGCACATGTGTCTGCATCACCAATGTACTCAGTGCTCAAGTTTTCTTAGTAGTGCAGCTTTTCTGTACCGACCGCAAACTGACAAAGTTGAACGAGTTGGGTCTTGTACACAATTACTGACGTCATCAGTTTTATATGTCTCTCCCCCACAAACGAAAGTGCTGATACATGCAGTCAGAACACAAACATTCCGATTCGAATGTTTCGAATGTTCGATTTTTGCAGGCCGACAACGCAAATCAACTGATGGCCTGGCAACAAAAGGATATACTGATTCTGCCTGTTACCTAAGACATGGTGGGGTATTTAGCACTGATTCACCTCAGCGACTACCAAAATCGTGTCTAGAGTTGGGTTTGGAATTTGCAGCACAAAGTACACTTTTAATTCTTGTGTCTCGCCTAACAGTAATAGATCAGTTACTGACACTAGTACACGCTGTAGTAGTAAGACACACACATGTAACTATGATACACCGTGACTTTTTCTGGTGTATCTCGGCATACAGGTAAAAAATTTCAGTCAAGGCTAATGGTGAAAGTTAAAGTTAAATTTCTGCCCTGTGGCATTTTGGAGACAAGCCTTAGATTCTTTACTTATAAAATGCACGGGCGCGGCTCATGTAAAAGCAGTTGAGTACACAATTATAATCGTTTCTCCTCGACACGTGCAATTCGTGGAGTTAAAACTGCCTCCGCCTTCCGGGGAGCCGGGGTGGTCGAATGGTAAAGCGTTGGACTTCTAATGCTCGGGTCGTGAGTTCGATCCCGGCTGGGGCCAAATATTTGTGCTGGCTTTTTCGTCGTTGCCCCGTCTTTGATATCACCCTGTGTGGTGGAAAAGGACGTTAAACCCCCAAACACCCACCCACCCGCCTCCGCCTTCCTATTCTTGCCCATCATTCCTGTTCACATTGTCAGTCGTCTGTCACTGTGACTTTCATCTTACAATTTTCTACCAGTATACCCTGCACGCGCAACAGGCTGAACTGATGCACGGTGGCTGATGACAAACTGAGTTCACTGAAAGAAAAATTCAATTGTCGTTTGCACGAGATCGGCATGACCTGCACGTGTACGCCTTTTCATACAGCCCCTTCATCAGGCAGTGGGCGAAGCATGGGCACTGACTTGATGGGTCGCCGCTTGTGTATTGGGGCGATGCAGTTTTGCAAAGAAAGTCGCGGAATTCGACGGTTTCAGGTGAGAACTTGAACCTAGCCCGAATAATCTAACTCAAAACTGAGGTGCCCTGTGTGCTGTGCAAACGCAGCGCACGTGATTCTTCGCCGGGCTGAGACTGATAAAATGTGTTCTAGAAAAAATTGCAACATTCACTTATGCAAGCAGCTATAGCCTGGGTGTGTCATTTTGTTGTTGTTTTAATTTTTGTTGTTTGTTTTTGTCTGTGGATCATGTCCGAGAATCATGGTATATATTGCCTGCATACTTTTCGACGTTTGTTTGTTGTTGTTGTTAGGCTCATTGTGAACGGCTTCCAGCGTAAACCTTTCAGCGGTAGGCCTGTGGTAGAGGTTCCGGTACTTGATTACATGCCCTTCATAAAAGCGATCGCCTGACGGAGGCGCACGTCGCACCGAGTGTTTAATCGCCCGGCTGAGCAGGACAGATAATCAGACTGGATCAGCCGGCGAGTGAAACGTACCCGGCATCACAGCTAGTCGCCTGCCGATGATAATTTATTGTGGCTGTCCGCCATCCGTCTCTAGAGTTGTAAACTAGGTCGTTTGTGTAGGCCACGTCCCCCCGTTAACACTCATAATCATAATCATAATCACCTGCACGCCGATACACTGTCCTGGTAATGTTGCCGAAACTGAGACGGCAGTTTTCGCATCCTCAACCCCCCCCCCCCCCCACACACACACACTCCATTTACCCTCCCTCTTTCTGGAAGAAGTGCATAAAGCTTTCCAAGGAAACTTTATTCAACTGAGATGATATTGAGGTTTTCTTCAAAAAAATTCACGTCGTAAAACATGCCAGGAGAACCGCACAGACCCCCCCCCCCCCCCACGTCACGTGACCCCACCTTGCAAGTCCCAGTTTACGGTCGATTGACGTAAAGTTTTATTTTTTAACAACGTCAGTTTCAAACAAATACACAAACAGATGTATCCGGTCCGCAGTGTTTCTTCCAAACTGATTATATTAAATGAAAGGTTTACATGGTTATTTAGCAGACTCTTGCACGCACTGGCTTCTAATCACAATACATACTACATGCCTTGGAGATCTCTACCGCCATTTGCTGCTTTGGTCAAATTAGGGGCTAATGCTACCGTTTTTATGTTCACAGATCGTCAATTCAGTCAGTATGACCTGTTTTCGTGGTGCCTTTCACACCGCTTAGACTGACACCTGGACAGTGACAGCATCTCAGTGTCAAGTGATGCTGACACTAAGCCAAAAGAAGCGTACGTATGTCGATGACTCGACGACCACACCGAGCGCTCCAGCAGTGTAACAACAGTCGTAGAATTGGAATGTTCGACCGCTCGTGCAAAGTGTCAACAATACAATATCGCATTAACAGCTGTGCTAATCACCAAGACAGATAATTCCGAGCGTACAGGCGCACTCACTGTGACGAGCGAAACTGTTCCAAAACATAAGCTGGCTTAGCAAAGATGGAATTAGTCCGTTTACTGGTCGCCAGGGAATCGGTAAGACCCTTGCAAAGCCGGCGTGACTGTGACGGTAGATCTCTCTCTCTCTCTCTCTGGTCAGTGTCCAAAGAAACACTATCCAGGTGACAAACATCTTTACAATGGAAGTTGTTTCGGGATCATGGGGACGGCGCATTTCTCCAATATTATTTTGCCTGCCTCATTTATAAACATGAAATTGCTTTATCTCAGCATGTGGCCTCCTCCACCCGTCTGGGCGGCAACAATACAACAAACCGTGCTGCTAGCGCTGAACTGATGTAGAGCGTGTGGTTCGACATGCCGAATGGATGAAGGTGACTGTGACTGTGACTGTGACACCCAGTGTACGTCGGGAGACGTGCAGCTGCAACTCACGAAGGAGATTTTGTTGGTTATGATTGTGAATGACACACCTCCGCTATATCTGTCAACCGCTTCAGCACTGGCAGTCAGGCAGTCCGTATTAAAAGCGTATTAACCAGGTGAGGATTTCTTTACTGAACCCGCGCACAGAAACCAGACAGAGACCGCCGAAAGGATACGACAAATGAAGCTCAGTCTAGTACACAAAGAGGACAAATGTGCTGGCTTTGTCGAAGTATGCACACGTGTCCTGTTTGTGCTTAGTGCCAGTAGTCTGAGCATCCAGTGATTGTGTGAAGACAGCGACGTCAAAGGTTTAATGCACAACCACAAAAGCCGACAAATTACTCGAACACTTTCAGTAGCTAACACGACACTGACATCGTTCTCTGTCATCTCTCCTGGTTTCCTAGTATTCTGTATATTCACTGAAGTCAGTCGCAGTCTTGCATAACTTAATGAGCCTCCATTTTCTTGCCGAAGTGAATGATACTCCTATACTGATCTGCTTTGCGTTTCTGGCATCATGGATGTTCACTCCACAAGTGCAATCCGCTCTTGGTGAACAAACTGAAAGCCGACAAGCCGACACTTGAGGGTGGGTGGGCCCGGGTGGGTGTTTGGGGCTTTAACGTCCTTTTCCACCACACATGCCGACACTTGAAGCTGGCGGACCCTCAAGTTACTCCCTCATTCGGTTACATGTACCTTGAGTTTCCCCTCTAACAATTTTGCGACGACTTTGGCTCAGTCAGTTTATGTTTGTTTCGTTCAACTACGGATCCCATACATGCTGACCTCGATAAAGGATAATCCCTAGGCGAGAACGAAGGTAATTTTGTCCCGGAAAAGCCACAACTGATAGAAGGCAAATGTCACCACAGGGAGGGCGATGTGTGGGCAAAAGGTTGCCCCCCTGTGTCGCCCAAATAGCGCGGAACTGCGCGTGGATGCTCTACATTACCCGCCAGTCAGGACAGGATCGAGTTTATACCGCGGATTTGTATACAAGTAGCCGTGGGGCGCCACTACTCTGCTTAGCGTTTTGACGAAAGGCAGCGCAGCAGTTCATTCACCAGACTCGGTCAACCGCTCGAAGGGCAACGACCAGATCTCAAGAGTGTATACCTCAGACGGTTTAGTAATGCCAACAGGTTTAACTAAAACATAGAGGACGATTTAAAATAAGTATGATGTACCATACAGTGGTGACCGTTCATTTTATGAAATACTAGTCTAAGGGCATGCACCGGCTTTATTCAGTTCTGAAACAGATGGAATGTATTTAATCATGAACGCCATTTGAGTAGGGTTGTTAAGCATGTGCAAAGTAAAGTGTCTGGCGGCTCCTCCCCCCCCCTCCCCCTTTTTTTTTTGGGGGGGGGGTACTGATCTTTTGCCCCCACCCCCTAAACTCCTGTGGACTTACAAGAAATGGGAGTGAAGAAGAGAAAGAAGAAGGAACAAAAAACAAATAAACAAACAACAACAAAAAAGGCTGAAGAAGAAGACAAGAGAAGAAGAATAGAAAGAAACTAGAGCTTGGCCTCAACAACTCCTCGTGTCCAGTAGATACCAAAACTCTACCCGCAACACTGTGACGGGTCGCTGTTCCGGACCATTTCATACTGCAAGGGAGAAAAACACCGAGTCAGCACGAGAGCCGGCGAGCGCCGGAGACCACCGGAGTGCCACTATGTTTGTTGGCACATCACCTGGCTGACCACAGGCCATCACGCCACACCGCCTCCCAGGCTGTCGTGATCTGTAGCCAGTCAAGTGTGGCCCAGTCCTCCTCCTGTCACGTATATCTTGTGGTTAAACGCGCACTCCGGCAGAGTTCCAACATGACTAGGTCAGTTTCACAGAAGCTCAGTAACACGTTTTAAAACCGCTGCCGCGCTCACTCGGCTGGTGAGTACACCTGTACTGAGTGTCTGACGCGCGGAAAAGTCCATTTTCATGATACGTAGAGGTCTGAATGCAATACATTGCCGTCTTCAGACAGTTCGAGCCAACATTCGCCCGAGGTTCGTCTACTATTCAGCGGCTGACGGCCTTAGCACATCCATACAACTGACTCGGCGACTGAGTGACTCCTCCGTTTTTGCGTCGTGCCGCGAAGTCTTCTCAGTGTTTGTTTAGTGCCAGTCTTCAGATGCCGTCACTGTGAAGGCGGCCAAGTGGCACGATCTTGTTAGACACTACGCTGTACCAAAAGAGCTCAGAACAAATTTGTGAAGCACAGAACGGTTTGGCGGTCGTAACGGCCCGGTCGGCCTGATACAGCAGAGACTGAAATGCCGGCGAAACAGCGAAACGTACACAGTGCTACCAGGGGCGCTACATTGTGTTCGGCCTGGTGTTACGAAACATATGCACTCATACATGTGTGTCTCTCTCCCACGACCTCGCCTGTCACATTCCTTCAACGAGGTATAAATTATTTGTATTAAACAAAAAGAAAAAAATTAATAAACAAGACGTCACGCGGTTTAATCGTTCGTTGTCTGGCCCAGCGGAATCCAGTGGATTTGCGTGCACTCAGTATGGAAATGTCCAAAATTGCATTATCACTAATATCTCAATCCTCCCTCCCCCGCAATAAATAAATAAATAAATAAATAAATAAGAGAACAGGGAAGTAGAAAGGTGTCGTTTTCCTGTGATAAAAGGTACATGTAGCATGCCTATGTGAACTCAGTGCGCCGTCTAAAACCCGCATGCTGCCTAGCTGTTGGTGACTGTCCGCCCTGCTGTAACCGGCGAGAAGGTAGATTATGAGAAGAAGGAAAAGGTCACACTACAACATATTTACTGCCTCCATCTGGTGATCGAGTGACGCGTGGTGTGCTAGGTGGGATTACTACTGAAAGGACAGGGGTGGGGGGGGGAGTCTGCCACACAGTCCACACAGCCTGGGAAGAGTTTACGTGCAGGTTTTGCATTGCCATCCCCCGAAGTCAGTTCATAGGCTAGGAAAATTGCCGAACAAGGTAGAACAAATTTGATCCTAACTTTTTATTACAGATTTCAGTAGAATACAGACCCCTAATGCCGTGGTGGTCTCCGTGAATTTTTTCTTCGTCCGCGTCACCGTTAAAAACGACCGTTTATCTTGCCATTTTCACTATATGAGCCCTATAAATGGGCTTTTGAGGGTGTGCACAAAGTATGCGTGTTTGCGGGTACAGAAATGCGCAGAACTCCACTCTAAATACGGTTACTGTTAGACAAGACATGCATTGTTGACATACTGAAATTTTACCCCAATCAGAATGATGCTTCCTGGAAAATTGCGGCCATCAGTTTGGCCGTTGATTCAAAGGACCCTGTAAAACGGCAGCATTTGATGCTTGTGCACTTATCAGGTCACTGCAGGTGACATGTATCGCGGAAAACATTTACGAACATTGAACAATTTAGTCAGGAAACGCTTCTTTGGTGTTGTGAAGTTCCCTTGTCACCGCATGTCCAGGTACGTATGAAATATGATATCCAAGTGAGCACTTTTTTCGGTAGCGATATTTTGGGGGTGTACTTACGAAAGTAGTTGCTGCGTTGTGAGTAGTGAACGATTTTTCTCAAAGAGCAGTGCACACTCAAGAATAGTATCCCAGTTGTGTCATATCAAAAGTTCATTGAAATCGCTTTTGTACTTTTGTCACTAACAGCCAACGAAAGTGCAAACCTATTTAATAATGGCTGCTAGTTCAGTACTAGCAAAGTGCAATGGAAATTATGTAGAGCACAACCTGAAGTCTATAGTAGTATGTGTCTGAATTCATTTCAAGTGTTATGAGGTATGTTAATCACACGGCAAACATGTTTTCAAGGTCAAGGTCATTGGTTTGTCTGTTTACTCCAAAACATTTTACTTCATCGCTCAGAATAAGCATTTTGGTGCTGCTAACTTTTGTCCGCATGGTTTGGTGAGTTCACAACATCCTCAGAATAAAAATATGACTGCAAAATCTTCATAACTCAAGCGTGACCTTGACCTTTACTAGAGGTCACCAGAAAGGCATTCTTATCAATGCATATTAGGCAAATGTTATGCCAAAAGTTGTATTTACAAAATTTTCACCCAGTCGCTATGACCTTTACCTCCCAAGGGTCAAGGTCACCAAAGTTGTCCACAAGAAATCTTCTCATACAAACATCGTTTGTGCTAATTTTGTTTTGGCCTGGTGCTTGTGACTGCTTGTTCGTTTGCTTATTCTAACACAGCGATGAAAGAAAATGTTTTGGGAGTAAACAGACGAACCGATGACCTTGACCTTGTAAACATGTTTGCCGTGTGATTAACATACCTCATAACACTTGAAATGAATTCAGCCCACTTACTACTGTAGACTTGATGTTGTGTTCTACATACCCTCCATCCACATTTTGCCAGTAATGTATGCCAGTGATTTTCATTTGTAAACTTATGAATGTCCCAAAAAAGAGGCAAAATAACGGCGTTTTGTTCCCAAGGAAAAACACGTTGAAAATAAAAGAGATTTCACAGATTTGCTTTTGTGTCTATTTTTTTCATTTGCATTTGTGTGATATTATTTTTCTGGACGTTTCATATTAAGTTTGTCTAATTTCTGTACCTGTACCTCAAAACAGGAATTAATGAAAATGTCCGACAGTTTCTGAGTGCGTTAGAATTTGAGGCAAAAAGGTATACTTGTAATAGTATTTTAGGGTTGCTGGACCATTTCTCTAAAGCATGATGTGCATCTGCAATGATCTGTCAAGCGTAGCAGCTGCAGCAGCGTAATATGTCAGGCCCGGTCCCCATCAGTAAGAGAATTGGCGTCTATATGGAAAAAGGAAGATTTGATAACTGAGAGCTTCTACAGGCAAATCTGTCGTCATTTCGTTGGACCACCACAGGGTGTCTGGCCTAACATATCCAGTAGTCAAACTTCAAGTGTGTGCACAATACCTGCTGCAGCGGCGTCATTTGTAATCTTTGCTGTGTATAGTCAGTTTTTGAACCCAACCACAATATGGATTCCCGTCATTTCCCCTCACAGCCAAAAGGACATAGTGGATGGGCTAGTAACACGTAAGTGCCAAGCCTCTCCTCTAAAAGTTGGTCAGTAACAAAAAACGCTGTGTACACTGTGGCCGTCATATCTGGCTACTTGGTAACCTACCCCCGTAGCAATTAATGCTCTGTTTAATTAGAAAAAGGTGATTTAAGTCACCTATTTCAAGCAGTGAAGAGTTCATCAAATTTGATGTGGGATGCACGTTTTCCTTCTCCTGGAATCACTCTACTTTTTCCAATATGTAAAACAATGACAAGTTAAAACTGGTGGCTGCTAGCAGCAAAATATAAACCTACCCCCCACGCAGCATGTAATGAAGGAAATGGGAAAAAATGGGTAAAATAATGACCGCTGTAAAGAAGACGTGCTTGTTTAGATTCAGGGATCTTTCTTCATACGACTAGTCATTGTCTTTTCCTCCAAGACAAATGTATAAAAGGAAATTGCATCAAGTGTAGCAATTATGGCAGGCTCTTTTGGTAAGCACCGCTTTCAGCCCTTATAGGGAACTGATAGCTTCAATTAACGGCCATCTATAAGCAATAATCTCTCATACAAGTTCTTGAAGATACTTCTGAAACACCGAGCATGTGCCCGAATATTTGCATCATATTATACTTGTTTTCGCGGATACACCTTATCACAGCAACCAATCAAGTGTCCCTACTCCCATCATTACGCATATTCAGCCATTATTAAACAGGTTGCACTTTCGTTGGCTGTTTGTGACAAAAGTACAAAAGCGATTTCAATGAACTTTTGATATGACACAACTGGGATACTATTCTTGAGTGTGCACTGCACTTTGAGAAAAACCGTTCACTACTAACAAAGCAGCAACTACTTTAGTAAGTACACCCCCAAAATATCGCTACCGAAAAAAGTGCTCACTTGGATATCATATTTCATACGTACCTGGACATGCGGTGACAAGGGAACTTCACAACACCAAAGAAGCGTTTCCTGACTAAATTGTTCAATGTTCGTAAATGTTTTCCGCGATACATGTCACCTGCAGTGACCTGATAAGTGCACAAGCATCAAATACTGCCGTTTTACAGGGTCCTTTGAATCAACGGCCAAACTGATGGCCGCAATTTTCCAGGAAGCATCATTCTGATTGGGGTAAAATTTCAGTATGTCAACAATGCATGTCTTGTCTAACAGTAACCGTATTTAGAGTGGAGTTCTGCGCATTTCTGTACCCGCAAACACGCATACTTTGTGCACACCCTCAAAAGCCCATTTATAGGGCTCATATAGTGAAAATGGCAAGATAAACGGTCGTTTTTAACGGTGACGCGGACGGAGAAAAAATTCACGGAGACCACCACAGCATTAGGGGCCTGTGCTCTACTGATTTCTGTAATAAAAAGTTAGGATCAAATTTGTTCTACCTTCCGCTATATGAAATGCCTAATTAGACTCGCCTATCAGTTCAATGTTGCGACTGGGCCGGAACGGTATGCGCGACAGTTACACGGCTATCATTCTGACTGGCTACTGCACTTAAAGTTACCTCCGCAGTTTCAGGCTATCAAAACTGTCGATACAAGTTCAACTTGCCTTCAAGTAATATTGTCTGCATCAGAACTTTTAGACAAGATGGGTCTTCGGGTGGTTTCTGAAAGACCCGCTGGAGGTGTTGGATTTTAACTATGGCCGCAGGGCGTTCCACACACTGAGCAGGGGCAGAGCTTCAAGGTGGTGTTGTCATGACACCCAGGGATGGACAAGCTGGACTTCCCATGGACACAGGAGAAAACAAGTGATGCTGGACCATGATTGATTTCTGGCCACTTATACCACGATAGTAGCATCGTGCCCGTCCAACATAGTTATGATGTCAGGCCAGTGGAAACCCCTTACTGTGGAGCAACCCGGATGATTCTGAACTGAAGACACTCGAGTCGTGATACAAGTGCCAAGGCCGGGACACGAAAGACTGACACAGCATTAGACTGCAAGTTAGGGTCCTCTCACTGTTAACGTACATAACATCGGAAACTATTTGTGTTGACACCAGCGCCAGTTGACATTAAGACTGGAGCATGTTGCAGCCGTGAGGATTTGGCGGAGAGACCGACACGCATTGTTTGTGGGTTTGGGTAGTGTCACGGTGATGCAACCAAAACACACTGATATTTCCCAGTGTTTCTTACTTTTTTTTCCGGCGCCGGCAAAGCATCAGTGTCAAGGGAACAGTTTACTTTGGCTTATTACAAGTCGTTAGCGGCACAAAAAGCGGCTTCAGTGCTGCACCGCGGCGTGAAGTGAGCACTTGAACACGAAAAGATTCTACGCCAGCAGTGTGGCGTGGAGACCAAACACCACCCGCCTACCCGACCAGCACACAGCCACGGGCCCTCACTGAGTCATCGATCACACTGCTAGTGACATGATCAGTCAATGTGAAACACTGACCTCACATACACTAGAAGTAGTACGAGTCACACTGCCACTCAGTTAAAACTCAGTGTTAGCCGGACTCCGTCGTCATGAACAGAGGCCAGACTGAGCCGCCATGTCTGGTCTTCATGACTTAGTTTTCCTTGGCGAGACTGAACAGTCGATCGCAAAAGGGACGTCGCTCTCAGGCTGTCAGTAAGTGAACACACTGACTCAAGTCCGATCCACATAACCTCAGTATCGACGACTGTTTGGGCAAGGGCCTCAGGGTTAGTTCAGTTTTGGTGAGGCCGGTGACGGTCATGTGAAGCCGTCTGTCAGTTCCGGCTTCACCGGGCTGAGTATGTATATATATGTAACCTTTAGGTCCGGCATTGATTCAGTTTGCCACAGGCATATTCCGCTGGGTCCTCATGGACGTCAGTGTCACTAGCTGGACCCGGTGGACAGGCAAAGCCGGGAAACATGGGAACCGACGAGATATCGGGAAAAGACTACCGTTACTGGCACTGATTAGCTGACAAAAAGAGCAGCGCAATGAGAAGCCCCTGCTTATCAGATCCAACGGACGCGGCTCATCGGCAGTTCCGATCCTAGACCGTTTTTACCAAATCCGGCTCAATGACGGCCGGAAGACCGGACTGATGTGCAAAGGCCGGTTCCCTACTACAGTGGACGCCGGATATAAGCAACTCGGATATAAGAAAACTCGGTTATTGCCAACGAATTTTTTTCCCCCGGCCAAACTCTTCTTTATTATGTATTACAAAAACTCGGATACAAGAAACTCGCTTATAAGAAAACTCGGTTTTAGGAAAGCAAATTTCTTGTCCCGCTTGATACAAAAACTCGGATATAAGAAACCGAAAGTACATTTCCAAGAAAATTTCACTCATTGTAAGAAACCGAAAGTACATTTCCAAGAAAATTTCACTCATTCTAAGAAAACAGGTCAGGTCTGACGTCACTTAGGACAGGCACATGATGGCGCATGATTTTCTTTTCTTGAATTGGTTCTTTACCATTGTGTTCCGTGCAAAATTGAATGTTGGCAAGAAGAAAAAATACGAGATGCATTTTTGTTGTTCTATTGTTATATGTTGTTTTTATTATTATTTTGTTTTTTTGCCTGATTGGGAGCTCAGTTTCTCTCTCTCTCTCTCTCTCTCTCTGTATGTCTGTCTCTGTCTACAGGGAGAATAAAAGGAGAATAAGGAGTTAAGGAGAATAAAACTATCAGTATTAGACTAACTGTTGATCAATTCCTTTCTTTGACAATATACGTGGTCCATCTTTCCTCCATCCCCCTTCCCCCTCCCAACAGAAAAAAAAGCAAATTTGCAGCTTTTTCCAGCCAAATTAGACACGGAAAGCATCGCATATCTAATGGGACGAGTGTTTTATAGATCAAAAGTTGATACATAATGCACTTTTAATATATCCTATAAATACAAGGGAATTCTCTCTCTCTCTCTCCCCTTAGTTCTTTTTTGTTTGTTTGTTTGGTTGGTTGGTTGGTTGGTTGGTTGGTTTGGTTGGTTTTTTTCTTCTTTTTTTTTTTTTTTCTTACCACATGACCGCCAGCGCTACAGTTGGGAAGCAAAAACAGTATTTTCATGTTCAAACAAAAAAATCTGACATTGAAGGACACAAGCGCACTGGTGTATATTAACTCTACACATATATATTCTGTGCAGGTCTTTAAGAGAAACCAGATATTTCTTAATTTAATGCAAAACATACACGAACTGAGAAAAAAGAAATGTTTTAAACCTTTTTTTCACTGAACTCGGTTATAAGAAATATTTTTCAAAATACTTTCTTATATCCGACTTTCAGATATAAGAAAACTCGGATATAAGAAACCAAAAAATTCACCCCCCTCGAGTTTCTTATAACCGGCGTATACTGTAGCAGTACGCCGACTGACGTGCACTGGTCAACTGACCAGACGACATCTAGATTGATACTGAGGTGCATCGGTTATGCATGGACTCAGAAGTCTTCCCCATTGTACATTGTACAACAAGTTGTACATTATCGCGGCACTATGATGCACGGCGGCCGTCAAAACTGAGTAAGACTGCCGCGGGCCGGCAGTCAGTGCGGCAAACGTTACTACTGACTGAGACACTGGCAGCCGGCTCGTCCGCTGCTGTAGAGATTCACTGATGCCTACCAGACTGTGAGGAAGTTATTCCCCTCAGTGCCAATAACTAGGACAGACTGTTGTGATTATAAAACACGCTCTCCTGCTGCTCCTATCACACCATCCCATCACACCAGGAATGCGTTGTGAGGCTCGTAACCTGGCCACCAATACAGCACGGGTACCACGTGCTCTGTACTCCGGCCGCCTAGCCTCTCACGGGACAGGACTGGCATAATGCATAGTGCCTGGCTTCAAGTGAATTTTGCAGAGGTGACATACCAAGCACAATACGATTCACTCGTCCCGGCGTTACACGTTACTCTTGCGTTTTTGCTCAGTGATGCGGGCCGGGTCCAGCAGGTATCAGACATCCGTTGTGTGTTTAGTGCAGTTCAGTCTTTGGCCCAGAGTCACTGAACATCAACTGACGTTCCCGCCGGGCCAATGCCGGAACTTTTTCAGTAGGGGCCGCGGGAAGGAGTGGGGGGGGGGGGGGGGGGGGGGGGGACTGGCTGATTACTAGTCGGAGGAGCTGCATGGGTAAAACCGTTCGTTTCAGTGTCAGTTTACGCAGGTACAAGTTCCACATGATGTGAATTTTGTGGTCGGATTCCATGCGAACCACAACTTGATAAGATTCACTCTCACGGCGTTGCACTGAAATCAGTTCTTGCGTTTTCTCAGTAACCGGCCTGCCGGGCCTAGACGATCACAGGTATCGGCGTGATGTTCCGGTCACTGACGGTCACAGTGCTTGGCGTGGGAAGCATAGTAAAAAGGTGCATGTTTGCCTGTTGTCTGCCTGATCAGCTCCGGCTCGGTATATAGAGTGAAACGAGCACTGACGTTTTCGGCGCCGGCAGACATTAACCTGAAATGTGACTTAACCACAAAACCGGCTGAGGTGTACCTAAACGGATATTCGTAAGATTGCAGAACTGAACTTCTATTAATGCTACCTGTTTTTAATACAACACTGACACACAAAAACTTACATGTTTGGCCGGTTGCATTTTGTTGTGACCCGACCGTGCGCTGAGCTGCAGTACTCAGTTCAAAGTTAATACGTGTACATCGACTACCAACTACCACATGCAAAAAGAATCGGTTAGGTAATGATGTACTCAGTCAGGGCAGAGAGCATGTATACACTAGCGCCGTTATCACCGCATTACCGCATGCTCTCTGGTCAGGGTCAGTGCCGGTCCCTGCATGAGGATGGACTGATATCAGTGCACGGTCAGCCGGCCGGCATTATGACGACTGAGTCGGCCGGCCGGTTTGGTATTACGATAACACAGTTTTCAGAGTGAACTTTTATTCTGACAAACAGACGAACAACTAAACTTTTGCCGTCCGGCCGTCCGGCCTTTTGCACGCACAGTCAATCAGTCGTCCGGCTGTCACCGACAGCTACTGTGCAGTGGTCATCACAGCAGCCGTGACTGTACTGTCTGGAGTGACCCCAAACTGATAAAAGTCGAGTCAATTTTCAGGTTGGTGACACTCGTATGCTGTGCTGTCGCCGTCAGAATGGCACAACAAATGTTGACGGTAAGTTTTTTTGGGGGGAAATCACTTCACTTTGAGTTTCTTTGCCAGCAAAACAAAACAAAACAAACAACAACCATCAAAAACCCGACACACTCCAACAACTGCACGCGGCGCACGACAGCGACCCACCACTGATTCACCCAAGCGTGGTCACGTGAACAATGGTCGACAAGCCAACCGTAATATTTTACCTGTTTTCGCTATTACCTGGCCTGCAACATAAAACAACAACAACAACAACAAAACCTCATACACACGAACTGGCCAATTTAGACTATAAACGAAAATAATTGATAAAGGGCAAATGTGACAGATGTAAATTTAGCGATGGCCGGGGCACGGTAACACCGACTGACGTCAGGCGGCAAGTGCCGGACTCCGGCAGTTACCAAGACGGTTGACAAATGAGGAACACGCCGGTACTGATCGCGGAGATTTGCCAAGCGCGTTTTATCGGCAACAACATCTCCAAATTTCGGTTTTATTTTTTGTTCTGCGAGCTCGAGCTGAAATGTTTACTTGCTTTCAAATACGTGTACTACTTACAGGTTGTAGCCGGCATAGCCCGGCTTGCGCCATTTCATCGCCCAGTCGTCTCAACTGACGTTTCCGCGGCGTGGCCGGTAAAAAATGCGGTCAAGTTGTACGAAGATGTGCACCGTAGCCAGAGTGCATGTTTCTATGATAGATACATGTTTTCTGCCGTAGAGTGGACGCCGGGAGCCCGGCAGGAAGTGGGCCGGGCAGTTTTTCTGCACGGGTTCGTCGCGGTTTCTGGACACTGTGTGAACTGACTTTGCAACTGTGACAGATATGACCGTGCGTGTAAGGTCAGTCGACTCTGTATTTTTGTTTTCACACTTCCGAAAGCTTTTTGTCGGGAGCTTTAGACCTTGAGTTAATCAGTTCTTACTGAAGTGGAAAACTCAGTGCCGCCGCTCACAAAACTGTAAGACTGTTCGCCAAATGAATAGTTGTTCCTTTTTGTCCATTGCCACCATCAGTTTTCTTAACTTCGGGGCTTCTGCTACTAGAGAAATTTGACTTTCTTTGGCAGTTAACGTTTCCATACCTGTACCACACGTCGACTATACGACCAAGTCACTTGAAAATAGCCACTAACTGAATCCGCCAGCGCTGTCTATAGTTGCGGGTCTTCAGTCGGCAACCAAATAACGTCGCCGGGATCAATACGCGATACTCTTCTACCTACATAGAACAACA
Organism: Batillaria attramentaria; assembly: GCA_018292915.2. NCBI lineage: Eukaryota > Metazoa > Mollusca > Gastropoda > Batillariidae > Batillaria > Batillaria attramentaria. The sequence goes on from JACVVK020000086.1 coordinate 1,606,460, forward strand.
TACATGTACGCCAACCACAGTCACCATAATGGTTTCAGATGACACACATTAATTAATGTGTCACAAGTGACTGATTCTGATGCACGGATGAAGCGCATTCCGAGATGGAAACTTTTCCACAGCGTTGTTATATGGCTGACAGTCATCATGTAGAAATAGTTGTACTTTTAGTCATGCCGTTTACTAACTGGAGATTTGTCACATCCTGGTATGTGACACTGACACAGGGCCGCGGCTTTGACAACACCACTGAGTCTGATCGACAACACTGACTGAAACTGACGCCTCAAAACGACACGCCAAATTTGTCCATGCCGTCTTCTTGTCAGTGTGTTATCAGTGTGTGTTTGTTGGTCAATGTTTCAGTGTTAGATAGAGCTCGCTTTGTTAAGGGGTTGATGCTACCATTGTTATGTTCACAGATCGTTTTCAGCTGTCGGTTTTCGTAGTATCTATCAGCATATCACTTAGACACCTGGACAGTGACAGCGTCTGTAATGCTGGCACCGAGCCAACAGAAGCGTCCAGCCTGAGTGTACTCGTCAAGTTGACGCAGCGGCTAGCGCGAAGTGTAAACAACACTGTATCGCATGAATCAGGTTGATTTCATAGATCAGATGAGCACCGCCGCGGCTAAGGACGAACGGACACATGCTTGAGAACAGTTTTGTGTGTGTGTGTGTGTGGCGTATTTTGATGTTGATGTTGGGGACACATAAGTTGTTGATGAGTGACTGATGTGACTCAATCCGAACTTGCCAGAAACAATAGCGACAGCACTCGAACAGCCTCCAGCCCGCCCCGTCTCACTCTAAAAATGTCAGTATTTCGCACAGTCTGAAAATGTATTCTGCAGACTACCCTCCACCCCTAGCCTTCTCATTCATCATGTAGCGGATACCACACCTGTCAGGAACGTAGTCACGCCCATGCAGGAATCGGGTGCCGCCGTGCTGGTGATGCAAGACCGAGTCAGTGTAACACAATGGCCGCGCGGAGACTCTGATAGCCCCCAGCCGCCACTGACGTACTGAACATGTGGGTGGGTGAATCATACAGTCGTGGAAACGGGCTGAAAAGTTACATTTGTGAAGTCAATGTATTTCCGAGTCGAGTCAGTCTCCTTGTGCACGCGCGGCCTCACTGGCGTACCGGTGTAACAGGCCAGAATCTACCCCTGGCCCCGAATCTACCCGGGTAGAAACTGGACTAGGCCAGTTTAAACCCGGGTAGTTTCTGGCCTAGGCCAGTTTCTACCCCCCTGGCCCCGAATCTACCCCCTGGTCTGAGCTGAATTCGAATTCGTTGTACTGAGCTAAATTCACAATTTCACTACACCAGTTGCTACACGGCGACTACTACTGAGTCGAACTGGTTGTACTGAGCGCACGCACAAACCCTGGGGCATAGATTGGAAAGGTTTCAAGTAGTTTGTCATTCTGAATCACTGCAATCATGGACGACCAGAAGTACAGAGAAGTTGTGCATTTTCTTTCCTCGGCCGAAAAGAAATATCCAGCGTATATCTACAGTATGTCGGACGAAAGGAAACGCACTGTCGCAAAGTCCAACTTCCGACAATTTGCGGCCAGCTACAAACTGAAGTCGGCGATGCTGGTGCACAGCAAAACCGAAAAAGAGGTGACACAAAAAGCCATGTCAATGCCATTCTTCAGGCGTGTCATGACAATCTAACAACAGGCGGCCACTTTGGTCGTGATAAGACCATGGCGAATATTTATCGTCTCGGTGCAGTTAACATGTGCTTTCATCTGCAACTCAAGCTACTCAATTTTTTATGCAGATTGCTCTGATGTTATACTGTTTGCATTAAAATTAATTTTAATTAACATCTCTATCTATCTCAGTCTTGTGTGTGTGTGTGTGTGTGTGTGTGTGTGTGTGTGTGTGTGTGTGTGCGCGCGCACGCGTACATTAACACATCATTTTGACAAAGTAAATATTCACTTATATGCTCTTGTACTAGCATGAACAAAACTTACATGAACCATTTTTGGAGACAGTACTATTATTTCAAAGTGTTATTTCATTCGGGGCCAGGGAGAGAGAAACTGGCCTAGAACAGGAGGGGGTAGATTCTGGGCCAGGGGGGATAGGAACTGGCCCAGGCCAGTTTAAACCCGGTGTAGCTTCTGGCCTAGTCCAGTTTCTACCCGGGTAGATTTGGGCCTAGGCCAGTTCCTGCGGGGTAGATTCTGGACGGGGTAGATTCTGGCCTGGTACACCGGCCTTACTGAGTTCAGTTTCTTCCGTCAGTCACCTATACCACATGGTGCAAGTCAGTGGTACGGCTGACGGTTGGGTTTCTTTTGGTCAGCTGTGCCTGATCCAGCGAGTTGAACCGAGTCCACGCTGATGTCGAGCTTTGCATGCCAGTGGGTGACGTTTGTAGGAACAGCCGGCTGATCGGTGGGATTTGCTACTTAAGTCAGTGTGTGAATCCGTCAGTCGTGGTTCATTGAGCGTGGACAAATAACCGCTCTTGGTGCTGACGCTTGCGGCGCCTGACTGACTGAAGTGAACGGCAGAGGCTAAAGGGGCTACTAATTCATTTATTCACAGATTGTTCTGCGCTGTTTTCAGTATCTATCAACACAACACTGACTCGGACACCTGAATAGTGGCAGCGTCTCAGTGTAACTGCTGGCACTGAGCCAGCTGAAGCGTACTCTGTGATGCGGCGACCACACTGTCGGTCATGAGCGCTCCAGCAGTGTTACAACAGTTGTCAGTAGAATTTCAATGTTCGCCGGATCGCTCGCCGCCAGCGCTGGCAAAGCCGTAAACAAAATTGTAAGGCACTAAGAGCTGTACTACTAATCACGATCTAGTGGAGTATTTCGAGCGTACGAGCACACTCAGTCACGAACGAAGCTGTTCAAAAGCCTAAGTTGGCTTAGCAAAGATGGAATTAGCCGGCTATAGCTAGGAGACGCTGGGGTAGCCCGGTCTGGTATCCACACCATCAGTAATTAAATACCAACTCTTTGACATTATGAACTCTTGCCGCTCTGCACAACCCGACCGAGCCTGCACTGAGCGTGTCTGCTGCATGCATCAAGACAACCAGTGTCTGGGATTGTTCCAGCAAGCCCTCATTAAACACTGTGGCGAAATTTGATTACCGCATTTTTTGTTTGTTCATCCACATGGTCTGGTTAGGTTCTGCCTTGGCTTCAGTTTCGCTGTTCAGTGTGGCAGTCACGGGCATCAGTTCACCTAACATTCACACCCCGGCCGGCTCCAGTCAGTACCAAGTATCTTATGTACACGTATCCGCTCACTGTCTTCAGTTTCGGCATTTCTTCCAGTCTTTTGCGCTCCGGCGTCGTGCCGCGTGTGTGCGTATGTCAGTGTGTGTGTGTGTGTGTGTGTGTGTGTGTGTGTGTTTGTTGTTGTTCTTGTTGTGTGTGTGTGCCGGTGTACGCGTGTGCCGTGTGGCAGTGTGTCAGTGTGCAGTGCCGGTGTGTGCCAGTGACGGTGTGTGTGTGTGTGTGTGTGTGGTGGAGAAGCTGGTCTAAATCAGTTGTCCTCAAGTTCTGACAACTATAATAGTTAGCTACATTGATTAACTGTGTGAGGCCGGTGTGTCTTCATGTGTTTCCAGTCGGATCTCGTCGCCGCCAGTCGGCTCAGTCGGCGTTAGAACTACAAACGCCGGGGACTCAGTCGAGTGTTCAAAGCATAACAACGTATTTTTCCCAGGAAGGGTGTGACACGGCTGCCGGTTTCCGACCTATTCATCTAGTATTAATTTATACAACAGGATGCTATGTTGGTCTCCGGTCCGGCCTTTGCCGGCCGCGCCGGTCCACCATCGAGACGTTTCTTGTGCAAACGTTATAGTAATATTAGATTCCTGAACAGCCGACTCAGACTTGCAAGGCTTCAGACACAAGGTCTCGGTGCCAGTGAACTAGCGTGTGCAGATCTTGCACTCCAGAGAGGTAACGCAAAAAAAAAAAACAAAAAAAAAACAAGGGAAATATCGGCCGGTGAGGGGGGGGGGGGGGGGGGGGCGGGGGGTATAAGGCCGGACTGGACTGAAGATGTCGCTCATGGGAGTGTAATGGATTGCCTAATGCATTTCGAGTCAAGCCTCCTCTCCGGCTGAGAGAATCATAACCACTCAGGCTGTGTTTAAAAAAAAAAAGGGATGGGGGCATTTCTCAGAAACACAGACAGGAAGGACTGGTATGGTGTGTAGCCGCCCGGGGATCTGTTAGGGGACCACTGATGCGAACTGACTGTGTGTGGGTCGTGCTGTTGGTACAGTCTCGCAGATTGACTCCACTCTCCTCCTGTATTGCTCCTTTGTTTCCAGCCAGGGCTAATCCTGGCCGCCTGCCATCTGGCCCCACGTGTACAGTAGTCTACTGTCGATATCAGCAGAGGCAGGCGGGGGTAAAAACGCAGTATGAGCACGTCCTCTTGTGTGAAATGTCCATTTGACATTCTCAGTGATATGTCGCTAATCGCTGGGTCAGCTGCAGTCCCGTTGCGGCTCCGCTGACTGACAAAATTGACCCATCCGGTGAGACGCTCGCAATATAGTCCGTAGGTTAATAATCTATTCACATTCCCCAGCTGGCCCGGCCTCTGTCGTGGGATTTATTAGCCAAGTCAGTTTGATGACAGCCGGTTTAGTTCTACCGAAACTCGGTATCATCTCAGCTGAATCAGCGACTGAGTCTACTGATTTGCATTGGAAGTAAATGTACTGTACTTGTGGCCGGTGACAACTGAGTCTGTGACTGATGTCTAGTTCAATGACCGACTAGCAGTTTGTTATTATCATTCTGTGGGTGAACTTGTTGCACTGAAGGCATAATTGTCGTTATTATGTATATTTAGTGTTAATCGCTACAACCAAACTCCTGGCGTTTTTAATTGGCGGAATTATCCAATATATTGATAGTTCAGTCGTGTGTGTGTGTGTGTGTGAGAGAGAGAGAGAGTGTGTGTGTGTGTGTGTCAGTGTGTGTGTGTGTCACGGTGTGTGTGTGTGTGTGTGTATGTGTCCCCGTGTGTGTGTGTGTGTGTCAGTGTGTCAGTGTGTGTGTGTGTGTGTCCCCGTGTGTGTGTGTGTGTGTGTGTGTGTGTGTTTGGTTTCAAGTTGGAGAGAGACTGGGACTGAGAGAGCACTGGAAATCTCGACAGACTGAAATGCAAGCCAATCCGGCCTGTACGCTACAGTGGGGTCGTCAGCACTAGATGCACTTATCACCCAAGAACATGAGAGAGATCTGCAGCAGGTATAAGCAGCATGCCCGCCATAACACCCCAATCCCTAGCAGCAAAAACACTGACGGTCGTTAGGATCGGTTTTCAACACAACATGCGGGTTGTGAAAATAAGCACTTTAACACTATCTGTATCAACATCGCCCGTTACGACGACGACTGACGGCAACCACAACCTTCTGTACCGCGTCAGTGTGTGTGTGTGTGTGTGTCAGAGTGTGTGTGCTTGTGCGGGGGGGGGGGGGGGGGGGGGGGCTGAAGGAAAGGTTTCGGTATCCCCTAGTCGAAATCAGCGGTGTTATTCGAAAAAAAAAGAAAAAAGTTTCAAGCAGTGTGAAAATTGATACCTTTGAATGAGGTAAACAGTCCCCGGCTCTCACATAACCCCCCAGCCTGCAAAACCTCAGGAATAAAGCACTAAGCGTGATGGCATGCTGGCACTTGGCCGAGTTAGGGGACACGGAGCAATGAGTTATGACAACTCGGACTGAGTCGGAGGCAAACCGGCGGCATCTCGGTGGTCGAGTACTTTGCCGTAGCTACAGGTAGCACATCAAACAACCACACACCAAGGGGGAACCCGCACAATTCTTTTCCCGCTGGTCCACGGATCACAGCGGTGAGGTGCACTGACGCACCCAACGTTGTAAATAGACAGGAAGTCGCGCCGCTAACGCGTGTGTTTCACAGAGGGTGCGTGGGTGTTTGGGAGTTTAACGTCCTTTTCCACCACGTAACGGTGATATCTAACACGGGGCAACGAGAAAAAGGCCAGCACAAATAGTTGACGTCCCAGCCAGGATTGGAACTCACGACACGAGTACCGAGAGTCTAACATTCTACTATTCGGCTCTACCGGCTCCCCGTTCACAGAGACGCAATACACTTTATAACGTAACTCATCGACAGCATGAAATACTTTGTTTTGCTTGAATTTTCTGGATATTATGCTGGTGTAACACGCTGGAGTGTACTCTCTAGCGTGAAGTTCCACGGGTCAATGCACTGGCAGCTTGAGGCTGGAAGTGCGCCGGGTCAATGCACCTTGAGGCTGGAAGTGCCCCGGGTCAATGCAGCTTGAGGCTGGAAGTGCCCCGGGTCAATGCAGCTTGAGGCTGGAAGTGCCCCGGGTCAATGCAGCTTGAGGCTGGAAGTGCCCCGGGTCAATGCAGCTTGAGGCTGGAAGTGCCCCGGGTCAATGCAGCTTGAGGCTGGAAGTGCCCTGGGTTAAATGAGCCAGGCAGTACATTTGGCTCATTACATCTGCCTTTTTCTCGTTGTCACGTCATTGACTATATCACCAATATATGGTTGAAAAGAACCGGCGTTAAACCGTGTATCCATTTAAACTAGAACAGAAGTCAAGCGGGCAAAGAAATCATGCGGACCAACAACTTGGTCTTCAGCGGTTAGATGTACGGAACACCGGGCAATGACCCTGTGACAGACGTACGCTTGGTCGGGTGAGGTCTTTGATTTGTGGAACATGTACCGGTGTTTAACCTTTCACGAAGCGCCAAACCGACCACCTTACCCCATTCCTTCCCCACTACCTCAGGGGCTTCTAGATATCTGTGGCTGCGAACAGGCAAGGGCGGCTCTTTGTGATGTAAAATCGAGCTTACTGCCTCTCTACACTTGTGAGCATATAATGTGAATATCACCGGGGTGTGTGTGTGTGTGTGTGGGGGGGGGGGGGGTGGTGGTGTGAGTTACCGTTGCCTCCACCTCCGGTCTATTCATCCATACTTGTTTTTGCTGGCACATGTACACTGTGTCGCAGAGACCTGATGTTCTGTCCTACATGTATGGGTTTTTACACTGGCTATCAAATATCTGTGAAACAAATTAGTCTGACGACCTTTGTTACATCACGTTTCAGTCTGACCAGGGAACCAATCATCCCTGGAAGATTGTCCAGTGTAACCTGACCCTGTAACCCGAGTCCTGAGTGATATCCAGGACCGCCTCTACCTGTGAATGGCTTTCCTGGTGAACTGAAGCTTTCAATAGTCCCTGCCTTGGGGCACGTCGATGAATGAACCAGTGGAGAAACGGTCATTTGTCTTGGGCGTTGGTGCGGTGGACGCTCACCAGAGAGGGGTGTAGTTGAATGCTGAAGGACGCCTTTATACCTACCTACCTTTCTACCTCGCTCTGTCACCCCTCCCTCCTCACACCTTGTGTGGAGTCCGTACATACACTGTGCCGACAAACGTTCCATCTGAGATAAATGTCTCTGGTTCAATCCATTACATGTACTAGTGATTTGTACACTTTACAATGAATGCTGGCCAGCAGAATCAACAGGGCACTGATACTAAATCATACTATACTGCTAAATCCAAGAGTGATTTTAAGTGTTTTGAAGTTTTCATTCAAATTCATTTTCTAAAAGCATATTTAGAGAGTGATAAATGAAACAAGAGAATGTGGGTTTCAAAGTTTCTGAAAAAAAAAAAAAAAAAATGATGCAGATTTTCTGTGGAAGAGGTAATATGATAAACACTAAAATGTACACCATAAACAGCAACTGAAAGTACATGTATGAACATATGAAGGTGTGTATGTTTCTCAAACACGTTTGTTTGCATGTTTGGCCTGTAGGAGAGGAAGAGAGAAAGAGCTGCACTAAAACAGAAAACTATATAAAAAATACTTTAATCCAGTAAACATAAATGTAAAAAAACAAACCATGGAAACAAAAACAAGCCAAAAGATCTGTGTAAGCACATCTGTTGTACACGTACAGACAGCAAGGTTATTCAATTCACAGCCCCCGAATGAATGAAAACAGGAAACACATGGTGGAAAAGCAAATACAGTGATCCTTTCAGAGCAAATGAAAAAGTTCAGCTTTCCAAAAATCATGATGGAACTGAACAATCCAAGGAAAGAAGAAAATGTTGCTTGCACCAAGTTCTATGCAGCACTGTTCACCCTTTTGAGAAATGTCTCCTGTCATACTCAACATCTACATTAAAAAAAGCCCTCTACAATTATATGATGCCAACTGACACATGAGCATACCCCCTTGAAAATACACTACCTTGAAGCATCATAAAAAGGAAATCATATTGAAGAAAAATATACTTATATTACAAGACAAAGGAAGTACAAGCAGTGGCTGATTAGTCCAATTCATTTGGCTGTCACTAGGCTCCAGTCATATTCCCTACCACATTGTTCATGGTTAGTGTTATCTGTGGCAACTCCTTTCTGCCACAACAAAGCGCATCATAAATCTGACATTGCTGACCAGAAATCCTCAAACAACATTCTTTCTCCAGTTAAATCCAATCCAAGACATGATGCAGCATATCCTTCAGCAACCTACTAGTTCACACTGCAAGTTTCAGGCTTGGCGCCATGTTTGTTCTGAACTGTCAGAGTGATGTCCCTCAAAGAAGTCACTTCTAATGTCTGTGCAAGATGTCTTGGAGATTCCAATAACGATTTTCTTGCTACCTGTGCAAGGTCGCCATATCAAGGTAGGGACTTTCAGTTGTCACCATTTACATTCCACTTAAAAATGCCACCAAACCGACACACAGTCACAAACTGTGCCACTCCAGAAGTGACTGAATTTGACTGGAGCCTAGTGGGAGTCAAATGAATTGGTCTGAGGCTTGATAAGTGTTCATGTCTGCTATATCTAATGCCATGTAATACATGTGATAACTGATTGCTAGCGTAAGCCCAAGATGGGCAGGAAGCTGGTCCATGTGCTCAGTTACAGATGACTACACATACATGATGCACTATGAACACTCATGGTAGCTAGTCCACTTGTCAGGCACAGTTCAGTAGAACTAGTCACCATACAAAGTCTTGGGCAGACCACTTGTCAGGCACAGTTCAGTAGAACTAGTCACCATACAAAGTCTTGGGCAGACCACTTGTCCACAGGCTTGCTTGGCACAAGTACTACTGACTGTCAAGTTCTCCCTGTACATATTGCTGTGACCAGAGCGGGCAGACTTTACATTACTATGTCAATGCAAACACATGCACATGTATGGTGAAATATTTTCTTGTTCATGCTTGAAATCTTGACTTTAATCCACTGGTATGTTCAATATCCCATCTGAACGTTTTGTTCCTGACCTGTCCAAGGGATGGACTAAAATATTCAGTAAACACCATCAGGTGGGGGGTACATACATGTACATGTGCTGGAAACTGGATATGACACTGTATCATATCAGGACTGCGCCTTTTGAAAAGAAAAAGGGTTCTGTTAAGATAAGGAAAACTGGAAGGGCTGCTGCTTTCATTATTGCCATCTCAGCCACTATTATTGCCATCCCAGCTCCAGATCCCTCAAGGGGAATTAACCTCTAGCAAGTCGACATCAACTGCTTCCTTCTGCCTTAGCCTCATCTGTGAGTGAGTTACCACTAAGAAGCCAAACTGTCTAGCTATCCGTTAATGACTGCAGTAAAGATTCTCATGATATACCCACAGAGTTAAGGTTACTAGTAAATACATGCAACTAACAAATACACAATCCAGAAATATCAAACAGCACATGCTTGAAGAATGGAATTACAGAAAGAATTCCTATTGTTACCTCACCACAGTAGCTGTCTATGAATATCTGCTACTGTACACAGTCAAGTCTACAGTGTGCAAAGCACAACTTATACATTTCATACAATCACTGAAATATGTCTAACTGTAAAAGACTGATAAATATTTTAAAAATGCCTGAAAGGATTGGATGTTTTGGCTTAAACAGTACATGTATAAGGGAACCTGGACCAACTGATACGTAGCCCAGACGCCTGTAACCACGGACTAAAATGATTCCTCCATGGCAACTGTATGCAGAGCACACTTGTTTACCCTCTGATCTCTTTGTCGGACACACACTCTGACAAGCTAAGCCACAGAAGTTGGAGTACACATCTTGTTTGTGCACTGTGATTGGCTAGCATGACCTGTCACTCAGGCACTGGCTACATGTCAAGTGATGTACATGTACACTCTAACTTTCCACCTTTGCCTCTCAAGCTGGCAGTAACTGAGGTACATGTATACAAAATTATCTGACAAATTGCTATTTGAGGCATTAGGAAGCACAAACTGGTCACCAAGTCGAAATTACAGTACAGGTATCAATTTGCATACAGGTTTAACATTCCATATAGTTACACAAAGTGCACAACTCCAGTTTTATACAGTACATTTTAAAAGAAAAAAGTCTGACCGAGCAGTGCAGGAGTAGAGTACTGGTTTGCAGACTTCTTGGCAAAAATTTGTGAGCTTCTTACTTTGACAACAGAATTTTGACCAAAAATCAGTCCCATAATATAAATGCTGAATGTCTTTGGTTTGTTGAAAAAGTGTGCAAACGCTGGAAGCACTCGACAAGACTGAAAATGGATATACAGTACTTGATTAGCACCTTCAAATCAAGTGATTACCGTAGACAGCCACCCCCCCCCTCCCCAACACTGACTGTGCCATTCTGCTTTCCAAACAGCACACCCTTTGCTCCATTGTTTGTATGAGAACAAAATGGACATAACCCACACCATCCAATGCATTATGTTTGTCCAAGAAACAAGTTTAAGTAAACACATGCAACACTTTACATGATTCCTAAGGGAAGCATTCTAATTTACTACAAATCTCTGAGTATGTATTTAACAACTACGGCACAAACACAAACACTTAATCAACCTGACTATCAGCTCTGCAGACTTGTTGATTATAATGACTACTAGCATACAGCATGAACAAGATGAATCTGCACAGTATAAGTTCCCTTCCACAGAAACTTTTCCTCATATCAGCATTCAAAACCAAAAGCTACTTTTTTCTGAAAAACAAACAAACAAAAACCCTCTTGAATATCTGAACGTTCAGTGGATTTGGTTGCTTAAGACAATAGAGCGCTTGTTGTATACCTGCTGTGCTATAGGGACTCGCCTAAATCTGAAACAAACCTAAATCGACTGGTGGGCCAAGCTGTATGCAGGATGTTTTTGCTAGTGCGGCACTGTCGGCTCAACCTGTGTCAGCATTAAAGATTCTAAATGTATCTGAAGCAACAACAGAGACTCAAAATTATCTTAGTTTACTTCTAGGGATAATAAACTAGTCCTACCTGATTTATACAGGCACAGGAGAGAAGTCTGAAGGTCAGAAAAAAAGAATTTGATGTTAGAAACTGCTAACATGCACCAACACATCACACTTGTCTGCTCCCACTGCAATTTGTAAGTCCCATTTTTCCCTAAGAACTTCTTTTTTTAAACAAAGCATTTGTTTGGCTTGACAATCAAACAAGGAAGACCGACTGCATTTAGTTATGATAACTCCACTGGGATGATTGGTGGCATGTCAGCCAAACATGATTGAAGTGGTGTTGCTATGTTTGAAACCTCCCACCCCACCCCAACTCAGAAAATTAGCAAAGAGACTTCTGAAACTAGTGTACCTCACTTGGTGATTTTAATCCCACTCAAACAATGTTGCCCCTACTATCCCTTGACCACATCGTCAACACTTTCTGCTCTCATGCAGTAGACAGTGTGGGCACAGCGGGCAACTGGATATCGCCTTTCAATTGCTCTCATAATGCCATCGATACTGGCAAACAATGTGTGCTGGCAGCACTGAAAGGTAGGACCGTCTCTGTTCCTGACAAAAGTATCACCACCATCAGCAGCAGTGAAATGGCTCATTCACAATGTTACATGGTTGAGACAGCTTTAAGAGAGAGAGAAAACAAGAGTGAGAGAGAGCTACTTATCAAATCTTGCAATAAACACAAAACCAAGAAACAAAATCACCCACACAATCATAAAAGAGGAAATAAACCCTGTAAGCAGGCAGTACTTGGAAAAAACACAAAGCATGTGTATATCTGCTGAAAACAGGTTGAGAAGTCCATCATGAAAAAAATGATGCAAAAAATACAATAAACTGTATTCATATCCCACTGATAAGGCACACTGTAGAATATTACACTACAGATGTATAAGAATATGTACATACTGTCCACTGAACAGACAAAGAATGGTTCTAAAATACGTGTAAATATACAGCAGTGGACTCAGGACCTCAGGAGTGCACACAGTGTACGATCTGTATAAACCTAAACCTGACATATACAGGTACCATTATACGCCCATAAATGCCACTAACACATGATAATTTACTAACAATTTTAACATTTCAGAACTGGCACACCAATCAAGTCACAATGATTAAATCAGAAAGCGAGGAGGAATGGACCCATTCCGCAAAGTTGTTTCTCCAATTCTCTGCAAATTGCATAGCTATAGTGCTTTGATTTCTGCCAGAGAGAGAGAGAGAGAGAGAGAGAGAGAGAGAGAGAGAGAGAGAGATGATGATGATGAAACTTTATTTGTCAACAGTAAAAGTTTCTGACAGAAATTCGCAAGTCTGCAAACTTGCCGTTGCTAATGCTACCACTGAATAAACAATGTGATCCGCCCTTCAAACGCCAACCTGAGTCATGCATGTAGCAAGATGGGCGTCGTTTACATTGACAACACTGCCACCTTTACCACCGACAGTGGTGCCCCGCGTCTTGCTCTCTACTGCATGGACAGAAATGACCATGTTCACCCAAGCGGTTCACCCAGACTGGCGGTAAACATCAAGCGTGTGGGATTACCTATGAGGTGACGACCGACCCCCACCATTCCCGCACCAGTAATATTACATAATATTACATGTTTAACCAGAAGGCATGTTATTTTGGAGACCAAAAATATCAGGACAGTAGTTCAAATCGCCTGTGCAGGGGTTTTACCAGACAGAAATGCTAGAATAATGAGCAGTTTGACTGGTCTATCTCAAAGTGTTTGATTTCATATGCAAACCACAAAAACATCACAGTCTTTTTTTTTTTTAACCACTGGAACTTGCTGCTGCATGCAGTGAAATCTGCCACATCCCATTGTTTCTCTAAAGAGGAACAACTTCAAAAGGAGAAAACTTGAAACAAATGAACCAATAAACAATATCTAACCACTTCAAACTACCTCACTATTCAAACTCCCTGATACATAAGTAATTCCGAAGGTGCCTAAAACTGGTTATGTCCAAAGGACTTCCTTCCACAACATGAAATGTACAATTATTACATAAATACTCATTGATATGTATTCTTTTGATCATACTCTGGATACCAACAGCTATTTCAGCCAAAGAGTGGAAGACAAAATGTACCGACTAAACAGCTTGTACAAAGCAGTATATATCTCATGACTGTTCTTTGCTCATACATGTACTAATAACATTGTAGAAATGTTCACACTGGAATTCCTGTTCATAGAAGTCAGTGACAGCTGCAAAGCTTTGTAGAAGTAACAGTATGAGTCTGGGTGATGTCATAAGCGAGTGCTGTGACTGCCCGAGGGTTCAACTGAAGTTTCAGGCCCAACATCAAAAAAGGGCGTGGCGCTGGTGGTGGACAGCTGTCTGTCAACACTGACCCCATTAATGCTGACACCATGGCCGTGTGGCTCTTCAGATTCCAAAATGTGGCCAAGTTTGTTCTGGAATGTCAAACACAATGCTCAAAATCTTCACCAGGGAATTCTTCTCATGATGCAACAACACACGCTGCAATACTTATGCAGACAATCAGCATGTCATTCACATCAAACAAATCTCACAGTTTGCAGCAAAAAGAAAATGAACAGTGTGCAATTATAAAATGCTCCAGATCATTTTCTTTGATTTGATTATTTGTTTGCTTGGCAGCGGTGGAGATGTTGGGAGGGGGGTGGGGGGGGGGCGCTAACGTAGAAGCTGATGACACTGAAAAACAAAATCTTCTGCCAACCTTTTCTTTTTTTGCCAAGGAACTACTCAGCTTTCCTAGGAAGATTGTATTTACTGCCTTGGATCTGCCTTAGAAAGCCTATTTGCATTCCTCAGAATTCTGAGGAAGAGGAATTCTCCAGCCTACTAGTATTCACGCTCATACATGCTTGCACGCGTGCACACACACACACACACACACACACACACACACACACACACACACACACACACACACACAGAGTGTGTCTAACCTCATGCTGCTGGTCAGGAGGGATCTGATGCATACTGTCCAGACGCTGGAACACTGTGGCCAGGTCGATGGACTTGCTGCTTACTGGCGGCCAGTTTGGATCATCCCGCAGTTCACACTCAATGCTGGCGTACTCGTACTGATTTGTTTTGAAGTGCCGTCGTACAAATGCCCCACACTTCTCATGAATCGATGTACTGTCCACGATGTACATCTAGTGGAAACAAACAAAATACACTATCAAACTTGCACTTCGCATAGGGAAGCAGCTAACTGATGTGGACATTTGTCAGTTAATGATAAACAGACTAAGAGAATGGGGCAATCTTGGCGTCAAGATTTCAATGAATGGAAACAAAGGAGTCTTGTAAACTGCATGCATACTAAACAGATGCCAATACAGTCAAACCTGTGTAAGGCGGCCACCCAAGGGACGGGGTCAAACTGACCGCCTTAGACAGGTGACCGGGTTATCCAGAGTGGCATGTCAATGGCTAACATGTCAGGGGATCCTCTGGGGTGACCAGGTTAGGCAGTGGCATAGCTTATACAGGTGACCGCCTTGGCAGGTTCGACTGTATATACTGTACTACTAGTGCCCCCCCCCCCCCCCCCCCAACAACAGCAAAAATTAAAAAAACTAGAAAGGCAAAAGCCTCCATGGCTCCCTTGTGACAAGGGTCAAGGTCATTCACAAGTGTATGTTTGTAAAGCTCTTATCACTATCATCATGGCAAGTAAAGTGTCTCTGGCGTTCCGAGTTCCTGGCAATATTACAATTTTCCCCCAAACAGTTTGTATGGCCTTGACCTTGGGTCAAGGTCATTAAAATGAGATCACATCAATGTCTATTATTATGCCAAGTTTGACGCCTCTGGTATTTGTAGTTCCTCTGAAAACGGTTATGTTAAAATTCACAACAGACAGCTTTAATGACCTTGACCTTCAGTCAAGGTCATTCAAAAAGGTAGGTCTCATTGCGGTCTATCATCATGCCTTGTTTGGTGCCTCAACTGTTTGTTGTTTCAGAGAAAATGCCAAGGTTAAAGTTTCCCAAAAACAGCCTGCATGGCCTTGACCTTGACTAAAAGTCATTGACCACAGGTATGTCAGTGAAGGTGTTGCCAATATCTATCATTACGCAAAGTTTGATGCTTCTGGTTCTTCTAGATTCTGAAAAAATGCAAATGTAAAAATTTCCAGACTGCTTTAATGACCTTGACCTTGGGTCAAGGTCATTTAAAATGGTTTGTGTGCATAGGTCTTTTCACTGTCTATCAGCACGCCAAGTTTGGCGCCTCTGCTATTTGTTATTTCTGAGAAAATGCCAATGTTAAGGTTTCACAAAAATAGCTTGTATGGCCTTGACCTTGACACAAGGCCATTGAATACATGTCTATCTGTAAAGTTCTTATCAATGTCTATCATCATGCAAAGTTTCAAACCTCTGGTCTTTGTAGATTCCGTGAAAATGCCAATGTAAACTTTTCAAACAGACAGCGTTAGTGACCTTGACCTTGAGTCAAGGTCATTCAAAATGATATGTTTTGAAAGGTCTTGTGGTTGTCTATCAGCATGCCAAGTTTGGTGTCTCTGCTCTTTGTAGTTTCTGAGAAAACGACAACGTTAAAGTTTTCTGGACACACACACACACACACACACACACACACACACACACACACAGACAGACAGACAGACGACGGAGGGTTATTACATAGACTCCCATTGTTACACAAGGGAGCCAAAAAGGTGAAAAGAAAGAGAAAACCTGTGCCCCATTATTTTGTAAAGAATGTTTCTGCTGTATGGACAGCAGTGTCCAGAAATGTAGTCCACATGCTCAATATTAACAGAACTAACCTCAACAATGACGGACAGCAGAAAGTTAATGGCAGCCACTCCAACAATCAGAGCCCTGTAGTTTATTGATGGGAACTGGGCCAGCTGTAAAATAAATGTAAATGTTTGATTATCTCTCTCTTTATTACTTTACAGCTGTTTATGTTAAGTATGGAATACAGCAATTTGTAACTACACTCAGGTTCATGCTCAGCTATTCAAGTGGATCCAAACAAAGGACTTATTACTGAGTGGCAAAAACCTGGGGTCTACTTATACTGAAACACATCAGAACAGCTGAAAGCACCACTGACAAAAGTGTACAAGAGCTACTAAACCTAATTTATACCACTCTACCACTCATGCAGGTCATGATTTAAAAATTTGTATTTCACCATGTGTACCCATAAAAATCACGTGAGAATCATGGGTCTACCTAAAAGATCGAAGCACATGTACTAGTACTACTCCTAGCAATGTGCCAGCAGCATGTTCTGGCTAAAGGATGTACATCAAGAAATGGGATTAAAGAATAAATTACATCTCAACATGACACCATTAGACTACGTATGGGAATGGGAACAAAGGAGCTTTGCCAGTGGCTGAATGTGAAATTGTTGAATTTTTGCTGAATTTTATGCACAATCACTCGTCATTGTGACAACTTTAAGCTTAGTTCTAGGTCTCTGCATACAGAGGCTTCAAAACGGACCTACTGACTTCTCCATGCCTATGGACGTCAAATACAAAACACTTGTTGATTTTGACTGAAAAACTGCTCTTTAAAACTTGCAGTTTTTCTGTTGAAATCAACAAACTCACTGTATTTTCCATAACCAGGGGCACCTATTTGGGAAAACTGTGTATTTTGTCAGTTGTACATGAAGACAGTAACTATGGCTATACAGTATACTGTACTAGACCTGTATTACCTCCATGATTTCAGCAAACTCGTCTGTGGGATAGATGGTAATCCAGATGGTGACAGCAGTGCACACAATCAGGTTGATCAAGAACAGCCCTGCACACAGCAACAACACACATGCAACCTATCTTGTTACCTTTTCCATAATCTTTATTTGCAGTTAATTCGTATTTTAAAAAATTGTATGCAACAATGAATATGGATGATCTGTAGGCATGTTTTTAGAAACTTTGAGACTGTGCACAGTGCAGGCAGTGGTGCCTCTACAAGATGCCCCCCCCCGACTGGAACTCACTCCAGCCTGCCTATGGACACTGACAGTGAAACATCACTATGGCTCTTCTGGTTCTAGTTCTTGTAAATGGGTTAGTGACTGCAATGTGTTGCGGCGGAGGAAACACACCAAATAAGGATGTTTTTCCATCAGTGACTAAAGTCATACTGAGATAAGGACAAACTGAGGCACAGGTCTCACTGACCTCGAACACAGTACCTGTGACAGAGTTGATTAAAGAAGGTACCAGTTTCTAAAAACACACTCATAGGCCGTGGGCCGCCCTCGGTTTTCGTGTCATAAAATATTTTTGCAATGCAAATGACATTTTCTGGTTTTTATCATCAATAATAAACCATAACTAGATAGAAACTGGGAGATCTCAGCTGAAATGTTGCGCACTGGTTTTTAATCGCGGATGAAAGATAATTAGAAAGAGCTTGTAAGGGAGGTAATCGGATTTTACTGAAGGGGCGCCGATTCATTCCCTTGATGAATAAATTAATTTTTCGACCAATCAGAAAGAGACTACGCTTGGAAACAAACATGGCTGCCGACGCTTGTACGGGCGACCAACAGTAGTGAAACAGTTTTCTTTCAGCGAGAAAACGATGCAAAGAGTCTCGGAATGTCGCGAAAGGTGGTCTTTGTTCGTCTGCACTCAAGGAGACGTCGCTCGTCATTCTTTGGAAGCCTTTAGTGACCTCAACGTTGACGAGGCAGGGTTTCACAAGAAATGCTACAATCGATTACAGGCATATCATAGTTCAAGGTAAGTTTCTGCAACTTTTGTACGTGGTGCTTCGGATTAGGTTTGATTTATTAAACTGAATGAGAAGTTCGTGAAAATAGTATGTAATCACAATGATAATATGAGCATTTTTCAGTGATCTTGATAATTACGTTGCCGGACCTCATAATATAGACAGGTCTAGACTTCTTTGTAGTCACGGTCAACTTCAACGTAGCAGCGTATATTAAAAAAAAAAAAAAAATTTTTTTGAGAGTTCCACTACTTCCTAGATTAGTACTAATTGAGTTGTTTGGGGAGGGGATCGGGGAGTATTTCAGCTGTGCCAAGCATCCTGCCTAAGGTCACTATATGCCTGTTGCTGGAACAATATTTTTCAGATGAGGCCAACAAGAGGCAACTTTACCATGGGAGCATGTATCTGAGGGAGCAGGTCATGTCAGTGACATCACCAGCAGTATGGCCTGCTGACAGCAAGGATCTCACAACGGAGCATGCTATGGAGATGGTTCTTGTGGGCTTGTTCAATTTATTGGTGTGGATGTGTGGTACTTCTATTAATGAAGTTTGGCTGGACAAATTTGCTGATGTCAGTGGGACTGTAAAGAGAAAGATTCTTGCCACTGCACAAGACATCTTACATGTAGCTAACAGTGCAGATGAAGCTGAGAGCCAGGTGTGTGATGGTGCTTCAGATTGTGACAGTGACACATCAGAGTATGACAGTGATATCTGAGGTGACAGAAATTACTGGTAAAGCCACAGCATTGGGGGCTAAGGCAACGCCAGTGTAAATTCTGACAGTGAAGTCCGAGGTATTAACAATTAAAGCCACAATATCTGAGAGTGTGACAACACCAGTTTAAATTCTCACAGACCAGTCAGATGATGAGACAGGGCATTCAGGTGCTACACCAAGAGACCGTGAAAACAGACCATGCAGTTTTCTGCCTTGTATTGTAAGTAATTATGAGCATTACTGTTTCATTATGCTGTTCAACTTTATCGTTTTAAATACTAATGGCACTGTACTCAGTCAGGAGTTTTTTTGTCTTTTTTTTCAGCTTTATTGCATACTGCTGCGTCTCAATCTCCTCATTCCCAATATAATATATTATGATGTTTGTTGCCCATCTTTACAATAAACTTTGTTGAGTGGTGTCATTTTTTACATCTCAGTATTGGTAAGACCAGAGAAATGGTCATTGATTTCAGGGAAAAAAGCCAAGTATGTTGATCCTGTAGATATTAAGGGGGAGGTATTTCAGAGGGTTGACCTATATATTATATACTTGGGGGTGATTATTGACAGCAGACTGAACTGGAATGCTAACACTGATCATGTGATAAAGAAATCTCAATCCAGACTGTACTCCTTGAGGAAATTACACTCTTTTGATGCTAGTGTATGTATACATGTCCATTGTACTTTTTGTAGGCAGTGTCCTCTTCTTGGGCTGTGTCTGTTGGGGTAGTCAGATCTCAAAACAGGACAGGGGTAGAGTGGACAAAGTTGTAAAGAAAGCTGAGTCAGTGGTGGGGAAACCCCAGAAGAGGCTTGAAGTGATAATTTATTATAAGAGACTTGAGAAAAAAACATCTCTGTCATGTCCAGTGTCTGACACCCCCTGTTCAGCCTCATCGAGGGCCAGAGAAGTACATTCAGTGGGAGAATAATTACTCCTGCAAGCCAAACTTAAAGGCATAGGAGATCTTTCTTGCCTGAAGCTACTAAAGCGTTTAATTGATGATTAGAACTTAGCTTTGATCAGATAACTGTAGGTCTTAGTCTGTTTTCAGAGCGTGCCGTCCACTACCTGTTGCTGCTGTACAGTGTGCTGCTAAAGTGAAATAACCCCTGTTGTGGTTGTGTTCTCAAAGTATTCTAACAGTTTTAGTTCTTTTTATATTATGTTTGAAATTATGAGGCAAGATGACTAGTGCATTGGAAATCCGAATGTATTTCACCAGGTGATGTATGGCGTGGAGGTGTGGAGTGTACGACTATGGCTGAGTGTGTGTGCGCATGTGATATGAGCAGATAAGTGTGGAAAGCATGGTTGATTTTATGTGGAGATTTTGTTTTTGTGATGGACTGAATTATTTTGAATTACAGTTTTCTTCTTAATCATGAAATTCATAACAGTATTTCTGCCAGGAGTGTATTTGATGGGTGTATGAGTGAAGAGTGCGTGGATGCATGGTGTAAATTACATAGGCGTACACCAGTAGATCAGTGCCTATGATGAACTATAGTAGTATCCCCTGAATTGTAGATTTGTTTTTAATAATGTAATTATAATACGTAGCTTCACTATGTAGTATGTATTATGTGTGCAGGTTATTTCACTTTGTGGTGTGTGGCATGGCAGTATGCATGAGAAGAGTGTATGCTATGACTATGGATAAGTCACTTAAGTGTGTGGGTGCATATATATATATATATATGTGATGGGTGGACGTGCGTGTGGGTGCATGGCTGATTTATTCATGGAGATTTTGTTCTTGTGTCATAATAGTTGTACTGTGTATTATGTGATCAAGAGCTGTACACGATAAATTTTCCTGAGGGGATTAATAAAGTTCTTATCTTCTTATTATCTCTCTTATATTATTCCTACCTGCAAGTAACCTTAACTGCCAAATTTGTTTACTAATCATGTATAGTTTATATTGTCATAGGCAAAAGGGACAAGACAGATTGTTTTGAATAGAATAGTGCATCATTTGCAGCCACAAAACATCACAGTATTGATACTTCTTATGAAGGGTCATCACAGACTTGTCCCTCATTTTCTGAAGTAGTGCGCATACTTACGTTTGGGATCTCTTCAGATTTGAAATCAGCGTGAAATTTACATTTAGGGACACTTAAAATTTTGTGATTTGCACAAATTTGACGCAAAAACTAGGCCTTTTAGAGGCCTCTGGCCCACGGCCTATCAGGGCAGCTCTCTGTTGATACTTGGGACCTGACAGTGAGCTTGCGCTGCACAGACAATACGTGTACAAGGAACTCACAGTTGCTGAAGATTGTTTTGCGGAATGGTGCCCCTTTGCTGAAGGTAACACTGAGAATGATGTACTGGTAGGCGGAGACCAGGAAGACAGCAGCGTTCTCATGACAAACATAATCATCCTCCTCGTTGTCTACAAATGGCACAAACCTGAATACACACAATCACAGACCAGTAAGAACTCTAGTCATAGCTGATTCATGAACAATCTGATTTGATAAGGCATCAAATGTGTGTCAAGATGCAAATACTCAACATACTGCCCTAACAGTGACAACTAAAATCAGACAGTAGTTTGTGTGTGTGTGTGTGTGTGTGTGTGTGTGTGTGTGTGTGTGTGTGTGTGTGTGTGTGTGTGTCCCCCACCGTTTCCTGAGAGAGGTCCTAACTCACCATCAACTTGATCTTCTCAATTTTGTTTCCATCACGCAGACCTCTCTCATCCTCTGCATGTAGGCTGTGTTTGATATGTTTAGGAATATGAGACAGGCAAAGGCTTCACTAGACTGATGACCAACAACACACATTGCTGACTGACCATGGTTGTTGCTGGATGTGCAGGAAGACCAGGACCTGAGGGACGATGATGATCACCATCTGTGTCATGATGGACAGGACGGGGCCGGGACTCACCAGGCTGATGGGTGGACCTTGTTTTGCCAGTTGATCATACGGAGCCGTCCTGCTGACTGTAGCACAAACAAGCTCATTGTTAACCTTTTCCGACACACTACTTCATCATCCCTCACAGGAAATACGGATTCCTTCCCTCAAGGGAAGTGCACCGCCCACCTACCTATTTTGACATTTTTGCTGGGGGAGGAAAGCTGGAACACGTGGAGAGAAACCCCCTATGAGCAGCCCAGGATGTTGGAAAAATCACAGATGGACCTGGGATCCAACCACAGCTTCACTGTGACAAAAGTGGTGGTCGTTCTGTAAAGCACCTGCTAGTCAGATCCACTACCTACTGGGCCACTGCTCAATAGTCTGGGAGTCACACAACCCTCCATCTTTCATCACAGATTTCTAACAAGCTACCTCAGTGGCTAGGACTAAAGTATCCACACACATGCTGTAGCGAATGGCTTCAGTTCATCAGCAACTACATTGGCTGCACTTCTTTGAGTTAAAAGTTAAAACCTCTCATTTGCTTATACTGATAATGAATGTCTACATGACTTACAAGTGATAAAGAGAGTGGTGATAAGGAACAGATCTGTATAGAGAAACTCTGGATCTGTCAGGTTGGCGCCGATCTGAAACAACAGATCAAACCAGTCACAACAGCCAGGTGTCAAAATCAACAGAAGTGCACTTCGAAGTTTCAAAAAATGCAAGGGCCTTTGGCACATGAAGAGTGAAGTGACTTGATACAGGGTAACCTTTAATGCATTTAAACATCATTTTGCAAGAAAGTAAAAAACAAGAAAAGGAATGTGTTAGAGATACCGACCCAGTACAGGATGAGTACAGAGCAGAACTGTGTGAGACTGTAGCAAGCCATGTATTTGAAGATGCCAAAGGCTGTAACCAACGTGCATCGCCCTTCCCTGAAAAAGAAGCAACATTCATTACTCCGGCTCATGAGTATTTTGGTTACTGGTCAGATAAGCACTGTAAGGTTTAACTGTCTTGAGATTTGATTGGAACTACTGGATGCTGCACATGCGAAAACACACACACACACACACACACACACACACACACACACACACACACACACACACACACACAGAGAAGAAGTGATGAACATTCTATGCCAGACACACACTTTTTCAGACCAATACACACACAAAACCTACTTGATTACTGCAGGCACACATTCAATGGTGGGTTTCTTGGAGGTGAATGGTGAAGCGACAGATGCCTCTGCTTCAGACAGGGAGATGCCAGTATGCGCGGCCTTCAGTGCTCCACAGTCATTGGCACCATCACCACACATACCCACGTAGTACCTGAGAACAAATGGTGCAATATTCTGTCAGCTTATGAAAACCAGCAGACTGATGGACAGACTGCCTACTTTTAACATTCAAGAAAAACACAAAACAAGATCAAGGGGATTACGCACAAGTACTTATCTCTATAAATGCAGAGACATACCAGATTTGTAAGTACTGATAATGGAAAGGTTATAAAGTAATGGTTAGAACCTCACCCCACATTCTGAAGCACCTCAACAAGCTGGGCCTTCTGTTCTGGTGACATGCGAGCAAACACTGTACCACGCACCACGATCTGCCCACAGTAACACACGCTGTGAAGTTACCATCAGAACATTCACTTTGTGAAAATGCATGACAAACAGCTGAAAGAAATGTTGCCTAAAATAACTGAGTACCACTTCTTTAAAAGGTTATAATGAAACCTGTGTACAATCAATCAATTTGAACAGATGTGCTACTGTTTTTTGTTTTTTTTTCAAAGAAATGTCCTGGTAGTAACATGAATCAGTTTGTTTGCAAGCAAATGCACAGTAATGACAGGTGACACACCTTAGAGAGGAGGTCTGCATCATACTGACGAATCACTGCCCATGACTTGCCCGTCACAGCAAAGTGAAAACGCTGGTTGTCTTCATCGATGTTGATCACCTCTGACCCCTCTGCTCTCTGCAAACACAGGCAAACAAAAGACATAAGAAGTCACATCAACAGAAAGAAACAACAGAATGAAGACAACTGTAATTTTGTGAAGAGTGAAAGTGTTAAAAATGTACTTACGTTGATCTCCTCTACTTTCTTGGTGCGGTCATCAGCATAGTAGAACTCGATCTCTGGCCTGGATTGTCCTGCAGCTGGTGGGTACGCCTGCACTAGGATAATGTTGTCTGTACGATCCACCATCCCACACTCCCTAGCCACACTCAGCGCTGTCAGCATGTTGTCTCCTACACACAGTATAGGAGAAAAACCTTACCTTTTAGTATCGACCTGGCATCAAGGCTTTTGACACAAGTGAAGTAGCAAATTTCAAATATAATGCAAGAGATATGGGAAATGCTAACAAATCTGTTCTTGAATTTCTAAGGTGTTTGCTTGCTGTATGGCACCACTGAAGTTTTTCTTGCATGCATGGTGAGTTGATTCTCCACTGCATGGCCTCTCTTGGATGGAATGTGCACATCTTGATAGCTGTGCATGCATGTGCACAAGGCACGAAGGCAAGACAGGCACTGTTACAGTCTGCAACACATCAATTTTCAAGAAACTTGTTTTGGCAAGGAGAAACTCCCCACCTGTCTACCAGAGATTTGAACCTCAGTATCTGCAGAAGACACCTTAACCACTATGGCAAATGAGAAAGACGTACCTGTTACCATGATAGTGCGGATGTTGGCTTCCTGCAGTGTTTGTATAACAGGTTCAGTCTCTGGCTTCAGTCTGTTCTCCATGACCAGCAGACCCAGGAAAGTCAGGTCACATTCCACTTGCTCCCTACACACAGTGTGGCATGTGACACACAATTCATACTCATAAGGTCACAAAGGGAGATCGATGATCAGCATGAACTGCTGAATCCCCATAGTGGGGGAAATAATACACACAGAACATACAGGCCTTGCTTTTTTTCCCTATTGGCATGTATGATTATCCTTAACCAGGTGGTGCTCAGAATGGAATATTCCAGATTATCTCAATAGCTTTTCAGCATTAATTCAGCAAGACCAGGTACTCCAACTTCATGGAGCTGGTGTGGTATAGTAGCTTTTTGTGCAGAGAATAACACGCTATGCTATGCTAACACACTATACTGGCTAAATCCCATATACTCTGGTTATGTGTGCCATGTTCATACACCATAAGACCAACCTCTGCAGCCGCTGGATCTTGGGATAGGTCAGTTTTGAAGGCAGCTCCTTCTTTGCCAGAGCAATGACACGATATCCATGCTGGGTGTAACTGGTCAGGGTCTCATGGAAGTCCATTGGAACTGTAAAGAGAAAGTTCAGTCACATGACAATTACTGGTACTCACAATTATGCAAGTCCACATGGATGCAGAGAGGCAGAGTGAGAGATGTACTGTCATCTGGAGAAAGGGCCTATGAGCCTACTACATTCATGACTTACTTAATTACTTAGGCCCCTGGCTCCAAGTGGAGCATAGGCCATCGACAACCCTTCGCCATCGCACTCTGTTCTGGGCTATTCTTGCCACTCCAGTCCAGTTGGTCCCCTGCTTATATGGCTCTGCCTCAGTGTCCCGCCTCCAGCTGTTGTGAGGCCAGCCTCTCTTCCTTTTCCCCTGCGGGTTCCATGTCAGGGCTTGGCGTGTGGTGCTGGATGCTGGCTTCCTGAGGGTGTGTCCAATCCAGCCCCAATTCCTCCGCAGGATCTGCTTGGCCACTGGTTCCTGCCCCGCTTGCTCCCACACCTCCTCGTTCCGGATCTTCTCTGGCCATCGGATGTTGAAGATGGGCCTCAGACAGGTGTTGAGGAATGTCTGGATCTTCTGCTGCATCGTCTTCGTTGTCCTCCATGTTTCGCATCCGTAGAGCAGAACTGAGTTGAAGATGCGAAGTTTGGTTCTTATGCTGACAACTTTGGATGCCCAGACGTTCTTCAGCATGACCATTGCTGCTCTTGCCTTGCAGATTCTGGCTGCGACGTCTCGGTCTGTGCCTCCCTGTCCATCAACCACACTCCCCAGGTAGACAAAGGACTCTACCTCCCTGATGGGCTCTCCACCGACTGTGACTGGTGTGTTGGCAGTGGTGTTGATCTTCAACTACATTCATGAAGCTTATATTTTTTTTTTCTAGATGACATTAGAAATGACAAAGACCTAACTCTAGAAAGAAGCAACTCACCTGAATTTGGTACAGAGAGACTGGTGATCATTTCTGGTGAGCCCTTGACATACAGCACAAAGTTCTGTGCCCCCAGCTGACGAGTGATGACTGACATGCGCTGCAGGCTGGAGGAGAATGGGAACTGGCGGACTATACCCAGGTCTTCACCCTTCAGCTGGAACATCACACGTCACACATATCACTAACACACTACTTTTCCACTGCAGGCTGATGAGGACTTCCACCACATGCCCTGGCTTTTACAAAATAATACACCGAGTGACTGAAGAAATCTTAGCTCCATGAGACCAACTGCATGTACATTTTCTCTTCTGGGCGCAAATTTCAGAAAACCATCTGAATTATACCTAACAGTAATTCTTTTCAGCAAAGTTGCGAACTTTCAGTGACGAGACAAAACAAACATGCGAAGAAAGCACAAATAAAATACTTTGTTTTCCAGAGTACAAAGATGTCAAAACATGCTCAGGTAACAAAAGACAACTAAGGCCCGATGCACACGAGCGTCAGCGTCATGATGCCGCGCGGCGGATCTCACTCCCGGCGGCAGTTTCAAGGCGCTGCCACGTGTGCATGACATCGGCGCCTGGCGTCAGGCAATGGCATCAATGGTGCCAGGCGGCGGAATCCTATGATGCTGCGTATAGAACATGTCCTATTTCTGCTGCCGACGCCGCGCTGCAGACTTGGTTTCAGCCAATCAGAAAGCAGTGTGGGTCAGCGCTTGCACAGTGGGTCAGCGCAACATGCCATGCAGGCGAATGACGCCGAAGCCAAGTGTGCACGCAAACGGCGCACACCGTGCGCTCACGCGAGGCGTATGATGCGAGACAGCCTTTGCTGCTTGCTTCATGGTGCTGACGCTGACGCTCGTGTGCATCGGGCCTAACTGCCCAAAATGTTGCTACAATGGCCTTCTTCCAGCACAACACACAAATATCACAGAAATACAGAAAGTGCTAAATATCCGTCAGATCCTTGGAAATGTGAATGAATCACAGGTGAAATGCCATGAACAGGCAGGAAGATTATAAACTATATGTTAAACTATGGAACTGCACTGTTGTGACAAAATCAATCATGTGACCCTGCTCAACATGTGACACCCTCACCATACCTGCTCTGTGCTGGCATGATGAGAGACAGGCTGGTATTTTGGTCGCACAACTGTGGGTACCATCATGTCAAACCTGGTCTGGTCCTCTCCTGGCTCTTCCAGTTCCTGAAACAAGTGCAACGCACTAAACGTTATGGAACATGTAACACAGTAAATGTTATGGAACAGCAGCAGCATAGGAAATATTATGGAGAATATAGCGTAGTAAATGTTACGGAACAGCTGCAGTACAGTGAATGTTATGGAACATGTAGTATAGTAAATGTTATGGAACAGCAGCAGCATAGGAAATATTATGGAGAATATAGCGTAGTAAATGTTACGGAACAGCTGCAGTACAGTGAATGTTATGGAACATGTATAGTAAATGTTATGGAACAGCTGCAGTACAGTGAATGATATGGAACATGTAGTATAGTAAATGTTACGGAACAGCTGCAGTACAGTGAATGTTATGGAACATGTAGTATAGTAAATGTTATGGAACAGCAGCAGCATAGGAAATATTATGGAGAATATAGCGTAGTAAATGTTACGGAACAGCTGCAGTACAGTGAATGTTATGGAACATGTAGTATAGTAAATGTTATGGAACAGCTGCAGTACAGTGAATGTTATGGAACATGTAGTATAGTAAATGTTACGGAACAGCTGCAGTACAGTGAATGTTATGGAACATGTAGTATAGTAAATGTTACGGAACAGCTGCAGTACAGTGAATGTTATGGAACATGTAGTGTAGTAAATGTTACGGAACAGCTGCAGTACAGTGAATGTTATGGAACATGTAGTATAGTAAATGTTACGGAACAGCTGCAGTACAGTGAATGTTATGGAACATGTAGTATAGTAAATGTTACGGAACAGCTGCAGTACAGTGAATGTTATGGAACATGTAGTGTAGTAAATGTTACGGAACAGCTGCAGTACAGTGAATGTTATGGAACATGTAGTATAGTAAATGTTACGGAACAGCTGCAGTACAGTGAATGTTATGGAACATGTAGTGTAGTAAATGTTACGGAACAGATGCAGTACAGTGAATGTTATGGAACATGTAGTATAGTAAATGTTATGGAACAGCTGCAGTACAGTGAATGTTATGGAACATGTAGTGTAGTAAATGTTACGGAACAGATGCAGTACAGTGAATGTTATGGAACATGTAGTATAGTAAATGTTATGGAACAGCTGCAGTACAGTGAATGTTATGGAACATGTAGTATAGTAAATGTTATGGAACAGCTGCAGTACAGTGAATGTTATGGAACATGTAGTATAGTAAATGTTATGGAACAGCTGCAGTACAGTGAATGTTATGGAACATGTAGTGTAGTAAATGTTACGGAACAGCTGCATTACAGTGAATGTTACCGAACATGTAGTATCGTAAATGTTGCGGAACAGCTGCAGTATAGTAAATGTTATGGAACATGTAGCATAGTAAATGTTATGGAACATGTAGTATAGTAAATGTTATGGAACATGTAGTATAGTAAATGTTATGGAACAGCTGCATTACAGTGAATGTTACCGAACATGTAGTATCGTAAATGTTGCGGAACAGCTGCAGTATAGTAAATGTTATGGAACATGTAGCATAGTAAATGTTATGGAACATGTAGTATAGTAAATGTTATGGAACATGTAGTATAGTAAATGTTATGGAACAGCTGCATTACAGTGAATGTTACCGAACATGTAGTATCGTAAATGTTGCGGAACAGCTGCAGTATAGTAAATGTTATGGAACATGTAGCATAGTAAATGTTATGGAACATGTAGTATAGTAAATGTTATGGAACAGCTGCATTACAGTGAATGTTACCGAACATGTAGTATCGGAAATGTTGCGGAACAGCTGCAGTATAGTAAATGTTATGGAACAGCTGCAGTATAGTAAATGTTATGGAACATGTAGTATAGTAAATGTTATGGAACAGCTGCAGTACAGTCAATGTTATGGAACATGTAGTGTAGTAAATGTTATGGAACATGTAGCATAGTAAATGTTAGTCTTTTTTTTTATTACTCTTTTTTTCAGTAGCATAGAAAATGTTATGGAATAGCTGATTTTCAGCAATACCATAAATGGAACATGGTACTGAGAGCTGCTTTTAAATAACAAAAAAACAACTTACCCTCCATTTAGAACTTCACCTAGACTGATAGAAAGAAGAAACTTAACGAAAGCCCTGATGTCTAATTAACATGAGGGCAAGTCACTGAGCAGAATCTACAGATGAAAACAGCTAGCTGAAATTGCTGCTTTATGTAAACCGTTTAGTGAAAGGTTTAATACCCAGTCTGTAGCATGGAACATGATGAGATCGAGCGGATCACCCATCAACTCGCCCTCAATGACGGTGAGTGAGTGACAGGTGGCCATGGCCTCAACTAGCGGGCCCTTCGGCAGCTGCCTCATGTCAAAGATCTCACGTTCAAACCTTAACAAAGCAGAAAGTAACATTTACCTGACAGTCATGAACACTCATCACTCTCAGAACACAACAAAAATACAGGAAATTTGAACACCAAGGTCTTCATCATGTCTTATTGAACAGCTACATGAAACTCTGCACCAGCAAAGTAATCGCCAACCAGAAAATGTATGTTGGGACATGTCAATTTTTATTCCTTTTGGTATACAGTACCATTTGTCCTATTCTTAGCCGCTTGTCTGGCTACGTGACGGCACATGTGCCCTACATAAAGACTTACTTTGCTCCAGCTGCTGGCACTACTCCCTGCATGTTGAGCCCATCCTCTGTCAATGTTCCTGTCTGTAACGATGAAGAAACATTTATTAGCAAAGGACAAATAACAGCAGCTCTGTAGACCCCCCCCCCCCCCAACTCTCTTCTGAAAAAAATGAATAAACAAATCAACAAATAAAAAAATGCTTATTAATCTGCTGATGGAAAT
This sequence comes from Batillaria attramentaria, assembly GCA_018292915.2. Lineage (NCBI taxonomy): Eukaryota > Metazoa > Mollusca > Gastropoda > Batillariidae > Batillaria > Batillaria attramentaria. The sequence continues at coordinate 1,636,451 of JACVVK020000086.1, forward strand.
CAATTCACTCAGTTCTCAAGACAATATCAAGGCAACCCCTGGCAGATGTTAAAACCTCAAAATCAATGCTGGCAATGTCAGATAAAAATTACCTGAAAATGTCTGCACTCAAATCAATACATGTACCAGCAAAACAACTTGTGCACTCACCTTGTCAAAGCAGACAGTGTTGATGGTGCCACAAATGTTGATGCTGCGTGGTGAAATACAGTAGACACCCACAAGCTTCAGTCGATGTTGAGCGAAGACGATCCCCATGGCAAGGGCAGCTGGCAGGGCAGGGGGCACCGTGATAGTCACCAAGTCCAGTGACCGCACAATGATGTCACCCACCGTGTCACCAAAATCAACCTGACACACAATAATTATGTTTATCATCCATGGCGGCATCTTTTTCTTTGATCTCTCCTGTGTAATAAGTGTCCGTATTGTACTAGTACTTGAGAAATCATGTGACACAGAGCACGACATCACATGACACTCAGGCATGCTTACCTGCAAAAAGGTTCTTTCTTTCAGAAAAAAAGAACAGAGATACAACCTTTTTGGCAACAAAACCCGTCGTCATCGATGAGCAAGTACATGTATTACTACTCCTCAGGGAGAACTCGCTCCCGATGTCAACACCATCGACGATGAAACATTTTGACTCGGCATATCGGTGTTTCCAACTTCATAAACTCGTTGTACAAGTACAAAACAACAGTAGCCTGTACCTAGCAAGCAATCCTCACTCAAATTTCGGACAGTTTTAACCAACACGTATCAAAATTCGTTCTCAAAAAGTTCAATCGAGGCTGGCGTCTCGCCGGCATGTATGCTGTTTACTGATTTGGCCGTGTGCTATCGGCGCAGAGAATGGCAGCGGATTCGTGATCTAGATAGATCTCCGATTGAACAGAAGCTTCTTGAATCGTTTGAGTCATGCATGCAGTTACAAAATGTAGCTGCTGGGGGGAAGGTCACTTTAATCGGTGTATATGTACTACAAATATTAGAATAAACACTCTCAAAGATTCAGATTTCGTGAAAATCGCAACAGGAAGAACCCCGCTTGAACGCGCCCTAATCGTACAAAGCGTGAACAGAGCTGTTCAGTTTTGATCGGTTTCGCATTCACCTCCCAAATTTACATTTCCTTGAAAGCGTCAGCATGTTTGTTTGCGTCTTTAGTGGAAGTTAAAAACTTGTGGTTTTGTTTGGATTTGAGTTCATGAGTGAATTGACACCGTCTTGACAGCATAAAAAGGCGCACTTTATTCTGTCGGCGTAGTGCTCTGCCGACGCACAAACTCGTTCGTCTGCTATGTGCAGCCGCTGTCGACTGTCAGTTTTTACTAGGATAAACGTTCAAAATATACCATAAATTGGCCCAAAAAAGGATGATAAAGCATTTACACCCCATCAAGCTGTGGGATACCGACTCGTATTTTGATCCAAGACGCAATCAACCCTTCGCTAAAGCTCAGGGTTGATTTGCGTCTTGGATCAAAATACTCGTCGGTATCCCACAGCTTGATGGGGAATAACTGCTAATTTCTTGAGGGAGAAATGCAAGTCAGTCACACAGACTGCAGCAAGATAACAGATAACAGTAGAGTAAATCTAGCCTTGAGAAGAATTTCTGCAAGTACTGTCAATACTGCATTCATTGTTCAGCAAAAGAGTGTGTGTGTGTGTGTGTGTGTGTGTGTGTGTGTGTGTGTGTGTGTGTGTGTGTGTGTGTGTGTGTGAGAGAGAGAGAGAGAGGAAGAGGAAGAGAGAGACATATAGAGACAGAACGCTGTATGAACATTACAATACAATAATACTGGATCATTTGTGCAAGGATATTTTGACATTAGCAACATCAAGTGGACAAGGAAAGTGTAATTTCAATAACTATTACAAAAATGGCTAGTAGACGAAAGAAATGTTGAGAAAAACAGTGACCCATTTCTAGGTGTGACTGGGAGTGAATCTTACTCAAGTTACTAGAGCATGTGTGATTGCCTTTGCATCACTCACCATGAGAACAATGGTGTAGATGAAGCCAATACAAGCAATAGCTGCCAGGACCAAGATAAAATAGTAGGAATGACGCTGGAACTTGAAGTCCACAGGTTTTGGGTACAGAATGGAGCGAACTAACTCACCCTTTGAGGTAGAGAAACCTGCAACAGCAAACAGTTCTCACTAGTTGTGCATGGATGTGTGAATATGTACGACCAAAGTGATGAAGAAGTTCTACTAAGATTTCAAATGACAAAAATACCAACGTCAGACTGGACAGAGGCATAACACTGACAACGGATTTTTCCATGCACGTGCTGAGGTTCAATTGTACTGTGACTGGCTAAAAGTAAATAAACTGCTGTTTTCTCCTACAATGTTGACAAGCAGGCTTAAAAACACACCTGTTCTGAGGACCACAGCTCGTACTTTCTGGCTGCCATAGAAACGGGTCTGGATCACATCGGTCCCAGAGAAGAGGACATGGCGTGAGTGTTTCTGCATGTCAAACGATGTCGTGTCCTGTGCTCCATCGCCCACAAGGGGGTTTGGGATGGACGTCTTGGTGATTGGAACACTCTCACCTACACAGAAGTACATGTGTCAACGATTCTAGCAAGTTCCAAGACTTTCTTCAAGTGGATGAGTCTATATTAACATGTCATGTGATTGACAAATATGTCTTAAATGCAAAACACAGCGTCAACTATGTCATTCTGAGTGCTGTAATTTAAGGCAAGGTTCCAAGGAAAAAAACAACTGCAACGTTGTTTTCCCAGTCTGATCATGTTTTCAATAACAGACTTCAGTTTGGTCTCATTTTAAAGCTTATCCTTTTCCCATTTCTTCCATATGTATATATGCAACACCTGAAATGCATATTTATGTGCATAATGAATGAGGTTTATGATAACACCTTCGCAGGTACCTGACAGAACAGCAAATTAAAGCATTTTAACGCACTGAATCACATTTTTACTTTAGTAGCTACGTTCCATGATGGTCAAATAAGTGTCTAATGACTTAAAACACAAAAAGCAGAAAAAAGTGGATTTTTGTACCTTATAACTTGGCCTTAACAGACTGAGACTCAAGACTTGATTCAAGATCACTGTATAAAGAAGCTGAATAATTTCTTTTGCTTCATGACAGCAGGAGCAGTCATCTTGTGAAAAAACAAACAAACCCCAAACCAATCAAGAAACCCCGTGTTTGGGATCAAAATTATGCACTGACCAAGAAGCTAATATAAATATGGAAACAGGAGTTTGGTTTCACTGTAAAATAGTGCCGAGCCAGATCAACTGACTCACCTGTAAGCATGCTTTCATTCACAATGCAGTTTCCAGAGATCAGCACAGCATCACACTGCATGATACAGCCTCGCCGTGGGATTTCTAGAATATCACCAGGTACGATGTCCTCTGATGAAATGTCATGATAAACTGTAATGAAACAGACAGAATATGACTGATGGCATTTTTCTTTCTTCATTTTTCTGTATGTGCAACAGTTGTGTGAGAACTTAAGAAGTAAATAAACATACAAACACATAAAGAAAGGGTGGCACAAGCATCATTATGGATGTAAAGCAAGAAAAACACAGAATGACAAATTTAAAAAAAAGAAAAGAAAAAAAAAGAAAGAAAAAAAGAATAAGAGTGAAACTGAAAAGCTAAATGATGTGCTCTGATATCCGACACATAACAAGAAATCACATGTACAATACAAATGAAAAAGCATGAAAGATCAGCAATTGCAAAGTTCTGTGGGACGATTTTCAAACCATACTCACTGTCACCCCCACGACACACTGATACAATGGTGGATGATGTAATGGTGTTACGCAGAGTTCGCTGGAACTGGAAAACCAAAAACAATACGGACACTTTTAGCAATGGTTTACAGTACATGTACCACACCGCTGACAGTTAAAATGTCTGTACAAATACTGGTAGGATCTCAAAAAATCAAGTCTTTTTTCACAGTCTTCGTTCCTACTCAAAAATCAACCTGTGCACAAAACACTTGGTAGAGAGAACGAGTCAGCATGATGTCAATGCCTAGTTGAGACAGACACGTACCTTCCTGGTGGACCAGATGGTGATGACGATGGACAGGGTGGAGATGAACAGGATGCAGGTTGCATAGATCTCATATTCGTCTAAATACCACAGAATCATGCTGAACAGTTGGAAGACATAGAATGGAGAAAGAACCTGCAAAATACACAACGTGGGAGCAATTATGATTCTGCAGTGTGTCTATTGAGGTACTGAAGAAGCGAAAATACTTGATACTTTGCCAGATAATGAATGGGGTGAATGCAGAGAGAGTGAGACACAGCAGCACACAGCACATGTCCAATTAAAGAAAATCTGGTTTATCTGTCCTACGTTCGCTTCGCAGAAGGCAGTCTTTGTTTTGAAACAGATGCATGCGCCTGTGAGTGTGCCTGTACGCTCTAAATAGTAATCACACATAAGAAACGCAATTTCCATATACAGAGCCGCTGACTGGCCTTACCTCCTTAAACAGCAGCTTGACAATTGGAGTAACATGCACAGCGATTGAGTTGACGCCATAAAGATCGCGACTGAAATAAACAAAACAATGTACATTTTAGACCAACATAGCATAAAAGAAAATGTCAGCTAATGCTGTGACCACCTGACACATACATAAATACATAATAAGCAAATGTTTCAATGACTTACTATTTAGCTTGCTCCTCCACAGAATGGCCTTTCAGCTGGTGATAGTAGGAGAACTTGTAGCCATCTTCAAGACCCCTGAAAAGTAAAAGAAGAAATTAGTGGTCTACATTACAAAATATCAGAATCTGTTCACCTCTTAACAGAATCTATCCTCTGCTCAGTGCTACATTGTAAATGACTTTTGTACTTTACCTAAACCGAAAACTTACTTCAGTTTTTGAAAGTTGTCACTCTGTGGATGCCAGATATACTTGACTTTCTTTGTCTTGAACCACTTCATGACTGGGCTTCCTCCCTGCTGCAGAAGCAAATTTTTATACTGAAACTGTCACGCTAACAATGTTAAAAAAACAGGAGGACAGAACCCAGAACCAAATGATGGAATTTTTCCACGCTCACATGTACATGTTTCACAAGAACATCTCTGACAAAAGTACTTATGGTGCCGGGGGTACAAACTACCAGCTAGTATACCGGGTAATGGGTTTATCATTTTTAGAGCCTACTAGTACTAGCCCAAAGCTGCAAATCTTGTAAAGTCCAAATCCAGATGGACTCTGATGGAGGGGTGGGGGAGGGGGGGGGGGGGGGGGGGGGGGGGGGCATTGTGTTTAAACTTTGCTTAAAACCACACAGTGAATAATTGATTTCCTTGTGCATGTCGTCAAAATCCAAGGACGAGAAAAAATTAATGTGGGGAAACACCTGACTCCTGAATGACATGGCTCACACATTCAGTACTGATGTAATAGATTAATGCACTCTTTCTAAATATGGTACCCCCAAAACAACACAGACAAGAGTTCCGCTGAATGGGGTAAACAGAACACAAGACCCCTTGAAACTTTTTGGGGCTGAAATTTAAACAACAGGAATTTCTTCACAGATCCAGGACAGGTTTTACACATGTATATCCAGGGGATTCCCAGAAAATCCAGAACGGTTGGTAGCTATGCTAGCCCCACCATTTTCAAAATTGCTATTTCATTTCACTGTCCCAGATCTAAATAATAGACACACACGGCACAACCCATGCTAACCTCAGTCATAATGCCAGTTTGTCCTTTACATACATGTATAAGACTAGTGGTACCTGCTTAGTGCAGCTACAAAATGTAGGTTTCTGGCTAAGTGAACATGATCATCAGCGGTGCACATAATGGTGTTTAATTAACACCATGTTGTGAGGTTGCTTATGGCTGGAGTTACAGGAGAGAGAAGAGCCCAATTTTTCAAATGAAACAAAGGGTGTACAATGTACTAAAGATGAATCCATAGACAATGCAGAAATGCACCAAGAGAACATAATAAACTACACACTTAACTCTTATTATCCCAGACATCTCCCCAACAACCCTAAAACAATACATGCAAACAACTTATACTTTGAGCCAAAAGTATGTATTACTATGAGTAAGAAATTTCAAGATGTCTGATCATAAACCTCAACTGCTGCTAAAAGACCCCAAAATGTCAACAAAGAAATCAAACTACAACGCTACATGATGATGCTGAAAAAATCTACAGTAGAGTAGTATTTTTCACGTAATCAAAACGAGAAGCACTCACACATATTTATATGCAGATGATCTATGAATGCAAGAAACGTTGAGAAGAATGTTGAACAAGGGATCATATAATGTCAACAGAAGCAATATCAAAAACACAGATTTCTACAGATCTAGGATTTTCATGTATTTTGGTACAGCAAAATATCTTTGAACCATTCTTAATCAAACTATGAAAACAGCAACTTACCTTCTTTGATTTTCCAAAGGTCAGGTCAAGGTCTTCTGATCTTTTAGAGTTGCTGAAGGCCATTGCTCTCCTGAGTAAAGGACAAGGTCAAAGTGTTACTGTTTACATCCGCAGTTTGACATTTCACATTTATTCTTCAAACTAAGTTTTGTGATCGCAAATTAGCCACAGCCCATCAGGTGCTGGGCTGCACTCCTAGCATTCAATAATAAAAACCCCAACTGCATTATTATTACTATAATATTAGACAATCTGTAACCCAATGACATGTATAGTAACCACTTTTATTATCATATTGTCCCTACTGCTTCCACTGGACAGACCCATCTACACCACTAGATGCGCATGTACAGACATGTAGAGCATCAGAAAAGTAAATAATGTTCTTCCAGCTACTGCATCATTTGCTTGCCTTGTGAAACTGTGAAAGGGAGCTACCCTGAAAAAGCCACAAGCATTTCGGGAAGATTTGCCTGCTGCACTGATTCAGTGTGTGGTAGACACTAATACCTGACTAGCAAGGGCCACATATCAGATTACGGTTTGACTGGTAGTCCTTAATGCATGCAGCCTTTATTTTCAATGCCCAGGCATTAATGGGTTACTTGTGATACATGTTCCTCTTCATTCAGTGTTTTGTGTGTGTGTGTGTGTGTGTGTGTGTGTGTGTGTTTGCACATGTACAGAGACTTTAAACTTTTAAGATAAGAGAAAGAGAGAGAGAGAGGGAGAGAGAGAGGGAGAGAGAGACAGGGAGAGGGAGAGAGAGAGAGGGAGAGAGAGGGGGGGAGAGGGAGAGAGAGAGAGAGAGAGAGAGGGGGGGGGGAGAAAGAGAGAGAGAGGGAGAGGGGGAGAGAGAGGGAGAGGAGGGGGGGGGGGGAGAACGCACCCATCAATTTGCGACGCCTGGGGATCGGTATAAATTGTTGCCACAAACGTCTGGTCATACTGGTCCTGCACACACAACCAAACCTGTTATTTGAAAACAATCCTCACAACAGTCTACTCTTCAAATACGACCCTTCTCCCATAAACCTGAAGCACTGAAAAATTCATAAAGCACTCCCGTCAGGATAAGTAAATGTCAGGCAAGCCCACAAAAAGATGTGTCAAATGAAATCTTGGAGACATTTGTGGTAATGGTATCCAAAAAGTATTTGTTATTTATCTCACCTGGCAACACATTTTGCATCAATGATGGCATAAACAATGACAACCCACAAGTACAATTACTGTAACTAGATGTACTTTAACTGGCGATGTACAGGTCTGCATGTGAAACCCACCAGAAGAAAATGCCTGGAGCAATGTTAAAAGACATGACTTAAGACTGCAAACCTTCATGATGACTTTCTCGGCCTGGCTGAGTGGACATTGTGTGTGTGTGAACTGCACCATGAGATGTGGCAGCCAGTAGAACAGCAAACGCAGCAGGCCTGCTGTCAGCAGGTAGAGCACCCAGCTCAGGTAGTACCGCCACTTGACCAGTCTGTAGCCCTTTACCTCCTGAAACAGACACACCGTCACACACCCATCACCACTGTGCACATAACACTAATACAATAAAAGTAATACAATCTCAAGTTGATGCATGCGTTAAATCACACCCACGTAGGAACAGTATACGTAAAAGGTTAAAACAAAAACAAAAAAATACCCCCCCCCCCCCCCCCCCCCCTCAACAAACAAATGCTTAGAGGAAAACAGACACGTAAAATTTATTGTCAATTTTTTTGTTAAGGCGCCTGCATCAGGGGACATGCTGTTAAGGACAGTGCTATTCACCTGGATCAGTTAATGGTGAGCAGTGCCAAAGAAGCCACGGGAATTTCAATGATGACGATAAAGAACTTCTGACAGATGGGCTTGCACGTGATTTTGAAGAATTTGGGGTAAATATCATGTTTCCCATGTTACTATTGTTAAGATACAATGTAGTTACCAGTACCAACTGCATGGAAACTCTGAAATAATGTTGTCCATAAATCCCTATTGTGTATTTTAATACAGAAAGGTGTGCACCAACGTGTAAAAATGTAAAAGTGCATTAACAGTACTGTGGGTGGCTGAAAGTGGAACTTCTGTAATTCACTTCATTTGTACTAAATCCAAATACACCATGAACTTTTGAACTGTAACTCCTCTGTAAAGCATCATAAACAGGAAGTACTTCACCCTGTACTGGGTGGTGATATCTGTAGAGGTTGGAGCTTATCAAATCAGGTGGAGACTTCAGACTTTAATGGTCAATGGCTCTCCACACAAACCCCTGTTGTCAGCTACAGGTATTGAGATAATGTAGGACATAGTACACAGATAATACTTCAGTGGCTATTGTAACAAAGAAAACAAGATGCAACTTTTGAAATGACCTACTATAGTTGTCATCAGTGCAAATTTTCAGAGCTTTACATCAAAACAATAGTGAGGAAACAGACAGCACGAGTGTGAGTTACTCATACCTCACAGCCAGCGCACAGTTATTTTGTTTACTTTTGGGAGTGAAAATTTATATTGCTTGGATCACGTAAAAGATGATTGCACAGAAAAATCTCCACAAAGTATTTGTGAGTGCACCTTTGAATGTCAGTACATGAGCACATGCTTTGAATGATATTCTTCTTAACATCAAGCACTTTCACTTGCTCTACGCATCATTTCCTCACACAAATTTATCAGAGTGCAGAATTTTGAGTCACCCTACCAGAAAAATAAAATGTCACAGAAATGTATGCTGCTACACGCAAGAGTCTCAATGCTCGTGGTATAAACAGCTTACACGATTACTTCTAGTGGTTTACCGTAAAAAAAAACCCACAAAAAACCACTTGATGTTTCAATTTTTGTGTAGCTACCTTGCCAGAGGCTGGGAAGCTATGGCAAAAAATTGAAACATCCTGTGTTTTTTTGTGGTTTTTTTTTTCACGGTAAACCACTTGAACTAATCATGTAAGCTCTAACTAACATCAAGCACTATGGTGCACTGAGGAACTGCACCTCCTTGTTGGGCAAACCTTACGCCTCAGTATCAAATGCAAGGGCAGTGCTGTACCAATAAGCTAATACTCCCACAATAAGACTAAGAGCTCTCAGATCAACGCTCTCTCTATATTACAGTAACACATGCATACATGTATACTGGGCAAAGTATTCATTTAGTGAATTAGAAAATGAGTTTTGCAGTGCCCAGCTTGACAAATGAAACATCATAAACTACAGTACAATCCTTTTTTTCACTGACCCGAGTACTGCTTCAACATCAGGCTAAGATCACCCCAATAGCAGAAAATGGAGTCAAGCCCCCATAGTGTAGTGGTTAGCGCTTCGAACCATGGACCAGGAGAACCGGGTTCAAGTCCCAGCCGAGGCAAGCAGGATTTTTCCTACCTAGGTCAGCTCCTGCCCAGAGCGGGTGTGCTATGGGCTCGATTGGGAGGCTGTTGCCAAACAGCTGAGACTCACCCACTTCACACATGCGACTTTGGAGGTGCCTCCCTTGGTATGGCATGTCTTATGATGTGGATGATTACATGGCAGGCATCGCAGGTGCCATAGTTCCCGGGCCTGGTTAATCCCGGGATATTTACGACAGGAAGCCTGGACTGCAGCCCTGTCCCGCAGTCCCAAACCACATGGACCTCCATAGCTTCATCTTACCATCATCCTCATCTCCATCATCAAAAATTGCCCAAGCTTTTGAGCCGCCTGTGGATTCCACCCATGACCTGGGAGGAACACCACTGGAGCTGGCAAAGAGTTGGGGCAGATAAAAAAAGAAAGAAAGAAAGAAAAAAAAAATGGAGTCAAGTGGGAAGGGCCTCTTGACTTCAACTTGAGTTTGACACCATCCTGTGATAAAGATAAACCTATCTGCCTGGTTAGGAACAATGACAGACTGAGCAAAGTTATTAAGAACTTCAGCCATTTGATGGACAGGGGGTGGTGTTGGTACACTGGGGAATGTTTAAAATTGCTTAAATTGTCAAAGAGACAATATAGTGATAGTATTGGCACCTATACCAATGTCAAAGTGAAAGGCTTAGCAAAAGCAGTGTCCAATTGTTGCATTGTGGTACATGTATGCAAGACTGGTGTGGGGTTATACAGCACACACACACACACACACACACACACACACACACACACACACACACACACACACACAGTGTCACACACACACACACACACACCCCAACAAACATATCATCTCCATGAACAGCAAATGGTAGAAAAAATAAAATCCGAACACAGATTTTCTGTACACCATTTCCAAATGGAAATGGACCTATTACACTACAGTGTATACTTCAACAGCTGGCAAAGACAAACTACATCATACATACATACCGGAAATCACCATTGTACACTGTATGTACATGTATAAAATACCTCAACGGCCACAAGCCTGGAGGTACAATCAATGCACATACAGTATTAGACTATTACTGTTAAAATCATTCAGCCTACTCAGCTGTTCTTGAGTTATTGATGCCCACACACATGTGAAATACATTAGCCACTCAGGCAAGGGGAACTGGCCAACTGAGTCAACAACTACTCCTTGGAAAACTAAGGTGATAGCACTATCTGAATTTCAAATGGTGATTTCCGCTGACCTGTGAATTACACACACACACACACACACACACACACACACACACACACACACACACACACACACACACCCCTCACTTCACATGAATAAACAGACACTGCATGTGCTGGCATACAATGTAGTTTAAATATCCCATGATTCTTACTTATATAATTATATATATATATAAAACAGGTCAAATGAAAAAATACATACTTGCAACGATGTGATACCGAATTTTGCTGGTTTCCTAAATTCCTTGCTACTCACTGTGGGAACCTCACTACTAAACTTGTACATGTACATGTATGGTTAATGCTGCACATGATAATGAGCTTTCCCTGGAGGAAGCAACCTGAATTTCCCAAAAGGGATAAGACTGAGAAATCAGCAGGAATAACAACCACACACACACACACACACACACACACACACACACACACACACACACACACACACACACACAGAGGACATGGTGACACAAGAAGCCAAACTGACAACACTGCTCACCATCTGGTCATCTTGGCCAGGGTTGAGGTAGGTCTTCCCGGCCTCCAGAGGCAGGGGCCCGCTCTGCACCATCAGGCTGTTGGGAATCTTCCCTGGAAGGCAAACACACAGCAGTCAATATCTGCCTGGAGCATGGATGAAACTGGGAGGTCTAGGTATCAAAAATCAAACTCAACAAGCAGGGGGCTGGCAGGACAGCTCAGAAACACTCCTCCAGCAGAGCTTGGACATCCATCTGCTTGTGTACAGACTTCTAAAGCTGCCTCCTCCTTGATATAACCCTTAGTTTTGTGGTGCTCACACTCAAACATCCTTAGTAAACACAGAAATCACGTTTCAGATATGCTGAGTGTTTGTTAATTTGTACAGTTAATAAGCGTGGACATGAGAAGGGAAGTTGTGGAACTGGAAGAATGTTATGTTGTAAACTGAAGTTAATTAGTTTATTTCTGAAAAATGCATGTTCGTCATTCTTGGTTTCACCAAATGATGTATCAGTTCACTCAATGCAAAAGACTGATCAGTGATGCTGCAGAAACTCCACATTCTTAGAGCATATATATATATACTTGTAAACTGGCACTAGCAGTTGTTCATTATCATAATTCATCTCAGTAGTGAGCGTATCTCAAATTCTGTGCTGTGTGAACAAACAATTTACACCAATGCAAGCTAATCAAAGTTTTGTAAAAGAAGTTGAATTGAAGTTTATAGCTCTATATGCTCATATTCTTATGCCTTTAGTTTCCATTTTTGTGGAGGAGCATTACCATGAGTGCAAATGAACATTTTTGTTGTTTGTATACAAAGACAGCTGTCATTGAAAAGAACTGCTTCCTGATGTAAAGTCTGACGCAAATCAATTGAGGTTACTACTATTAGCAGTAGTACATAGCCCTATTATGAATAATTATGATGATTTAACTGTAACAAGTTCATAGGATCTTTTGATAAGCGAAAGAGCGCAAAACAGACATCATAAAGTAATCACACGTATTAATTATATATAATATATATATATATATATATATATATATATATATATATATATAGAATAGGAACAAAAGGCGTTACTAAGCCGAAAACATGCGCTCAATCAGGTCAATTTGAAAGTAGGGGAAGTAAGTAAAAGCTGAGAGCGCTCCCTAGATCTAGGAGGTGTGTGCTTTGTATGCCATTGGACAAGTCCGCCTTGCTCTATATTGGCTACAAGCCACAATGGGAGGGGGGGGGGGGGGGGGGAACCTACCATCCTACCGCTGAAACGTCTAACAGATCTAAGGGTATCTCACCATTCATAGTGCCCCCATTCCCCTCCCACCGGGAGGAAAATGGTCGGTACGACCAAGGCCATATGAATTGGTGATTTTAGCCGCTCACGACCATGGTTTCGGGTCAATGGGACCCTCATCAGGTGAGCATGCGGCGATACCCACGAGGGCTGCAACGTCCAACCAGCACTAAAAGCTGCCCCAGAATAATCTGGTGCGTCTCCAGTACTAGCAGACGTCGCTACCCTAAAGCTCTGCAAGAGGTTTCAGCGGAAAAAGACTAAATAATTTAGAAGGAGCAACTGCCTATGTGTAATGTCATGTAATTACATTTAATATAGAATAGGAACAAAGGCGTTACTAAAGCCGAAAACATGCGCTCAATCAGGTCAATTTGAAAGTAGGGGAAGTAAGTAAAGCTGAGAGCGCTCCCTAGATCTAGGAGGTGTGTGCTTTGTATGCCATTGGACAAGTCCGCCTTGCTCTATATTGGCTACAAGCCACAATGGGAGGGGGGGGGGGGGAACCTACCATCCTACCGCTGAAACGTCTAACAGATCTAAGGGTATCTCACCATTCATAGTGCCCCCATTCCCCTCCCACCGGGAGGAAAATGGTCGGTACGACCAAGGCCATATGAATTGGTGATTTTAGCCGCTCACGACCATGGTTTCGGGTCAATGGGACCCTCATCAGGTGAGCATGCGGCGATACCCACGAGGGCTGCAACGTCCAACCAGCACTAAAAGGCTGCCCCAGAATAATCTGGTGCGTCTCCAGTACTAGCAGACGTCGCTACCCTAAAGCTCTGCAAGAGGTTTCAGCGGAAAAAGACTAAATAATTTAGAAGGAGCAACTGCCTATGTGTAATGTCATGTAATTACATTTAATATAGAATAGGAACAAAGGCGTTACTAAAGCCGAAAACATGCGCTCAATCAGGTCAATTTGAAAGTAGGGGAAGTAAGTAAAGCTGAGAGCGCTCCCTAGATCTAGGAGGTGTGTGCTTTGTATGCCATTGGACAAGTCCGCCTTGCTCTATATTGGCTACAAGCCACAATGGGAGGGGGGGGGGGGAACCTACCATCCTACCGCTGAAACGTCTAACAGATCTAAGGGTATCTCACCATTCATAGTGCCCCATTCCCCTCCCACCGGGAGGAAAATGGTCGGTACGACCAAGGCCATATGAATTGGTGATTTTAGCCGCTCACGACCATGGTTTCGGGTCAATGGGACCCTCATCAGGTGAGCATGCGGCGATACCCACGAGGGCTGCAACGTCCAACCAGCACTAAAAGGCTGCCCCAGAATAATCTGGTGCGTCTCCAGTACTAGCAGACGTCGCTACCCTAAAGCTCTGCAAGAGGTTTCAGCGGAAAAAGACTAAATAATTTAGAAGGAGCAACTGCCTATGTGTAATGTCATGTAATTACATTTAATATAGAATAGGAACAAAGGCGTTACTAAAGCCGAAAACATGCGCTCAATCAGGTCAATTTGAAAGTAGGGGAAGTAAGTAAAGCTGAGAGCGCTCCCTAGATCTAGGAGGTGTGCTTTGTATGCCATTGGACAAGTCCGCCTTGCTCTATATTGGCTACAAGCCACAATGGGAGGGGGGGGGGGGGGGAACCTACCATCCTACCGCTGAAACGTCTAACAGATCTAAGGGTATCTCACCATTCATAGTGCCCCCATTCCCCTCCCACCGGAGGGGAATTATTTTGCAGAGCTTTAGGGTAGCGACGTCTGCTAGTACTGGAGACGCACCAGATTATTCTGGGGCAGCCTTTTAGTGCTGGTTGGACGTTGCAGCCCTCGTGGGTATCGCCGCATGCTCACCTGATGAGGGTCCCATTGACCCGAAACCATGGTCGTGAGCGGCTAAAATCACCAATTCATATGGCCTTGGTCGTACCGACCATTTTCCTCCCGGTGGGAGGGGAATGGGGGCACTATGAATGGTGAGATACCCTTAGATCTGTTAGACGTTTCAGCGGTAGGATGGTAGGTTCCCCCCCCCCCTCCCATTGTGGCTTGTAGCCAATATAGAGCAAGGCGGACTTGTCCAATGGCATACAAAGCACACACCTCCTAGATCTAGGGAGCGCTCTCAGCTTTACTTACTTCCCCTACTTTCAAATTGACCTGATTGAGCGCATGTTTTCGGCTTTAGTAACGCCTTTGTTCCTATTCTATATTAAATGTAATTACATGACATTACACATAGGCAGTTGCTCCTTCTAAATTATTTAGTCTTTTTCCGCTGAAACCTCTTGCAGAGCTTTAGGGTAGCGACGTCTGCTAGTACTGGAGACGCACCAGATTATTCTGGGGCAGCCTTTTAGTGCTGGTTGGACGTTGCAGCCCTCGTGGGTATCGCCGCATGCTCACCTGATGAGGGTCCCATTGACCCGAAACCATGGTCGTGAGCGGCTAAAATCACCAATTCATATGGCCTTGGTCGTACCGACCATTTTCCTCCCGGTGGGAGGGGAATGGGGGCACTATGAATGGTGAGATACCCTTAGATCTGTTAGACGTTTCAGCGGTAGGATGGTAGGTTCCCCCCCCCCCCTCCCATTGTGGCTTGTAGCCAATATAGAGCAAGGCGGACTTGTCCAATGGCATACAAAGCACACACCTCCTAGATCTAGGGAGCGCTCTCAGCTTTACTTACTTCCCCTACTTTCAAATTGACCTGATTGAGCGCATGTTTTCGGCTTTAGTAACGCCTTTGTTCCTATTCTATATTAAATGTAATTACATGACATTACACATAGGCAGTTGCTCCTTCTAAATTATTTAGTCTTTTTCCGCTGAAACCTCTTGCAGAGCTTTAGGGTAGCGACGTCTGCTAGTACTGGAGACGCACCAGATTATTCTGGGGCAGCCTTTTAGTGCTGGTTGGACGTTGCAGCCCTCGTGGGTATCGCCGCATGCTCACCTGATGAGGGTCCCATTGACCCGAAACCATGGTCGTGAGCGGCTAAAATCACCAATTCATATGGCCTTGGTCGTACCGACCATTTTCCTCCCGGTGGGAGGGGAATGGGGGCACTATGAATGGTGAGATACCCTTAGATCTGTTAGACGTTTCAGCGGTAGGATGGTAGGTTCCCCCCCCCCACCTCCCATTGTGGCTTGTAGCCAATATAGAGCAAGGCGGACTTGTCCAATGGCATACAAAGCACACACCTCCTAGATCTAGGGAGCGCTCTCAGCTTTACTTACTTCCCCTACTTTCAAATTGACCTGATTGAGCGCATGTTTTCGGCTTTAGTAACGCCTTTGTTCCTATTCTATATTAAATGTAATTACATGACATTACACATAGGCAGTTGCTCCTTCTAAATTATTTAGTCTTTTTCCGCTGAAACCTCTTGCAGAGCTTTAGGGTAGCGACGTCTGCTAGTACTGGAGACGCACCAGATTATTCTGGGGCAGCCTTTTAGTGCTGGTTGGACGTTGCAGCCCTCGTGGGTATCGCCGCATGCTCACCTGATGAGGGTCCCATTGACCCGAAACCATGGTCGTGAGCGGCTAAAATCACCAATTCATATGGCCTTGGTCGTACCGACCATTTTCCTCCCGGTGGGAGGGGAATGGGGGCACTATGAATGGTGAGATACCCTTAGATCTGTTAGACGTTTCAGCGGTAGGATGGTAGGTTCCCCCCCTCCCTCCCATTGTGGCTTGTAGCCAATATAGAGCAAGGCGGACTTGTCCAATGGCATACAAAGCACACACCTCCTAGATCTAGGGAGCGCTCTCAGCTTTACTTACTTCCCCTATATATATATATATATATATATATATTCATATATATAAATAAAGGGAAATTGACTGTGCTACCTACCTATGCCCATTAAAGCACAACTGATTCACAAATGACACTGAATGACTGATACTTGCAATCATATTGCTAATGTGTAAACAGTCAATCTATGGTCTGCAGAGGGGAGGAAGCCAGAGTACCCAGAGAGAACCCCTGGTGATTGGCCCAAATGAACAACGCCACGTACGAGAAAGAAAAATTCTTTGCACCGAGTGGGACTCGAACCTCTCGCATTGGTGACTTCACTTAACCACTAGACCACCGACCACCCAACAAAATCACAGTTCACTGAGAAGAAAATGTCAGTATTGGTACAAATACACACTAAAACTAGTTACTCTAATATAATAATCCTCAAACATATCGATAGATAAATAGTATAATTATGACATATTTTCTGTGTCTGAACTGCTGAAGCCTTCATCTTCTTCAAAACTCACTAAAGAATCACTGTCAGAATAAAATACATCACTCTCAGATTTGGACATGTGTACTCAATTCCTGAAATTTGCTGAAATCGCAGCAGAAACACTGAATGGCACCACAGCATGGGTTTTCTGGGAAAACATGTTTGGAAAAGTTTAAACTTTGCGGGATCTGAGGGGTTTGTTTGGTCCGAGACATGACCTTTCTGTGTGTGTAACAAGATCTACATCTACTCCTGCTAAAGCTAGTACAAGGTAACCTACGGCCTACAGACAGGACGCAAGGTAACATTAACATTATATCTCTATTCCTCTAGCAAGAATGCTACCGTCACTACTGAAGCGTGACAAGTGGGGGTGAATTGCCTGTCCACTGGGCGATTTCAGAAGTGACATGGGCCCTTTACAAGTACACTGACACGGCTGAGCGCACTATGCAAGGTTCCTTACACTTTTCAAAACCGAGGGTCACCATGACCCTCCCTGTCAAATTCAGGGACTCATTTAAAATTATTTTGTAAAATCAGTGTGCGTC
Source organism: Batillaria attramentaria (assembly GCA_018292915.2). Lineage (NCBI taxonomy): Eukaryota > Metazoa > Mollusca > Gastropoda > Batillariidae > Batillaria > Batillaria attramentaria. Next base: position 1,654,091 of record JACVVK020000086.1, read on the forward strand.
AGATTCTTAAATCTCTGTGTCAAAGAGGGTCCTACTAATTACCGAAAACAACCGAAAACAACTCTTAATGCAGGTAGAACGCATAAATATAGAAATAACAACACACAAACATGATTAAAGGTGAAAAAAGAGGCCTTAAACTAGTTAAGAGGAAAAAAGTACTTATTCACTCCAAGAGAACAGGACGAAATGACTGTCTCCCAAGGGAAGCGACTCTGGTCTGGACTGGTAATTTTCTGCAATATCATGTTTTTTCTTTTAGCTTTTTTAAGGCCGCCTCTTTTTTCACCTTTAATCATGTTTGTGTGTTGTTATTTCTATGTTTTAACCACGTTCTATCTGTATTAAGAGTTGTTTTCGGTCGTTTCGGTTGTTTTCGGTAATTAGTAGGACCGTGTCAATGACGCACACACAACACACACTATATATGGACTTCTGCGGACAAATACTAAACACGTTAAAGTACAAAGGCAGGCACAATGATCATAAGAGATATGAACTGATTTTGAAAGATTGTCAGCTCTACTGAAATTCTGTAACAGTCCCGACTTCATATGCTTGTGTGTTTTCTGGACACCTACACACTAAGTACAAAGGACAACTTAGGATAATAATTATCAGCTGTGGATTATCAAAATAATGCATGTCATAAGAGCAAGCTGTGATGATTAATTTTGGGATTGGCTGTCGATGAACGATTACCAGGCTGCGCCCGCTGCCAACATGCACCAACTGTCATTGATCAGCAGGATCAGTGATTTTATTTCTAGGTGGTTTTCTGCAGTCAGTATCATTCTACAGACCTATTCAGCTATATCTATTACAAATAAAATTCTGACGTAAGGGAGAAAAGAGCAGCACTCGGGCAGCTTCTTTTTTCCGCTCTTCTGGCTGTTTGGGTGAGTCATTCTGGGGAAAGAAACAGTGAATGGGCTTCAGATTGCCTGGTTTCTCTGGCATTTTCCATGTTAAGTATAGATCTTTATCGCTGATCTCTGCCGTCCCTTACCGAATCTGCATGGATCTCTAACAAAAATGATTGACAATACCCTTGTGAGTTATCATTACGTTCCGTTCGCACGAATTTGCTTGTAAGATCAAACAGTAGCCCTTCGACCTGGGTGCTAATGTAATGGTACAGGTCTACGGAACCAGTTAGGCTATTCGACACATGGTGATGTCTGCTTCACATGTGTACCTAATTCATTCCCTCTTATGAACGATCAAAACTGCGAAAGAAACACTCAGAACATTAGCACAATACCTACCCATCTTCAGCTGTTTCTCTCATACATCTGAAACGAGCCGGCTTCGTGGAGTGAGCACGTTGTGTACGCTGAAGGCAATCACGACTTCCCGTAGTCCGCCATGAAAACGTCACGTGACCGATAACCTTTAGCCCCCACCCTCCCTGCTACAATCCATCTCTCAGCTGCTGCTCTCAGATCAGTCTCAGTCGGCAGAACAACATATGGACCAGCAGACAGTGGGACGGTTATTAATCACTTGCGCATATCTGCACTATTCAGTATTTGTCGTATGTCGGTTCTCTTATATTCGCTTTCAGAGCCCGCATTCAGTTGGCGGTCTTCAGGGTGGCACTGAGTGCCCTGTGCCACCAGGGACCTAGCCGGGGTGCCACGCCCTCCTTATAACTGAACCGTTTCGCAATCAGTGCCTGCCCATAACTAATCTAGGCGCGAAAACTTAAAAGAGATAAGCGACAGTTTAAATTTCTAAAATTCACACAAGTTTGATATATCAGAGTTTGCAAAAGACATTCGGACCAGGCGCCCGCCGCCTTGTCAGTCCGGCCGTACGGGCCGGGCTGCCGCGCCTCGCGGCAAGACTGACTGCCGAATCCCGGTCTCAGCCGAGTTCGTCACTGAGTCCACCGGCTTCGACGGCCGTGGGCAGGGGCTTTCAGTAAAAGTCAACAGTTTTTTTTATTTTAAAGAAAGGTCCCTTCGCGATTTCAGTTACCACTATCGGGCCGCGGTGTCAGTAGTACGGTACACTAGTAGTCAGTCACGTATCACTGAGTCCGCGCCGAAACCGGCTTACACGACACTGAGTCACTACGCTGGCCGGGTGACTGCGGACTGACCCAGCCGGCGCCGATTCCGTCAGTCAGCGACATAAAAGCTACACCTATACGGATCACAGACCAGGGTTTTAATACTACATCACAGTGTACCAGTCAGTGAAATCCCGTGGAAGCCGGCTATGTCAGTTCGCATTCCAGCCTGGCCAGGCTCCCGCTTCAGTGTTTCACTGACTGACTTCAGTCACAGTGAAGGTCAACCCCCTCAGCCGTGTACGGTGGGGCTGAACTTACTCAGTCTATCAATGAAACAAAAGCTGCGGTGCCGGACCTACACTGACTGTGACTGACGTGATAGGGTCATACAGTTCGGTATAGTTTCGTCAGGAGCTTAGAATGCCTGGCTGTGGCAAATCACATCGGCAGGGCGAGCCCGTAAAATGATCACCGCATTCAGGTGCGGCCGTGACTGACGTAACTGACGGAACACAGATGCAGATTCAAGGAAACGCTATATACCCTCCAATTAAACATGACGTTGCGTATGACACCCTAGAAATGCTTTAAAATCCACCAACAAAATCACAAAAATCCAGCAGCCAAGCCGGCTGAGACTCATGTGTACAGTAAATCAGTTTCAACACAGTGAAATTCCAATACTGATTCAGGGTTTTCGTATGTGTGACGGTGTGTGTGTGTGTGTGTGTGTGCCAAAGCGTGTGTGTGTGTGTGTGTGTGTGTGTGTGTGCCACAGTGTGTGTTTGTGTGTGTGTGCAATGTTAGCAGCGACCACAAACGCCCTCATTCCTCTGTCGTCTGCTAGCTCATATGCCAGCCGCGTATGAATACAAATAGTCCACAAGCCAGGCTCATTTCCCCCTAATTTTACCGTCTATGCAGTACCTGGCATGAAACTTATTTACAAATCCAACAAAAACCCCAGACTGCCATTTTTACCGGCCCAGCACTGACACAAATTTAAGGGTGGGTGGGTGTTTGGGAGTTTAACGTCCTTCAGATTCCACCACATAAGGGTGATATCAAAGACTGACTGACGGGGCAGCGAGAAAAAGGCCAGCACAAATATTTGGCCCCAGCCGGGATTCGAACTCACGACCCGAGCATTGAAAGCCCAACGCTTTACCATTCGGCCACCCCGGCTCCCCGCACACAAAGTATTATTTAAAAGGGGCAACAAAAAAAAAACACCCAAAAAACTGACAAGTACTCTATTTACTACACGCCCAGGAAGCTATTTAGTGGTCTGTAACCTGCACAGAATGTGACAGCACGTACCCTGGCTTACTCAGGACTGAGGTAGATGTTTCGGGCTCGCCGCTGACCTGAGTAGGTGTGTTAGATGCACCGTGGCCTATGAAGCTGGTACGATCTTCCATCGGTGACAGCTGCATGACAACTATGATGTATGTGCTACTCGTTGCCACAGCTGTTGTCCGGTAGCTTGGCACGCACTGTGACATCTATGGCTATAGACAGCAAGGTATTGTTTTGAATTGATCAGTGACGACCTCTGCTAATTCAAGTTGCAAGTCAGTAGGCCTACCACTGACTCGCCCACACGGAAAGGATTATTGGCGCCGCCGGGCCAGCGAGAGGCATGTCGGTATCATAGATGTTGCAGGCGGAGACAATCCACTATGTTATTCAGGGGCCGGCACTGAAGTGCTGTTCAGTGATAACAAAGTAGTATTGCCGAGTGGTTTGAACGAACTGAGTGTGTGTGTATGTGTGTGGGGGAGGGGGGGGGGGGGGGGGGGGGGGGGGGGGGGGGGGGGGGGGGGGGGGGGGGGGGGGGGGGGGGGGGGGGGGGGGGGGGGGGGGGGGGGGGGGGGGGGGGGGGGGGGGGGGGGGGGGGGGGGGGGGGGGGGGGGGGGGAGGGGGGGGGGGGGGGGGGGGGGGGGGGGGGGGGGGGGGGGGGGGGGGGGGGGGGGGGGGATTAAACAATTGTCAGAGCCCGGGCTTGAAATTAATTCTTAATTATTGGAAAATGGATAGAAGTGCCCGTGCCAAAATATATGGCTGGCTCTATAGTCGAATGCAACACTTACAGAAGATATCTCTCTGGATAGCAATGTCTTCAAATTAAACATCATCAAAGAAGCGAGAAAGTTCAATGCGTACAGTTTGTTTATTTAAATTTTCAGAATAAAAAATACTAGTACTGTACATGCGCGCCGGGTGAGTATGTAGTCTTCGTCGGCCGCCTTAACTCCCCGATATATATATAGTATTATATGACAGTTGAGAGCCCGACGGACGGTGAGGTTAATTTATGAGCGGACACAGTTGTTGTTTTTTTGGTTTTTTTTTTAGTGATGTTTGTACGACTCGTAATAATTTACATTTGCACAAAACATGGTTGAAAGGGTAGAAACGATAATAATAATAATAATAATATTTATAGGGCGCCTATCCCCGTGGAACGAGCTTTAGGCGCCTTACAATCTAAAGCCTAAATTAAAAAAAAAAAAATTCACTCAATGTACACTACTAAACGATAATGCAACAACAATGCGGGTATATAACTCCCACAGGTGTACACTGCTATTTGTTAAAACTGATCTCCTTTAGCCTGACATCATCTCCTTTAGCCTGACATCATCTCCTTTAGCCTGACATCATTTCCTTTAGCCTGACATCATCTCCTTTAGCCTGACATCATCTCCTTTAGCCTGACATCATCTCCTTTAACCTGACATCATCTCCTTTAGCCTGACATCATCTTTTAGATGCCCAAAATGCATGACATATACACTGCACAACATGGTACAGGGTACCGATTCATCAAAGAATTTCTGGCCGAACGCGTTTGAAGGCTGGCTGTCTTTCTGCTGCTCAGTGTCCGATCTAAATCTGCCCTGTGGCTCATTCTTTCAGCTATCCGGCCATTCACCATTTCGGGCATTTGTACAGTAAGATGCAGTAGGTATGACAGAACATAATTGTTAATTTTCTGTCGAACCGCAAACTTATATTTTTCTGCAAAAGGTACATGCAGCAGAAAAAAAAAATAAAATAAAAAAAAATGGCACGGCGCTTTTACTGGTAAAGCAACACTGATAAAGCGTTAGAGCCGGCCAGCGGCGGATTGCACATAAAGCCCGGTGTTAGTTTACCGATCTCTAGGCAGTAAGGGTGGGGATGGGCATCTGATAGCTGCCCTGTTGTAGCTTAGCCTTGTTGTCCCTGCTCGTTACAGTACAAGTGACTCTCAAGTTTGTTACGTAAACCCCGGCAAACCTCCGAAGAGGGCTGTAGGGCTGGAGAGCAGGATGACTTGACTTGGTGCACGCCGCCCCAAGAGAGAACGTAACCTAACGTCGTGTACGCATCTCACGCCCCCACTGCTGCTGTCATCAGCTCATCTCACGGCAAGTTACTCACACCGGTGACGCGGCTATCCCGATTCTGACCGGCTTGCGGCGTTGAGCGCTAGCGTTGCTTGGCCGCACGCGACTTCTCTAAGAAAATCATCTGCGCTGTACTTGTGAAAGCTTGTCTTGATCTGAGGTTGGCCTGTCTTGTCGCAGAAGGTCTCTGTTCAACTCGTAAGTGGTTTCTGTGGTGCTACTTGCGCGTACACTCACGTTGGAAGCAATTTAGTCTCGTTTTCTGTAGAAAATTCACTTTCATTCGCGATAATATAAAATTACAGAGAGGAAAGTCACGTTTATGAAAACGTCCCAGTTTTATAATATGTCTTGCGGCCACACCTAGAAAATTACTGCAATTTGTGGCTTAGATCGCGCGCAGTTCGAGAAAGAAAATTGGTATGAATATTTTGTGGCTATGAACCAGCACTCGCCCCGGCTAAGAACCAGCCTGTATCAAACAGACGGTTGGCCGGTTCTTAGCCGAGGATTTCGCACTGCTCTGATATTTTTTAAATTGCTAAAACACTAAAGCATCCTACGTCACAACAATTGGCATGCAAGTCACAAAGACATCACGGATACGTGTCTGTTTTGAAACTACTGGAATTAACGTGGTATTTTTGTGAGCTTCGTGTTAAACTGCAAAATGGCTCCCGAGTCTCATTGCAGTCGAACAAATATGACTCGTGTCCTTACATGAATAAAATTTTCGATATAAAATCGCTTTGGGTGGAAGATGAAAGTCTTACTGATATGTGCATATAACAATATGATCAAATTCATTTCAGTTCTTAGCTTTCCTGGCAGCATTCTTGCACATCACCGCATGCGTGTCGCGCTTTTCCGGCCTAAAACAGTCACTGCGATCGACAGCCGGTCGGATTCGCGGCTTAGCCGCGTCACCGGTGTGTTACTAGGGCCATTACAACCAGCATTCAGTTCTCAGTGCTGTGTACAACAACCATGCTATATCAAAACCGGGCCGAACTGAACTGCTACCATTTTCATGCAGTCACATATCGTCAGTTCTCGGCGGTGAGTTGTTTTCTATCCAGTCATCACACCATTTAGACACCTGGACAGTGACAGCGTCTCAGTGTCACTGAGCCTGTAATGCTTGCACTGAGCTAACAGAAGCGAACTCGATTGATGACGCGGCGACCACACTGAGCGCTCCCGGCAGTAATGTAACACAGAGTCGTATAGTTTGAATGTGAGCTGTGCTAATCACCAAGATGGAGTACCTTATACGAGCTGAGTCAGTGCACTGCACTCACGAGCAAAACTGTTCCAAATCTAACTTGATGTTGGCTTAGCCTGCAAACAAAGATGGACTTCAGTCAACCCGTTGCCGAGTCAGTACTAGTAAGCAGAATGATGCTGGTCGAGACTGTTTCAGTATCGCCGGGAATGTGCTGCATCCGCCTTCACAGCCGGAGCGGAATGTACAGAATCAGTAGTGGATTAACTCATTCTTTATATCTATGACTGGTATTTCAAAATCTGCCACCGGCTCCGCTACAGCCTCGCTAATTAGTAAACGGGCCGGGTTAAGTCCGTCTTTGCTTAGCCAGCTTAAGTTTTAGAACAGTTTTGCTCGTGAGTGTAGTGCGCTCAGCTCGAAATACCCCGTCGTGATGATTAGCACAGCTCTCAATGCGATACAAGGTTGTTAACACGGCCGAACATTCAAATTACACGACTCTGTTACATTACTGGAACGCTCAGTGTGGTCATATATCTCTATCAGAAGCCGCAAAATCACGAAACTGAATCAGTGGTCGCTGTGGCCAAAAGGAACTTCTATTCATTTTCTTAAAACAACGTTTTAGGTTCAGTTTTAAGCGGCAGTTCTTCCCCTCATAACTGATGACGAGCACCGACAGAGATTTTACTAAACAAAAAAGAAGTTGTGGTCAGGTCCGTCACAAGCAAGTCCGCTGCGGCCACTACTGAATGTAAAAAAATTCTTGATGTACTTACGAGTTTGGTGTAAGTTTCCTCTCTCGTCACCTCATTTTCTGTACATTCTTGTCAGACGTGTTGGTGCACTGACACAAACCGTTCAGTCCAACTTGGGTCACTAGTTGATATATATATCTGTACGAATCCAGGCGACTGCAAACTGAACCACTTGCAGTTGTGTTTGCTGTGTCAAAGCGGGTAGGCTATGACTTGGCACATGAAACTATTTACAACCCGTGAGATACATAAAATGAGGCCTTACGTTAGTGTTCTTCCCCCCCCCCCCCTCAAGGCCTGCTTGCGTACAGCCTACAGGGGTATTCAGCAGAGACCGGGGCTAGTCCGCCCCCTTGTACAACTCTCCGCAATCTGGAGAGCGTGCATGCAGGGCTAGAGTTTGTGGTTTAAACTGAACATGAATATCTTGCCTACACCTGTGCTGTCCAAAATGGTTTTAAACAGTTGCAGAAAATGATTTTTGAGTTGACCTACCCAAATATAGACTGACGGACTCAGTTACAACGGTCTCCCCTACTGCATAGCAGTGTCGGGTGGCCTTTGAGGCAGGTGCCGGTATGCACCCTAAATGCTGCACACATATTGTTGAGGCCAACTGGCTGGAAAGAGGATAACCACCTGAATGTATGCTGCATCATACTTTACAAGAAGAGTTTATTTTAATTCAATTACAGAACAATTTGCAAGTGTACTCACCTTAACAATCTCGCTGCTCTGCCGAATTTCGACTGAAGTTTCAACGCCAAATAAAACTGATGTAACACGTAACTCAGTGAACTTTAATCACATCAAATTACTAGTAAACTCTTCTACTGGTTCTTTGTTTCATGAACCACCTGTTCCAGCTTTGCTGTCGGAGACCCATTGCAGCGCAGTAAGCAAGTGCGCGTTGTATCCATACTCATGATTGCATGTTAATATATATTCATATTATTTTGGCACTGTTTATCAAATGTATGAAACAGCTGTGTCTGTATTGAACTGGATT
>JACVVK020000086.1:1667500-1792500 GCA_018292915.2 Batillaria attramentaria
ATACGTCGACTAAACACAACTTACTCGGGGAGGGGGGGGGGGGGGAGTTGACAAAATGTCAGTTTTCTGCAGCAAAACTTATTATCTGCAGAAAAATCGACAATCCTGTTTTTTTTGCAGAAAAATGGAAATGACAAAATTCAACCGTTTTCTGCCGAAACTGATTTTTCTGCATGAAAAAAATGTTTCATAGGCTCAATCGCCTGTCAATGAGGACTGCAAAGCATTTTAACATTGCAGGTCAGTTTGGTAATTCTTCAGTGATGACCTTTTTTTTTTTTTTATCTATTCAAGTTCTCACCGTCCGGCTAGTATGATCACTTACAATTTACAATTTCATCATAGATTTATTCATTTTATCTCTGCTTTTATTTTAAACCCTTCCTACCGACGACGATTTGTCTCCTCAGTTGTAGATATAATAAGGTGGTTTGAACTTGGGCTTGAACGCCTTCACTAAATCTTCAAGCTGATGAGCAGATCCATCGCAATGCTGCAAGAGAATCAGTGGGTAACCACATCGAGCGCTGGCGGGAACAGCGCCAGTGACCACCTCCCTGTTCTGACTCTGACAGGTATTGTTTGTGTAGGTTTGCTGCTCGTCATCCCAACCATTGCACAGAACCCACTAGCGGCTTTCAGTAGCAGAGAGGGTGTATCTCTGGACCCTCGTCACGGCTTGCTGACCTGGCGGTACCAGACTGTGTGTGACTGTCGGGATGGGGCGTCCAACTTTCGCAGCAACTGTCCACCGGAGATCCAGGTTCACGTTCAGCAGCTTCGCTGTCCGCTAGGAGATCAGCGACAGCGTAGTAAAGGTCTCCTGCAGGTAAGGAATAGTCTTTATGTAGCATCAGCACAACAAGCAAAGTAACCGGCCACAAAGCCATCTAAATGTGCACGCCAGAAATTGTGTAACAGCCGGCTGTGATTGGCTTCAATTGTTTACATGCCATTACTGGTCACTGACACCGGGCCGATCACGAACCGGCATAAGCTGTCGATTGATTGTGAATGTAACTGTTTCGGGATGTTAACTCATTTATACTCATGTTTGCTGCAGTAAGAGCCGTCAAAGAACCGTTAAATCTGGCTGGATTTTCGCATACAGGGCCAACACAAAAAGAGTCAAAATCGTGGGGTACGCGTGCGCGGTAGCAAATGTGCTGATGAGTTCATGCAGTTTCGTTCACTAAAACTCGTTCTCTTTGACTTACCAGTTCTTACGCAAAATCTGTACGTTAGGTTAGAAATTTCACAACAGTCTACTAGACCTGTCCTGAAATCATACTAGAAACGTTTCAGTTTTCTTCGAGTGCGTTTTACGACTTCTTAGTTTTCTCCGAATAAGCTCGTGAATGTCAGTTGAGTGTCTTTCTCAGTAATACAAAACTCCGTACTGCCCACAGGCAGTTTTTTGTCGCTACAGTTGATGCAGGTATCCAACCGTGATCACAAGCACAACCTCAAAAAGGTTGACGATTAGTGTTTCCTGTGATGTTGTACGCTCAAACGACAGCGAGAGAACAACTGAGTTTTGGTGTAATGGGTACACTGGGAAAGGTGGGTTGAAGGGGGGCGGGGGGGGGGAGTGGGGTCGGTTTGAGGGCAGGACTGGGTGATGGTAGAATGCTGGCGGAGGGGGAGGTGGGGTGAGGGGGGGGGATGACTGTGTGTGTAAGATGTGAGGTATGGGAAGGGGACACCTACCAGGTAAGCCTGCCGTGTGCCAACATTCTCGGCATTGCAGTGTGAAGTGATATGGATTTAAATTTCGGCCTGCGAAAAAAGAAACCGATACGCTTGGCTGATGATTTCTCCTTTCAGCTTTTGTAGCTGTAGGTGTGGCACACACACACACACACACACACACACACACACACCAGGGGCGTAGGAACCACGGGGGCCTGGGCCCCAGGGCCCCCGTTCGATTTTTAGAAGGGGGGGGGGGGCCCGAATATCTTTGCTTGCTTTTGATAAGAGGAGAGGGGGCCCACCAATGGTGGGGGCCCCCTGCTCTGCTGTCGCAGGACAAAATCCTTGGCAGTCAACACACACACACACACACACACACACACACACACACACACACACACACACACCCTTCTTCACCCCGGCCGTATGGCTCACCCGACTTAGTGGGCCCCCCTTTCTCTCAGCATCTTCCTACGCGCCTGTTAAGAAACCGCTAGGCAAGTGTGGAATGACGATGGACCATCAACGCTACTACATTACTGGTTACGGATTGTTGCAAGTGGACTTTGCTGTCTATCGCCAGAAAACCTCTGAACCTGACGAAGACGAAGTCCACAACCCTGATGTGGGTCTGCTGCCAATGCTTCAACACCTGGCGCCATTCGGTTTTCCTGGAGCTGATGGTTTCCACGGTACTTATGGAGAAAGTGTATCAGTACTCGCATTGCACATTTTGAGGGCTCCCGGTCACGACTAACTTGTCACACAGTATCCGACACCTTTCAAACATCTACTATTCAGCACACGACCATGATCGGTAGACCGATGATTCACCAAGACCTTACGAGGGAAGGAGCCACACAAACGCAAAAGGACTTGATAGTAGTAGTACACTGGACAGTCCTTGCGTTATCATGTTAACTGATTCGTAATAACTCGCTTTTTTGAATGTTTTGGATTAGAACGAGAAATATGATTAAAACACGATCCAACTGAAATTTAGGCAACGTATAGGCGTTCGATAGTTTGATACTCTGTAATGATGCATTATGGCAAATGCTAAAGGGCTTGATTTCTGTGACAGGCCAAGGAGAAGTTAATGAAAATGAAGGAGCTGTTGGTGTTTTATCCACTCTCGGGCCAGGCTTGTCGGGGGCCAAGGACACTGTATCTCGCCCCTATGAGTACATCCCTTTTGCCAAGACGCACCAAGATGAAACCGATGTTCACCAACACTACAAAATACACCGTGACCGCCGGGCTGCAGGAGACACTGGACCAACTCCAACTGTAACCCCAACACCTCTTTGGGTGGTGTATCCGTCATACGCTGGATGGCTCTGGAGTCAGATACTCCGGTCAGGGGCATGGCCACAGCAGAGAAGTTCCCCATTAGCAGCAAGCAGAGTACAACAGAACCCACTTCCCCATGCAGACGGTCGGGTATGGTCCCAGCCAAGCTTGCAAGATCAAGGTGCGCAGTCAAGGAGAAAAGGCGTCCCACTGGCAGACGGTGATGTTTCGGGCAGTGTCAACACTAACTCCTTCTTTGCTGGTCTGTCTGCTGTAGAACGGCTCGTGTTGCAGAATGCAGTGCCCGCAGTAGGAGCTCCATTTCTGGACGGAACCTGGCAGACAAGGAACCAGCCTAGACGTAACACAGGACAGACAGAACAAACAGGACGTAACTTGCGGCAACATCCACAGAAAGCATGGAACTCAGGGCAGAATGGACAGACAGGACGTAACTTTGGGCAACAGGGACAGACAGGACGTAACGAAGAAAACCAAGGACAATCAGGACGTATCCTTGGGCAACAGGAACAGATGGGACGTATCCTTGGAAACCAAGGACAATCAGGACGTATCCTTGGGCAACAGGAACAGATGGGACGTATCCTTGGGCAACGGGGACAGACGGGACGTAACGCACAAAACCAAGGACAGACGGGACGTATACTTAGGCAACAGGGGCAGACAGGACGTAACACTGGAAACCTAGGACAGGCGGGACGTAACTTTGGACAAGGACAGACAGGACCTAATTTCGGACAAGCGAGGCCAAACGTCAGACAACAGGGACAGACTAACGGTTTGAGTCAGCCTCAGCCTGCAAACGGTTCGGGCCGAGGTGGTCAGGCTGTTAGAGCACCTCTGACGGCGGCAGCGTGGGTAATCCCCGTTTATCCTGGTCAGGGAGTCTGGATAAGGGCCGGCAAGTGACGTCACGAAGTACGGTGCATGGTAATGGACATTGCGGTAACAATACTGCATGGGTACCGTGACAGATGCTGAAAAATAAATCGGAATATAGGAATTACTGACAAAACTACACTGTCTTTTACTTTTTTGTTTTTGAAAAGAGCTCTGGACTCGGAGCAAAGGAAATACCTGCATATATATTTATATATTTATATATATTTACACCAAAAACAACAACAACAAGATACACAGACACATTTAAGAAAAAAATAAACGTAGGCCGTTACTTACAGTAGTATTGATGATCAGGCAAAAAGAACGTTTTTGTTTTGAAAACTTTGTTTTAAGCCCTAGGCCCTAGTCTTCTTTGACATGTTTCATGTATGCCCCTGTAGAGATTTACACATATAGTTGATGAAAACGTTCTGGTTACTACATGAGTAGTAGGTCAAGCAATACGGACGAACACAAAAAGTCTTGCATGTACATAACTCAGGCCCAATCCTTTTGATCAAGTATTTATAGAGGTCTACCCTTGTGTGCTCTTATATATATGCTTTCGATCGGGGTCTGCCTTAGACCCACTATGTGCTCTTAATTGCATACTCAAGATCTGTGTTTGATTATCTTGCTGAGATTATGAATAAATCGTGAAACGTGATTGTTTTTGGTTGCCTCGTCGGTCTGTTCCACATTGTCTTGCCTGCATCTGTGACATTACAGGTGTAAAATTTCAGCGTGTACAGCACACAACCTTCAGTCAGATTCACTAGATGTGTAGAACTTTCAGCAACATAATACAGGAGTCAGTAGTGTGTTCTCCGCATGAGCCACGACCACTCTCAGACGACATTCGTTTTACCTGATCTGTTAGTTCATGAAAGTTCACATACTTGTTTCGAAGTCAGTGCTCTGTTCTGTCACGGAAAAGCAGTTATTTAGTTTAAGCCTGCCCCCTGCCAACAATTTTGTGTGTTTTCCAGTCCACTGTGGTCTGCGTGGAATCGCTCCTCTTTCTTTTAAACAACAGAGAGTCCATATTTCGTTTGATTTATCTTCAGCCTAGAATTTTTGTTTTTCAGCTGGTCACTTTCAGAGTTCACCCACCGCACAGCAAAAGTCAGGTGTGAAATATTGTTTCCACAGGAAAGATTTTCTCTCTCTCCGGCTCAGAGTTCACCCACCGCACAGCAAAAGTCAGGTGTCAAATATTGTTTCCACAGGAAAGATTTTCTCTTTCTCCGGCTCTAACACACACACACACACACACACACACACACACACACACACACACACACACACACACACACACACACACACACACACACACACACACATACACACACACACACCTTTTTCGCTGCACCTACATTCTTGTGCACCTACATTCTTGATGACTAAGGCAACGACTTCGCATACAGCTAGAGACGAATGATTTACAGTAAGCGACAATACTTGTCAGTCTCCAAACGAGGCAAAGTACGGGGCGGAAGGGGCGTGGAAAGAGACGGCTGGAGATAGAGGATGGTCCTGTTTGAGGTCTTGGGTAAAAATAATGTATGATACTCGAGATGCCACATTTGGAGTGATTGTCTGAATCGAAATTACAGGAGTGATGAGACATACTTGGCTGTAAATAAACAAGGAAATAACAAACAAAAATTCAGAACAAACAACAAAACAATCAAACCAACAACCAAAAACAAACCAAAGAACAAAAAGTGAACCAAACAACAACAGCAACACCCACTGACGAGAGCGACAGTGACCGACCAAAGGAATCAGAGAAAGTGGGTCACCGCAAAACTGCACTGACCTTAACGTATGTAGGACGCGGTGTTAAGGAGGTACATGTAACAGCGGCGTGAGGAGTTGTTAAGAATAATTCTTCAACCGGAGGTTACCAGTGGGCGGTTTGTTGTCAAATGGACAATGTATGAGAAAACCCCTGTGTTGTTCAGTTATGGAATAGTTACACTTGAAATTCTTCATGTTTTCTCCTTACTGCGAACGAAATTAACCTGTGCATGTCCATGAATAATTTCGAGTTTTCGTGCTTTTAAAATTTTGTTAAGGTGTTTAGCACAGTTGTTGTTTTGACTTGTTGTTCTATTCTGTTTTGTTTGGCTCTCTGGAGAAAATAAGAAAGTTTTCGTGGAAAGTTTATTATCAAAGCTGCTGTTGTTTCCCGGCTGATCGTGTGTGTGTGTGTGTGTGTGTGTGTGTGTGTGTGTGTGTGTGTGTGTGTGTGTGTGTGTGTGATCTCTTGTCCTTCGAATTCCCGGTGGTATTTGCTAATCGCAACGGACGCAAATACATTATATACGGGGATCCTCTGTATCTCAGCTGGAGTCAGTTCCACAGATACACTTTAACACAGGACTTTTAATCTGTCACCGCTGAAGATCAGGTTTTGCACGTGAAATACAATAATCGTGACCGTAACCCCACACCTGTCACTCGTCCATTAAAGATTACACACGGGAAGGATGTTTGTTCATGAATGTGGATCACTTTGCTTTGGTATACACATACACAGATTCTTTTTACTGAAAAAGATATCCCTTCACCACGTGTTGCCCGCGCAGAGAGAGAGAGAGAGAGAGAGGGGCACACCAGTTCGTTTTAAACGTAATGTTTAGTTAGTTCATTGACAGTGTACACACACACACACACACACACACACACACACACACACACACACACACACACACACACACACCCCACACACACACACACAATGACACACTCACATCAGTGTGCACAAACGTTCATGATGAAACCTGCATTGCTTTCCGACAGAGAAAAACAATCTAGAGGAAAACGCAATCTAAACTTTATTCAGTAGATTGTCAATATCTTTGTTCCAACTTATTCATCCAACACCATCACAAGAACCATCGTTCGAAATACAAGCTGCACCCGGCAAACAGCACTTGAGCTGTTTAAAGTTCTACTCGACGTCTGTATCCACCGAGTTTCTGACCACCCAGGTGCCTTCAGAATCGTCGAGAAGCCATTGACCAGTAGAGCTGTCGGGAACCCAAACTCCAGGCCACTCCTGGTCGGGCTGAGGGGCGACAGCCACGCGGGTGTCACGTGCAGTTGCCTGCGTTCCCAGCAGCCACCACGTCGGGGTGGTTGCTTGCACCGTGTTGGCCGCTTGTCCGTCGGCAGGCCTGGGAATTGGTGCTTGTGCTGGGGATGCACGCGGCAGGGACTGGGCGCTGTTGAGCAGTATGGTGTTGGGAGGGGGAGCTTGTGGAGGGTTTGCAGGGTCAGGAGCAGGAACGACAACTACCGGCTGTGTCTGAGGAGGGACCACATTCACACTACTACCACCACCAGGGACTTGAGGTTGTGGCCCCTGAACCGAGGCGACTGGAGCCGGGGGCGGCGGGATGAAAGCTGGAGACTGACCCACGGGGAGCGGTTGCGCGTCAGGCTGAGTGTCTGGCTGTGGCGTGTCCACGGGCTGCGTGACTTGAGGTTCTCGGGCCACAACATTGCCGTCCTGATCCCGGAAGAGACTCCGGCCCTGCTCATCCTGTTGGTCCAGCGGAGTCAGCACCTTGCCCTCCTGGTTCACCAGGATTGTCTGCTAGTACCACACACAGACAAACTCGCGATCAGTTCTCTGGCTGCTTCTCAATATACTTATGCAAAGGCAAGTGAAGAATACTCGTATATCGGGTTTACCAGCAACTAAAACATTGAACTCGGAGACGTTTCAGGGATTTCAAAGTCTGCGTAAATTAGAATCCGTCCGGAATACAGCATCACGGCCTTTCAAATTAGATTTTTTTCCTGACATTTTCTTGAAAATCAAGACAAAGGAATAAAATCGACACCCACACACATGAAGAGAACATTGAGGAAACGAAACACGGCGAGGCTGAAACGGGGGAGGAGGTTAAGTCGACCCGGAAGGGGCTGGGTCGGGAAACTTCGGAGGAAAAAGGGGGGGGGGGATTGGATGGTTAAAAGGACGTGTTACTGCAGAAGAGGAAGACGTCAGCGGAATAAGATGGGCGAGGATACGAGACCACGCGGTGCGTTTACAAGCTTCATTACCGAAGGTTCATGATGACCGCTAACAGAAACACGTAATGCAAATGTCCTGCCCAAAAGCGTCGTCATTACCTGAGTCTGGTCGACGTCAACATTGCCAGCTGATCGTCCAATGGGAGGCCCGCTGTCCCTGCCGGCCTGTGGGAAGAAGGCAGCCTGTCCCTGGTTAATGCCGGGATTCAAACCCGCCGCCCCAGCCAGCTGGAACTGGTTGACGTTTGGTGCCGCCACGTTGATGTTGGGGTTGAACTGTGGGTTCAAACCCTGGTTAGGCTGGAAACCGCCTGGTTGGAGTGGCAGCTGGCCGGGCTGGGCAGAGGCGTGTATATGATTTTAAATTACACATGGTTTCTGTACGAGACCTGCCCTCCCCTCCCCTCCCCCTTTTCAAGTTTTAAGTGGTTCACTCCCAACTGCCCTAGAACAATAAACAAGCTTTGGTTTTGACTTGAATCCACCAGAACGTGCATGTGTAAGTCGTTAAGTGACACTCACCTGTAGAGCGTTGCCCTGTAGTCCGTTGCCCTGTAGAGCGTTGCCCTGTAGTCCGTTGCCCTGTAGAGCGTTGCCTTGTAGAGCGTTACCTTGTACAGCCAGCAGACCGCCCAGTCCGCCAAATCCACCCAGCGCTGCCAGGAGAGCCGCATTACCCAGCCCACCGTTACCGCCTCCACCATTCCCACCGCCACCTCCACCACTAGACCCTGAGGAGGAGCTGAGGCTGTTCTGTAGCGACATCATGTAGAGCCAATCTAACCCAGAACTGGAGCTGTCGTGGTGCTCCTCCTCCTGGCATACAGAAACACGGAAAAGTCACGTCAACAACTGACGATCACTGAAAACGCCAAATCTGGCATAAAGTGAAAATGAAAACGCTAAATCTGACAGAAAGTGAACTCCAAATCTGACATAAAGTGAAAATGAAAACGCGAAGTCTAACATAAAGTGAAAATGAGAACGCGAAATTTGACACAGAGTGAAAATGAAACTGTGAAACCTGATGTGCTGAAAACGTAAAATTTGACTTAGTGGAATGGGAATTGTATGTGTGATATTGGCCGTACGTGTTACTGTGTGTGCAGAAAAATGTGACATACTTCACACTGAAGATCTGGTTTTTTTTTTGTTTTTTTTTGTCGGAAGGTCAATATAACCCAAGGCTCTGAACGTCCTATTCTCGACAATAAAGCCACGTGTCTGGGTTCAAGTCCCGACAGGGTAAAGATTACGAACGAAACCGAAATATCCGACTCGGCCGTGAGGTGCGCGGAGGTCGCTTCTGAACTGTCTCTAACCTGTGCAGTACACCAGAAAACACGTGCTGGTTCGGCTTAAGTCCTCCATCATTGTTGTATAGACCTATTTCGGATCCACCGTCATTGAAATTGCCTTCGTGGCAGACAAAAGACGATGGACTCCAAACGAACCACCCATCCACCTTTTGCGAGACAAATTACAGAAGGAATACGTGCACATTTAATTCCATCGCGCTTTCACGCATTCAGACATATGAAGAAACCAAGAAATGATTTTCACCGTGAAGTTTAATCACTCGCAATTGTGTACACATAACCGAACACCGCATTAATTTGTGGGGTGCTACTCGCCGCTTTTTAATTTTTTCCAACCCAAGTCTCGCGAGACCGTGATGTGAGACCGTGACGTCACTAACTGTGACTCACATGGTGGACGTCTGAGTGGCCGTGGTGGTACTTGGAGCGCTGGTCCTGGCAGTACACGTATTTGTCCTCCAGACATTCCTTGAGGTGCCAGTCAAACTGGTAGTGATGGGGGCAGTGCTGGAGAGAGCCGTGGTGATGGTCGCACTCGTAATAAGTCTCACAGTGTTCAGCGTGGTAGTCGGGCTCTTTACCATGCTCCTCGTGACACTCGTAACCTGAACAAAACCACAGTCGGAATGATGATCTCGTGACAGACATAGGAGACATTATAAAATATGAATGATAAGATTCATGAACGTTTTGATAACACTCAAACACTTCTTCAAAGAAATATTTCAGATTTTTTCAAGGACATCATCGATTTTGTGAACGTTTTCCCTTCCATCTGGAGCAAGCAAAACGCGTTTCTTGAATTACATATTTCATTTGTTTTCATTGATATCTGGGGTTTCTTACGCTTTTTTTCTTGTTAAAGTGGAAGGAAGCAAACAAACACAATTTAAAAGACAACCTCCCCCCCCCCCCCCAAAAAAAAAACAACAAAAACACACACACACAAAAAAACACAAAAAAACAAGAAGCAGAGTTCCTGATAAACTTACTGCTGTGACCGCTGCTGCTGTGTTCATCATGATGGCCATGGCCGCTGTGACTCTGAAGAACAAACACAAATTTGATTTGATTTGATTACTTCAACAGAGAATCGTTTATATTTCATACTATGAAAAACACAGATGAATGATAATACAAACTGAATGTATATTCTTCAAAGAAGACTACTCTTCAGTTCTCACAAGAGCAATGGACAACATGAAATAAGGGAGACAATATCGTGACATGAAAGGATACTGGCTATCCTCCCTTACACCAAACGGGTTAGAAACTGTTGCCGGGCAGCCGAGGGAGGGATGGAGGGGAGGGGGGGGGGGGTCGGTGGATGTCAGTTCTGGGGGTCTAACGTCCTTTTCCACCACTTATGGGCCGGCTGAGGGAAACCGTCAAATAAAGTTGTGCATGCCTTTGCTCCATGTTTTCACCTTTTAAATTTTTTTTTTTTAAATGTTCCAGCTAAACCGTGTCTGAACTGTACTTAGGATGCTTTGTGTGGCTTCCATACACTGAGTCCACATCATTGGCGATGAGCATGTGACTGGATTTCCTGATTGGGCACGAAAAAAAATGCCAATTTCACGCCAATCTTGACTCAGAAATCCGCCATTTTTGATTTCTCCAGAATATTCTAGCAGACAGTTTGTATGGTTTTCGGGTCAGTAGAAATTGCATTAGCTGTATCTGGCAAACTGTTCATCTGATCCCGGCAGCGTTTGTGCCATGTTTTGTTCATCAGTCGAGAAACCCACCCAGCCAAGCACCAGCAAGCCATCCTGCCGTCAGCGGGAGACTAAGGTAAGCTAAAGTCAAACAGAACCACACAAGTGTGATCTGGTTCTCCATCCGGCACTGCACCAGTCTCTCTGTTCACGGGGGTGACACAAAATGGACGGCCGTTTTTTCCCGGAGCTATGCCGCTCATTGCACCGTCAGTCAGCAGGTTCCAACGCCATAGCACCGTCAGTCAGCAGGTTCCAACGCCATAGCACAGTGTCAGTTTTCCAAATTCAAAACGGGTAGCCGGGGTGGTCGAATGGTAGAGCGTTGGACTTCCAATGTTCGGGTCGTGAGTTCGATCCCGGCTGGGGCCAAATATTTGTTGCTTTTTCATCGTTGCCCCGTCTTTGATATCACCCTATGTGGTGGAAAAGGACGTTAAACCCCAAACACCCACCCACCCACCCACCCACCCCCAAATTCAACTTGAAACCGGCGCCACAGCACCCGACCGGAAAAAAAACAAAAACGCTTTGGATTTTTAGTTGTCGGTTAGAACGATTTAAAGAGGCCGTTTACCAACCAGAAACCGGCTTGTACTAATACGTGACTACAATGTAAAGACGTGTATATGTTCATGTTTTAAAATAACGGCTGTAAATGAGAGCAATCGTCGTCGAAACGTTTGAAGCGGCATAGCAACTGAAAAAGGTCGTCCATTATGTGTCACTGACCCCCGTGCTGTTGCAACTAACCTGTGAACGCTGTTCCTGGCACCAGACGTACTTGTCTTCCTTGCACTCCTTGCTGTGCCAGTCAAACTGGTGGTGATGAGGACAGTGTTGTAGGAAGCCGTGGTGATGGTCACAGATGTAGTACGTCTCGCAGTGCTCGGCGTGGTAGTCCGGCTCTTTACCGTGCTCCTCGTGACACTCTATCCTGTGTGGACCTGGTTTACAAGACGAGAATAGGACCACGGGGTGAAACAAAATAGACTAGCGTTTTTGTTTTGTTTTTTCCCCAGGTGTAGCAGTCCAGATTACACCCCACCTGGAGTATATCCCCGTATAAACTGGCCAAGCCCAGACTATACCCCTGTATAAACTGGCCTAGCCCAGACTATCCCCCCGTATAAACCGGCCTAGCCCAGACTATCCCCCCGTATAAACTGGCCTAGCCCAGACTATCCCCCCGTATAAACTGCCCTAGCCCAGACTATACCCCGGGGTGTACTCTGAATCCGGCCTGGGCTGATCTATACCCAGGGGGGTTGAACCGGCCTAGGGGTATACTTGGGCCTGTTACACCTGTACTATACCGCTACAGACCGTTGCACCGCCAATCAGCGGGTTCCCACGCCATAGCAACGCGTTTTTCCGAACTGACCAAGATGCCATAGCACCGAAAAAAACCAAAAAACAAAACCGCTTTGGATTTTCAGTTGTCGGTTAGAACGATTGAAAGGGGCGTATTACCACCCACAAACCGACTTGTGCTAATACGTGTATACCATTATGCTCATGTTTTAAAATAACGGCTTCAGATGAGAGCAATCATCGAAACTTTTAAAGCCGCATCAGTGGCAACGGAAAAAGGTGCCCATGTATATAGTGCTATACGCGTGCTCCTGCTGTCTCACAAAAAGGTCTCCGTTTGACACGGTGTACACGTGCACAGGTGATGCCCAACAAAACTGTATGGGGTGAACCCGAAAAAATCACTTGCTCTCTTGTGCACAGCACGGGTAAGGGACATCACTCAGGCGGCTACTTCATGTTGGAGGTGGATTCGCGCACGAGTTTCACGTGCTCTGTAGTATGGCGTGAGAAGCCCGGCTTCGGCCTGTTTCTAAAACAGGACAAAATTTAAACTTACCTAAATTGTAAACCTACAAAACTGAATGGTTCACTTATGCCTAGACCGTCATTCGCTGTGTCATTCAGAAAATGGGGATAGTTGTAATCACCAATTTGTCAGCCGTGCATTCAAGGATCCCATTAAGTGAACTTGGTCCATTTTTGCAATGATGTAATGTTCACTTCCAAGGAAAACTACTCTTCTGGGAGGAGTGGTGGTGGATAGTACTGTCCGAACTTTACCTACGTCTGAACAGCATAACGAGGAATGTCCACGGAAAATGTCTTTCACAAACAGGAATAATTATAACTTTGTTCCAGACTGGATATTTACACTTTACAAGGAAGTCGTGTACAAACCATGGCTGGAGCCGTGTCCCGAGGATGACCAGCTAGAGGAGGAGCTGGATGACGACCAGCTGGAGGAGCTGTCCGACTCGCTGATCTGCCACTTACATAGCACCTCCTCGTCCTTCAGACACTCCTTCTCGTGGTAGTCGAACTGGTAGCCGTGCGGGCAGTGCTTTAGCTCGCCCCAGTAGTCCTCACAGTAGTAGTAACTGTGACACTCCATGTCGTCATAGTTCGGTTCCTTGCCCCAGCCGCTACTTTTGCACGGCTCGTACCAAGCACGCGCGCACGTGAACAGTGCCACTACACGTAGGAAAAGTTGAAGTAAAGTAAGAGGGAAATAATACACATGTAGCTTTGTTTCATTCCTGAGTTGTCATGTTTCTTTTCTTTCGATTATGAACCAGTAATAGTTTGCAACAGTAATAAAGTTTATAAAGTTTATTGCTTATGTCATAATCAGATGGTTTTTTCTTCACTAGTAACACGAGAGACTTAGGACGACAGGGCTTCCAGTAAACATTCACAGAAACATTATTAACATGAAAAACCACAAAATGTTTAGAAAATACTGAGAAGAAATACTTAAAATAATAATGAAATAAGAGATGGTACTTGTTTTGGGATAATTAACATTCGAACTTTTAAGGCTTTGTTATCTTAAAAGAAATGGTTGGCGTATGAACGCGAATAAAAAAAAAAAACCCTATGCTTTTTTGTTATATAAGAAATAAAACAACAACAACAGAAAACAAACAAAACACTAAAAAAGCCTAAACAGTTAATTAAACAGAAATTGACTTGTAAACCTACCGAGAAAAGCTGCCCGAAGAAACTGAATCGAAATCAGAGAAACCATGATTGCCTCTCTTCACACACTGATCTACTCGTGCCTACAAACAATTTCAAGACCATTTATATATTCGTTCGATGTTTATTGTTTCAGAACAGAAAACACCTAACTTTGATCAAAGGTGTCATCAAAGACCACACGCGCCGACGTGTTGACGTGGGTGATTGTGGGAGGGTGAGGTAACCACGCCCTGACCACGCCCATCCTTTGACCACCAGCCCGGGGGTTGAGACGCAAGACAGGAGTGTGCGAGCAGCACTAATCGGATTAACTCAAGGTCCTGCTGTTCGCGTGAGGCACTGACTTCGGACCAACATTTCACAACGTTATGGTGAGTATGACTGTGTCGCTCTCCCTCCGTGTGTGTCTTTAGGTCTGCCTCCCCCCCCCCTCCGTTCTGTGTGTGTGTGTGTGTGTGACAGTGTGTGTGTGTGTGTGTGTGTGTGTGTGTGTGTGTGTAGTGTGTGTGTGTGACAGTGTGTGTGTGTGTGTGTGTGTGTGTGTGTGTGTGTGTGTGTGTGTGTGCGCGCGCGCGCGCGCACGCGCCATATCGATCTGGGAGCGTTCTTTAATCCCGAGGAATCTATAAAACAACAACAACAACAACAACAACAAAACCGTAGGAATTCCTCTAGAAGGACTTGAAGATATTTGTTTTACCCTAGCTTGATCTGTGCGGTGGGCGTCACATTGCACCCGCGCCATTGAAAGAACCACAGGGGTTTGGAACTGAACACACTTTTACCTCCAGCGGCACGCTATTAGGATGCAATTACTTACCTGGCTCTTATCGATTCAAATAAATATAAGATATCGGAAACTGTGGCCGACTGCAAACTAGAGAAACCAACCAACAATCCACCAACCAAACAGCCAACCAGCCAACCAACCCTGAGTTACTCAACCAGTCAACAGAACACTGACGAGAGTGGTCAGGGTGTGTTTAAAGGAACGACAGTTTTTGGCTCACGACTGGTCACCATGGTCTGACCTGACTTTTAGTATTTTTCTCCTTACATGGATTCAGGGGAACCGGGACAGTCGAGCCGTGCAGTGTTGGACTTCCAGTGCTCGGGTCGCGTACTCCATTCCCGTCTGGGGCCAAATGTTTGTGCTGGCCCTTTTCTCGTTGCCCCGTCTTTGGTATGACCCATATGTGGTGGAAAAGGACGTTAAACTGTTAAACACCCAACCCACCCAGTAGATGGATTCTGGGGTTAAGGTTGGGGATAAACGGTAGAGTTAACTGGACATTAATTTTGTGCCTTAGTGCTGCCTGCTGTTGCTAAGAAAACTGAGGCAATTATTGTTGAAGGTTAAAAGTCGCAAAAGCTGGTAAGCTGTGCATGTATACGATGATATCCGACCCGAAAATTCCGTGCGGTTGTTTCAGTTCGACTTATTGATAAAATGGACAGTTGTACACGGAATTTATTTACAGACATATTGAGAAGATGATTTACAACGCCTTGTCGGAGTGAAGTGGTTGTGTAAGACAGGTCAGCTTGTTTGAGCTTGCTCTAGTTAAGGACGATCTCAGTCTACACTACGATCAGACTACGAGGGGCCTCAACCGACTCGGCTTAGTTCTTGACGACAAGAGTTATTACCCTTATGAGGGCGCCACACCTGAAGGTTGAGGCAAATATGAGACATGTTTGCAGACAACTATCACAACCTGCGACATTGTGCGAGATCTACCGACAAAGATTTACATGGCGGATTGAAGGACTTGTCAAATTTTAGGCGAAGAGGGTTGTAAACAGGAAAGTGCTCTGAGCATTAAGTGAAAACGTAACGCGAATAACCAAGACTATAACTGAGTGTGGGGAGAGACTGAGTAGAAGAGACTACACTAAGGCCGGAATACCAAAGATCCTCTATTATTGTATAGAGGATCTATGGGGATACTTGTTTATCTTTGTTGTGGACATGTACGTACATGGGCATACACGTGCTGGGATAAATCCCTCACATACATTAACAAGCCCGTATGACACAATTACACGGATACAAACATACATACTAATTGAGGTACTTCTTGTTAAGCCTGTCTGTGTGTTCATGATGTTTCAAACTGAAAGCGTGTGCGTGGGGAGAGAGAGGTGTATATACATGTATCTGCTTCACTGAAAACAAATTGCCCAAATTGGAATAATACAGTCACTGTGCATATATTTGAATTTGATTATGGAGAAAACTAGTCACTGTACACGTAGCATGCCTTATTTGGGGTTCATCCTTACAATCTGATCAACGCGTGACCACAGCATTTATAAACAGTTCAGTGAAACTACAAGCGGTTCATACGTAAACTTAAATGTATACTGTACATAAGTTGGTGGGAAGACTTTTCCTTAATGGTAACCGACTTCGCACTGTACCGTCTTTGATATCACCCACTATGATGCGTGGTGGAAAAGGACGTTAAACTCCCAAACAGCCACCCATCACATGGTGACAACATGAATCAGATCACGAGACATCATAATTTTCTCTCGATGGCATAGTTCTTGGATTTTTAATAACACTCTTAATCCAGAAACATGTAAATTCGCATTCGCTCGCGTGTGTAGTAGAACTCGTGACAAAGAGTTGCATTGTGTGAAGCCATTTTAACACTTTTTCTGACAGTTCGGTCGAGAGGGAAAGAGGTACATAAAATGGTCGACACTGACAGTCAGTAAAGCTTTGAACAATAGACGCCAGCAGGGTTCCTGTGATCTCTCAGCAGTATGATAGGCCTTCAAGATAACGTGCATAATAATGTCTGCTTTCAAATCATCGTGAGGGTTTCTCAGTCGTTGGCAACCAAGGTCTAGCTCCGTCCAGTCTGTGGTGTGTGGTGGAAGCAAATACGTGTCTTGCCCGTGTCTGTGATGAGTGTGACAAGGGGTAGGTGCCTTAAGGAGGGGACTAAGGGGTAGATAAACACGGAGAGGGAACTGCACAACAGCTTTATGGCTCTTGTCGCCGGGAATAGTACTCAGGGCGCAAACCGTGTCGGCGGGGTCAAGAGAGATAAAACGATCCAGGGTTGGGAGATATTATTCATAAGATCCTGTTCCTTTCCGGATTTTGCTTACCTTTACACACACACACACACACACACACACACACACACACACACACACACACACACACACACACAGACAGACAGAGAGAGAGAGAGAGAGATTTCTGATAAAAAGCACACAGACAACCATGGAAAATGGTCACGTCAACGCCGATGAACACATTCACAATATTTATATCAGCCCAAATGAAATGGCCGCTGTACGCAAGGGTATTATAGTTATGCAGTATACAACTTACTAGAACAGGTTCCGTGACGGAACTCTGTTGCAAATTCATTGTAGCTCTGTCATCAGTACAACAGGATCACGAAAGAGAGGCGCAACCCAACTTGCTTTTGACAGAAAACAACCATCAATCGACTTTGTAAGTAATAAAAGCAATTTTTTTAAAGCCAAACTACGTTTCATGTGAAGATGTGTTGTATTAAACAGACGTACAGTTCACTACTCAGCCGGCTTGACAATGCTGACGCTGTCTTGCGCGTAACTGACCATCTTGTGGTGCCTGGCCCCCATTCTTGTGTGCAGTGCAGCTTCGGGCGGTCCCTGAATCTGAGGGAGGACACACTGTCTCATGTCATCATATCCCATGCAGACAGCGAGTTTCCCCTGAGAACAGCCGCCACTGATATTAGCAACATAGTGCCCACTCCAAATACTAGCCTCTTACAGAACAACGAATCAGGTCAAAGTGTTTGGTCAGAAGTATACTTAAACAGCAGACAAAGATGGGATAGGAAATATGATCTTATTCAATCTAAGGCAGCAGTAATGATGGCCATGATATCATGATCAGTCGAACTTCGGGTCTCAGCCCGCGGCCGGTCATCAGTCACGTCAGTGCCCTTGGACGGACGTGAATGTGGCCTGAAACCTCAGCAGCAGCACTGAAGACGGCAAGCCGGTTAAGTTATAAACACACTGTTGAAAGTCCACTTCCATCCACCTTTTGCCTGACTTAAATGACCAGTTTGTCACCCAGAATGTGCGATATTAGTGCATCTCTCAAGGGAGGACACACTGTCTCATGCTGATGCAAGCACATGGAGATCAGAGTGACCGCCCCTGAGAAATCGCTATTTATTTATTCTTCCTGCAAATCTTTATCCCCTAAAATTGCAAAACGAAACCACACTCGATATTCTCATTCTCATGTAGACAGACACTGAATACACGACAAACACTAGAACACACACACACACACACACACACACACACACACACACGCACACACACACACACACACACGAATAGCATTCATAAATAAATTTCATAATTAGGCCTAATGGCGCCAGCTGATCGCTAAGCTGAAAAAAAAAAAATCAACCCCAATTTCCGGACAGGCCACGAAAAACAAAATGTATGTATAAAACAGTCGAAGACATTTAAGTACTTGAACCATTAAAACCCGTTAATGCATTTCCATCCGTAAGCTCCCACGTGGCTCATTTGCTCATTATTATTCACTTACTCACTTATAGCTCATTTGCTCTATTCTTGAAGAATACTTTAAAGCTTTTCCCCCTTGGCCTTACGGGAATTTTACTACTGTAAACATGGGTGTGAGGAGGAATCCCAAGCACGAGACTGAAAGAGCAAACCAGAGATAAGCTCTAACAATGGGAGAGAAAACAACGCAGCATGTCGCAACAATGAGGTGCCTACATTTATCACGTGAGTCAGCCGTCTACTGGCCCGTGGACGCCCTTCCCGCAAGTAATGCTGCCCTCAAACAATTAACTCTTGTACCATCCGGGGGTCATGAGCGATACTCACTGCGTACCACACTGTGCACAATGCCTATACACAACACGTGTTTTATTTTTCCTCAGAGCTGTAGGCAGCCAACCGTTAGAAAAGCGACAGTGTACAAAAACGGCTTGTTCTTTTTGGTTTTGGTTTTTTGTTGAGGCGGAGGAGGGGGGGTGGGGTGGGGTGGAGGTGGGGTGGAGGTGGGTGGTCCTTTTCAACATTCCACTGCCTGTTTGTGCAAAATATCACTTTTTATTTGCGTGATAGAAAATGACTTTTTTATTTTTATTTTATTTGCGTGTACATTTTACTATACATCAAATATAGTGGAAAAATAACAAATAAAACAAATATTAAAAAGCTAACACTTGCAATTACTTGCAGAGACTGCACTCCACCACTCTGAAGTATTTGTTTGCGGGCAGTAGTGGCGCGCGTACAGCACAGAATAGTACTTCCTCGACCTCACTGCATTAAAACAACAACAACAACAACAACAAAACATTCAAGCTGTCTTGAGCTGTACTGTACTAATCGTAAACGAGCATTATTTATTCGCATCCAGCATTGAGGATAGTAGGTATACGATAAAACACGAAATTAATTATCACAATGTTCATACTAGTACCTGTTGCAGCGGAAATAGGGGAATAGCTTTGCCTGGTCCATGAACATATACTGACGTTTCATGGCAGACATTTCACCTCCACCAGGTAGCTTGCAAACTAACCCATGCAGCACACTGTAACACAGTCATGCACCACACCACACTGATTCACCGGCCGTGTTCACACGGTAACACAACCCTGCACAGCATTAATGGAAAACGCAATGAGAACTTTAATTTAGCATCAGAAATATTAATGACCTGCTATGTTCAGCTGTGCTTGTTCGGATACACGACTGGTGTCTGGCTAGAAGGTCGGAGCACAACGGCATAGCCAACAGTCAGATCACACAAGTAATGCTAAACCGCCGTGCACGAGGGAATATTCATGCGCTGGGACGGCATTCAGTAGTGTTCGGGTGAACAGATGTAGTATGGTGCGTGCCTAAATGAGCATATACATATCATAGAGACACCAGTTAAATCTACAAATGAAAACCCTTCAAACGTGCGAATGCACACACGGGACCTTGCATGATTTCCTATTCACTGCAAGCAATGTAGTAAAACTTTAAAATACCAGGTAAAGTTGTCAAAGTGAATAGTTTCACTCTATCCGGCAATATGTCATTAGTATTATTAGCTTATAAACAGAAAGTATAGAAAGAGGCCTCATAACTGTAGTGGAACGTAGTGAGTGCTGTAAAAAAAAGATGGAAACTTTCGATGTAACACACGCGTGTGTTTTGTATACATTAAATGCAATACAATTCGTCCACATTCAGACGGAATCAGTGGCAGAGTGTTGTACTTTCAATACTCGGGTCGTGAGTTCGAATCCCAGGCGGGGCCAAATATTCGTACTGGCCTTTTTCTCGTTGCCCCGTCTTTAATATCACCTACACGTGGTGGAAAAGGACGTTAAACTCTCAAACACCCACCCACATTCAGACGAAGCTTGGTCGGCTGTCGACTGCACGGTGACCCGAACGCAGCTGCTGCACCGGCATCAGTATCAGTTGTCGCTCCATGGCGCAGCGCCCAACACCTGTACACGCAATAACAAATGTAATAAAAGCAATGAATTGTGAATCGGATACCGTGAACAACAAACCTAGAATTCGATGATGCTTGTTCTTTCATTATACAGATGCTTCTTTTGCTTCTTTGTTTTCATGTTACTGGCAGCCTTTCTACTACATAGCGGAATAGTTCTAGGGGATAGTGCTAACACTTTTATACGCACAGATCGTTCTCAGCTGTTTTCGTGGTACATGTATCATCATTACGCCAGTGTAGTGTAACAACAGTCGTAGAATTTGAATGTTCGACCGCTCGCGCAAAGTGTAAACTGCAACACTGTATCGCTGTGAGAGCTTGTACTAAGCATCAATATAGAGTATTTCTAGCGTACAGACGCACTCACAAACGAAACTGTTCACGAACATACACTGGCTCAGCAAAGATGGAATTAACCCGTTTTAGACTTGTTTGTGTAAATCTACATTTCTGATAACAACAACAGGTCATCATTTCGTACTTTTTCCCCATCGCCATAGAAAACTAACACAGGACGCCTACTGAACCCACAATACAATCCAGAACAAATGGTAGAAGCAGGAAATGTCAAACTTTACCGGTGGACCACACTGTGGCAACACTGAGTTGCTGATTTCAAAGCCACCACAACACCAAACTGTTACTGTTCATTCTTTTGTTGAGCGTGTACTGACTTAGTTAACAACCTACTGCCCTGTTTTGGTGCGTCTACTTTGCCTCATTAGTGAAACGGCCTGAATTACAAGGTTGGTCTAGTAGGGACTGGGAAAAAAAGGGTTTTGGTTTCCCCGAAGGTCTCTAGCTGTGGAGAAAGGGAAAGAGAGGTCGTGGTACAAAATGCAAATTGTAGTGTTGTTCATCTCTAGTCATCACACGCACTACTAGATGGTAAGTATCAGTAGAGCTGCTTTTGAATCTCGCACCTAGCGACCTGTCCCTCTGTTTAATCACAGCATCTCCTGCCCGATGATCACACCGTGTAAATGGGGGACCACCCGACCGCACACTTGACAAAGGGCGGTTTCTCACACAATGACCACACGCTGGCCCCACCAGACATTCAAATTATACACTTACGTTGCTTGGGTACGGTCCAGTGTGTGTGTGTGTGTGTGTGTGTGTGTGTGTGTGTGAGAGAGAGAGAGAGAGAGAGAGAGAGAGGAGATTCACTTCCAATTCCCTAAGGCCTTCATCAGTCTATCAAACATCCACTGTTGTTCTGTCTCTGTCGAAGCTGAAGGAAGCCAGTACGGCGCGGCTGTTGGCTGGACTTGAACACCTTGATTTCACCATGGGGACAGGCTCGGTATCTTTTCACCTTTGAGTGCATGGGCTATATGTATAATTCATCACAAGTACCACTGACCCCCGTCAAGACCCCCCCCCCCTCCCCGGCCCCGCCACACACACACAGACACGCACACACGCACCCTACCTACACATAGTTGGGGTGTAAATTGAATTAGTCACTAAGGGAAACACAGGGGTGCTGTACAGCCCAATACATGACGTAACACTGATGGCCTGTGGGACTAGGAAGGGACCTTGGGCAAGACGCGACCACTTAGCTAGAGATCGGGTAGACAAGTCGACCCAGGGTGGAGCAGGTAGTATAACATGGGGCTTGGTATTGTGTGGACACGTGGCATTCTCTAGTTATCGTTATCCTGGTTGTCATTGTGTTACTGGCACTTGAACATTACGTCTCTACGGAGGGGGTCCTTCACACAGTCCATTATTTTCCGGCATTCCTTTAGCTCAGGAGCGTGCACGTAAGGTGGTTATTCAAGCCTCTGAAGAAATGAGTTACCTGTATCTAAATGTATTGTGTCTGTTGCTTAGGCCCAGCGTCTGGCAGCGAAGACGTCTTCTGTGTCTGCAAGGGAAACGTTTCTGAGGAATATGTTTTGCTGATTACAGTAGACACCTTTCCCACCATTCATGTAAATGCAGATGACAGACATAAATAAATAACAAGCAACGACTGAGACCTTCAAGCAGAACCACAAGACCCACCTCTTCTCTCTGTTCCAGTTTTTTACTCTTTGTTTTCTCGTTCTTTTTTCCCCTACCCCAAAATCCCGGCAGGGGCCAAATATTTGTGCTGGCTTTTTCATCGTTGCCCCGTCTTTGATATCACCCTATGTGGTGGAAAAGGACGTTAAACACCCAAACACACACCCACCCACCCTCCCCTACCCCAAAGGCGACGTGAGCATGCAACAGGCATGAAATTTTTTTTTTTTGCGCCCTAGAAATGACCAGTCACCGTCGTAATCAAGCACAGAACCAAACAACCCAAACATTTAGCCTTTTGCCCGTTGTATGGGGCTGTAAAACGCCAAGTAAAAGATATACGGTTCATGCGTAAGAACTGGGGTGAATTTTGTCGCTATAGCATTGTTGGCTGAAACACTTAGCACCGCAGGTCGCCGTCTAGTGGGGTCATCTTGAAAACAAAGGGGTCGGTGTGTGTAGAAGATATGATAATATATTTCCCCAAGCAGTCTCCACATACACCACAGGACGGCACGCGGGTTACCTGAGGCATGAGCCTTTTGGTGTGGCTTAACGGGTCATCCTCGCTTCATTTTGTCATACTGCAGGGTTACGGCCCTGGCGGACTTTTCGTTTTATATATAAATTGCTTGTCGTAAGGTTGAGTTACGCAGCTAAGGCAGACACCTACTTTTTCATACTTTGTTTTATGTAGTATTCGTAATTTGATGGGTGTTTGTCTCCAGTTTATTACATGTTGTTTTTTGCAAAGGTAAACTTATGGTTAACAGATCCACAGCCCAGTTCATCAATGCTTGCTTTAGGAAACCACAGCATGGTTTGCAGTGGACCGAAACAACAACAGCGACAAAAACAACAACAATCAAACAAAACAAACATAACCCACCCACCCACCCCCAAAAAACAACCCCCCCAAAAAAAAACCAAACAAATAAAAACACTAGCTCTCCCCAAACTAACAAACAAGCAAACAAAAACAAACAAATAAAACCCTGGTAAACAAAAAAAACCACCACCAAACCAACAACAGCAAAAACAACAACAAACAGCAACCGTTTTTTTGTTTTGTTGATTATTGTCGTTGGACGATGAGGAAAGACAGGCGTGGATGATGGTGGGGGTGGGGATGGAGGCTGGGGGCTGGGGGGTGGGATAAATGTGGGACCGCCACACGTGAGGGTATTCCTGGTACAGCACGTACACACTATAGCGAAGTGGATCCAGTGAGCGCATGTCTGTGTGTCTGTGTCGTCACGGGTCAAGAGTGCTGGCAGATAGCCCCCCTTGACAAATTGGGTAAAAAGCCACCGCCTTGACTCTTCACACTCACCGGCCGTGTGTGGAATAAATACACCTACAGCACCAGCAGACGGGCCATCATAACGACCATTATCATAAGGTCATTTGTTATGGGTTAAGGCCAGAAAGAAAAATCTGAGACACTTGACATTCACTGACGAGACGTTTACTGTACATGTACTTGTAGCCAATGTCTGGGGCGAAAGTACTGTCTTTGGCTGCAGTCTAGGACATGGCTTAACACGCACGTGTTTGGTGTGTACCTTCACAGTAGGAGAGTTAAACTAGTGCAAACATTACAAGCACATAACACGGGCTGCAACGCGGCTGGGTGTGCCTTTGTAATGTTTATTACATTTGATTTACTTCCTTGGTATGAAGAGCTGAAAACGAGTGCATGACCTACCTTCTTACTTTGTGCTGTGTGTTATATGCTTGATGCTTGTGTTTTCTCTGAAGCGTAAACAAAAGCTTGCATGTTTTCCTTCTTTATCGTCATATCTATATTTGCATAAATTTATTTTGCTGAGAGAAAGTTACACCTGACTAGATTAAAACTCTGCCGAGTAAGTCTAGACGCCCAGTGCGCGTCAATGATCTACAACCCACTACCTCGCCATCTATCATCCACCGAAGCTAATTTGATTGCCGAACTGTACCACGATCAGCTCACATCCATCACTCATCCTTACCCACGCACAACATCAGCCCAGCAGTACCACCATCTACACTGCCAACGAACCACAAAGCATTCTCGGCACTCTTCAAATATCTATACAGGAATATGATAATTCCTCTCTCAGTCATTACGTATACTGATGTACACAGCTCTACCACATTCGCACGTTTCATACCGGCGTCAGAAATGAGTAAGCCTGCTCACTGTCCGGAGTGTTCCTAACCTGCGCTGTACGCCAAAAAAGCACGTAATTCTCCGCGATGGATACTAGACTCAGTGTACACAATCGTACAACCAAGTTGCAAAGCGTGATCAGAAAGTCAGAGTCGTCACTGTTTGTGCACATAATGTATTAGTATAGGTAAAACTGTCGTTATCATGTGTTCGGTTATGCAGCACGCGCGAGTCCTCTCCGCAGCACACGTGAACTGCTGACCATCTAGCTAACTCACACACAAGGTTTACAGCTGGAATAGTTTACACGGAGTAGACGTTAGAATGAAAGACGCAGGAACAGACAACACAAACAGGTCGTGGTCCTTACCTTTTCCAGTTTTTCAACCAACACGGTAGGTCTCGTCGTTTGGGCACGTCACCCGGTCAACCATTCCGCCTTTCTGCTTCAGACACGGGCCTGCAGGATGTGGAGAGGTGTGGCAGCTGTCGTCAGCTACTTCCTGAAATCAGCGAGCAGTCCTTCATGATCTCAATCACTACTTTCATTATTAAACAGTAGTTTCCCACTTCCTGATGCCAAGACATCTGCAACTTGCGGGCAATGAGATTTTAGCGGTCTTCCCTGATGAGGAATTTACCAAAACATTGCAAGTCCTGCCGCAAGAATATCGTAAGTACATATACCACTAACAATTACCGTAACAACTCACGCTCAAAGTGTTCTGTTGCAATGACAAGGCCTGGTTGCTAAATGTCGAAAATCTCAAGGAAAGAAAGCGGAGTCACTCACCAACAAGCCTTGAAGAATATGATCCTGGGCGACTTGACTCTTGCCGTCTAATCCAGCACAGTCTCTTCTCTTACCACTCCGACGTCTTGCTCGTCTCATGTTGCAAGTTCGCAATACTGAATACACGAAGAAGGCATCATTTAGGTGTTCTCAACTTTCAGCTCTGTGTAATGCAGCACTCGTCTCAAATAGCCAAGTAGCCCGCATAACACTGCAAAACCTAAAATGTCAAGAGGCTGAATTTCAGAGGCCTTGATCCTGTCATGTGCATTGGAAACATTGACAACTACTGACAGAACTTTCCTGTGCGTCGTTCACTGACTGTCCATCTCGACAGTTTTGAATGGGAGGCTGGATGGTAGAAATGTGATTGTTCGGAGTCCAGCAGTAAAAGACGGCTCGATTGTGTTACGAAGACGGTAGCAGACTTTCACTGTGAAGACAGTCTTCACGACACTCAGGTGCGGTGAAGATGACAGTAGCAGGCGATGCTAGTTGCTGGAGATACAGCCAGTGTCAACAGAGTCACGTTTACCACCACAAACCCATTCATCCCCTCTCGCTCCATCTCTCCTGCGGTTCACAGCTTACAGCTATTGCAGCAAGCATGACTTCACGTTCAAGTTGTGGAGACATGTTTTGTGCATTTAAAACCCAACCACTGTCCTTTCCGCGGAATTATTTCTGGTACACACCATTCTCGATAAGCAGAAAGTCATGCACGTAGTGTCCAGTCTCCAGAGTGAAGCGTTGTGTGGCAAGGTGCAGTCCAAGTGACAGGTGTGTCGCTGCAGCGAGAGATTGACCGTGTCGACGCTTCGGCAGTGAGAGCGGCACTGGACACCCCTGTCGTGTGACTTGCCTTAACAACTCACGGTCCTCTTCTTCCTCTCTCTCTCTCTCTCTCTGCTCTCCCTCCACTCACGGGAGGGTCGGGGGGAGGGGTCAGAGGCGACGACTGGAAAGGGGAGGGGCAAGGTATGGGAAAAATGAGGTGGGGTATGTGTGTCACACAATCCGTTTGTATCATCTGCCTTGTCTCTCTGGACGAAATAAAGTCTCTCTCTCTCACACACACACACACACACACACACACACACACACACACACACCATACGGGAGGAGAAAAAGTCAGACACTACGTACCAATTGAATTAATTCCATTGTCATTGATTACAAGTGTGATCTCAGCTCCTTGAGGAAACAAACGTATTTACACACACACACACACACACACACACACACACACACACACACGCGCGCGCGCGCGCGCGCGCGTTTCAATTCCCTGTTCCCTTGCTTGGGCGATGTTCGATCGATCGAACGAACGGGGTCGCGCCACAATAAAACAAGGAACACCAAAAGCTGTGAATGTTTGTCTAAAAAAGTGAACTTTGAAAACAAACGTCATGAAAGCGTTTCTCAACGTAGTGTACTCGAATAGTGTCACACACAATAAAATGTGTAATCTCCGTGTCTACAGGCTGGGGGTGTCGGATGGCCGGCGCCAAACTTTAATGGCTGAGGCTCCGCGGACGGAGGGTACGGGAGGTAAAGGATACTCCACACTGTGGCGACAGAGCCAGGGAAATGGGAGAAATATAAACTTTAACTCGATGCCTGCTCGTCTCTGGAGGGGAGAGGGGTGACCCCGAATAGATCTCGTCAACAGCCTGAGCGCATGGAGTGGACGCCTGACATTGATAAGTGTCCTTGCAGAAAGGGTAGGGAGGGGGTTGGGGGACAGAGGGGGAGAGGGTGTGGTGAAGACCGGGGTGGAGAAGGCAACAGAAATCAAGTGGTATATGTTATAGTAGGGATGGGGGGGGGGGTAGGGTGTCACAATTATGTATATGTTCTGTTTAAGGGGAAGGAGCGGACAAAATACGGTGAGAGGCTGTATATTGTAAAAAGGCTTAGCCTGGGAATGGGGTGGGTTAGGGGTGAGGATGCGGGGGAGGGGGGGGGGGGGTGTGTTTCACTGAGAGGTTAGAGGGTGGAGGATCGCTTACAATGTGGATGGCGACTGTCACACCGGAGAGCTGTCTCTTTCGTTTGTGACACTGGTTTACGAGCTGAAGAATGGGCTTACAAACCAAGTCTGAGTGAAAGGTTGCCCCTGCGGCCCGCCTCTGTCTTTCCCAGCTACTTCTGTCCCAAAGTGTTAGTTTGTGTTTCAGTTTGCCAAATACGTGTGAACTCACAGTTTCATGTTAAACAACCTACGTGCAAAGCTGTTTTCAACCGTGCACGGAACAAAAGTTGAGGAAGAGCGTGAGGCAGATGGCCAGGCAATTCAACGGTCCTTGTATAGTGCTCACCTCATATGGTGCACCCCAAACCTCCTAGCATTCGTCGCCACTGCATTAAAAAAAAATCTTGTCTGACAACAGATGAACACAAAAGAGAAAATAGTACAATTCGAGGCGATCCATTGCCATAGAAAAAGCAAGTTTCTACTTATGAAATAAATTATCCTCCACATTCAGACGCACTGGCATACGTGTTGGCAGTGTACGCCATCAGGTGTGAAGCTTAGAATGTTTAATACTGTGTCATTTCTTAGAGTCTTGGACAGGCCACTTTTAAGTTCCGTCTTATTAATGTCTGGCAGTGGATTCTAGACATGCTTGTGGGCGTCATTAACTCTCTCCCTATGCTGAGAGTTTTTTCCCAGCAGCTTACTAACAGAGGGATGCTTCCCCTTGACTGGTAAACACCCGTTTGCTAGGGCTGTATTTAGTTCTTTACTTACTTTATGATGTCATGACTGAGAATAAAAATAGAAATTTGGCGATCTCATAAATCGGACCTCTGGGCCAAACTATGTGAACGTGAGGGTCCCAAATGTGGACCTTAGCATGAATAGTGTTAATTTATGGGAGTAATTACTGGTTTAACTCTACTGGTCTTACATGAATACTGATATACAGCATCGTGCAAATTCATGGCATGAACTGAGAATTTAAGCTCCGGTAACAATCACATTTCAAATGTATTGCCAAATATATTCGTATTTGTAAATGAATTTATGGCTTAAATCAAGAAATGAATACTCTCGTTTTGAAATGAGTTGTAACCTTTCAGAATATCACAGCTGGGGCCATGAGCCAAGTGTTGTGTCTCACTCAAAGCACTCAGGCGGAAAAACACTAGTTCACTCCGCCTGTAAACAGGCCGCAAAAAAAAGTTGTTTTGTCAAGTGTCAAGTGTCATCAAAGGGCCTGGCAAAGGTGGGATGTGTGTGGGAGATACGAAGGTAAAGGGAAAGAAAGAAAGAAAGAAAAGAGAATTACAAGCTTGACGTGTCCTCAGGAATGGTGGTAACCCACATAATTATATCCGGGGGGGGGGGGGGAGGGGGGGAGGGGGGGGGAGGGGGGGGGAGGGGGGATCGGGGTGACGGAAGAAAGTGATGCCTGACTGACGTGTGTCTTTGGCTCGCATGGCACGCCCGGCACGCGTACTGCCTCACTACATCTGTCATCTTGGACACCTTTAATCCGCCTCATTAACTGATTCTCTCTCTCTCTCTCTTAAACACGCACGCATGCACGCACGCACGCACACACACACACACGAGCACTCGCCACGAACTCCGACTTTCTCTTGTTTTTGAACTTTCGATGTATTGTTGTGTCAGGAAGTGATTTCTTCTTCTGTTCACAATACTGTGAAAAGCTCATTAGGTTGGGCGATATTCCAAGATTAAAAAAAAAAAACCCCAACAACTGGGGTTTGATTGATGGAATGTAAAAGACACAGAGGCAGGGGTGTCTAAGCCTGATCAGTTATACAAATAAAACTTTGTGTAACCACCATCATCGTCATACACGGAATTACGATTTATGAAATGACATATGTATCAAACAAAAAATGGTCAGTCGTTGCAAAAACAGACCGGAACTATATAGAAAACAACAAGTACAGTATGATAAAATCACACAGCTGATGTACGTTGTAGAAACAGGCCATGTAAAAGCCATGGGTTTGAAAGGGAAATATTAATGGTGGGGATGAAATGTGACAGAAATGGCTGATGAAAATGTTGCAACGTTGTTTTGCTGGTAGCTTCATTAGGTCAATAATCATGTGGAATAAATATATGGGTACTTCTTAAAGAGAAGACAGCATGTCTAACTGCTTTCCTTATAGGGACAAAACTTGACTCCCGTCATTATTATCTCATTCATGTTGCCAAAGTGGTGGAAACAGTTTTCGCCTGACACTGCTCGCCGTACATGCAGAAACCTTAACCGCTACAAATCTTCTTTGGTTATCCCCCACTCCCCCCCCCCCGGTGCGCGCGCGCGCGCGCGCGTGTGTGTGTGTGTGTGTGTGTGTGAGAGAGAGAGAGAGAGAGAGAGAGAGAGAAAACGGTCTTCCCGAATATGCATCCACGCTTCTTTGTCAAAACGAGCCTGATGCCTTTGTAGTTTGTGGCTGTCTGTTGATTGTGGCTAAAAGTACGTACCTCGCCAACTGATCAAATTCATAGACATTGAGACAGAATATTGTCAGTGGTCAGCTGTAAGCATGTCGGTGCTGTTGATTGTGGCATACGTGATCACACTTTTTGGCGTCAACGAGATGTGCACGTATCTGTGTAGGTTGCGACAAATTGTAGGTCTTATGGTGCTGTCTGAAGTGTTACCGTACTGTAACCGTAATATAAAATGTTATATCAACTGATCCATGCGTCACGTGGGCAGGAAATAAGCGCACCCTGAAGTCATGCTAGCGATACTCCACTCGGCGACAGACTGCCTAATTAACTGGTAACACTCGATACCTGCCGCCCACCCTCTCTCTCTCTCTCTCTCTCTCACACCTGCCCTGTGCACGTGGCCCGGCCTGCCCACACTACACTCAGGTGGACAAATGACTGCACACGCCCTTACAGTGACTTACACTGGTATGCTGAATGTGGTGCTCACATCTTGAGCAGTCGCCGTCACTGGCTGAAACTTTTTAGTATTATGACTGTTGTCTAGGCCGGACTGATGAGATCACACACACACACACACACACACACACACACACACACACACACACACACACACACACTCTCTCTCTCACCCCTACAGCCCATCCACACTGACTGGTGTGCAGGTGAACGGGGAACATTGCGAGTCGTCTTTATGCAGTTTCTGATGGCGTTTACGTTACTGGCGAAATGAGAAGTCCTAGCAGATGAACACGATCGTGAATGAGGTGTTAAGATCGACCCTCAAGAATCTTAGTAGCCTAGAAGCATAGTAACATAGTGTGCAGCATGTTGTACATGAAATTCCAGACAATGAAACTGTCTGGGATGGTATCATCCCCTGAGTCGAAAATCTAGCATTTGTCCTCTGCATCAGGAGCACAAAAACCTACGAGAGACTGGTGCGATGAGACAGTTGGGTTTTGCTCGACCAGCCCTCGAGAAAAACGCGCTGAGCTAGGATGATCTTTCACTGCGTTTTCTTTCTATGCGCACGTGCAGACGATACGAGTGTGTAGTGAACTGACCTTAATTTTTAAGTCATTGTGTAGGAAGCATGTTCATGTTGCTCGCTTATACTGCATGGCTGGCGTGCCCATTTCATTCGTGTATCATTGGCTTAGCACGCTTTTTTCACTCTGCAGTCTTACAGCCGTGCCGTGCCAATCACTGACGGACGAGGCGGCTGGTGTCGTCTGCTGATCAAGAAACTGTGACAATATGATGGTCAGGGGTGTCGTGGACGTTGTGACCTGGTGTTGTGACCACCTTGTCAGCCTCACTTTACTTCTCTAGCTGTTCCTCACGTAATACAGTTTATTGAGAGATCAGAAAGGATGCTGCCCGCGTGCCGTGACCCGCGGTTCAAATGGCTGACTATCGGTCACCTCAAGTCCGATCTGACGGGCGATCTGTTAACTGTACGGCGGTCTGCTTTGATTCACTTAGTCCTATCTTCCCGGACATGGGCACATCCTCTGCCGTCCATTGGCAGGCCCTGATGTGACACTACATGTTCTGCCCACTGCAGTACAGAAGACACTGCATTTGCCAACACCACACTGGCACAGATTAGTCTTGGTTTAAACAGATTTATTTTGTTGCACTGGAGAAAGTACAGAAAAAAAAACCAAACAGTTTGAGCATAAACAAGACGCACTTATGACCTGCTCAATAAAAATTCAATTAAAGATAGAAATTCAATTAACGATAACAATTCAATTAAAGATTAGACAGTTAGACAGATTAGTCTTCATTACGGAGCACACAATATTACACCCAAGGACAAGATAATGAATTTCTACTTTCACAGGAAACAAAACGGATGTATTTTAGTGCGTGCGTGCGTGCGTGCGTGTGTGTGTGTGTGTGTGTGTGTGTGTGTGTGTGTGTGAGAGAGAGAGAGAGAGAGAGAGAGAGAGAAATGTTTCCACACTAGGCCGGCATCTCCATTTCTCGAAATAAAAATTATTACAGTTACATGAAGTGTTGCTGACTGAGACACCTGAGTTGTGCGTCGCGTGCAGGTAGGAACTGATTAAGTGTTGAGCACGGAGCATGTCAGCGTGTGACGGATGAGTGCCGGGGGCGACATGAGGCAAATTGAATCTTTCCTGTAACGACGGCCATCGTCACACAGCACCATAGCTAGTGTGGGTGATGGGTGAATGGCCGGTCAGTCTACAGTTACAATGTGTCCGTCAGTAAAAGCCGCCCATTCAAATATTTATCCACCCAGGAGCAACTGGAGCCAAGGTCCACGACTGGGTGAAAACTACTGTTCACTTCAAAATGGACATTTTTTTTACAGCTTGGCTGTCCCATAATCCTTGTTGGAATCTGATGGGTTCTGTTGTGGAGACAAACATCGCGACAGCCAATTTCGTTTTGACACACGTCGTTTTGTATATTGATGAATTCTGAAAACATTATGCTGAAAAACAAACAAACAAAACAAATGAATTTAGAAAGCAATTAAACATTCCGTCCTTATTTTCCGACTTTACTGTATGCCAGTGAATCAGTTTGAGGTTTAGTCCTGAAAAAAGGTACACATCCGTTTACTGTAATGTCAGTATCTGTATGGATTGTTTCAGTCATTTGACTGTGATGAAACATGTTGGTTTATTAAGGCAGTAACTAAGGGTGGAGGTATGTACTACAACCGGCCTGATGTCAAAAGTAGGCCCAAGGGCCGTTACTTTGCCCACGTCACGAGTTGTCTCCCGTCAGAGCCGACCAGAAGCACGGCCATGTCCCTGCAGAGTAGATGCCGCGGGCGACACCTTAAAATGTATCGTGTACTATTTTGCCACGTGTCCGGTACAAAGTGTGTATGTCTTTAAATCTGAAAGAGAAGAACGTGAGGCTGCAAGATTTTCATCAGATCTCCCAGTGCAGACTGAATGGGGCCCGACTGGACCACTAAAGCCTTCTAGTGAAGGTCTCTTCAAAATGTACAGTAGTTGCAGAAAGATGGACGAAGAGCAAGACACTAAGATGGGCATGGCAATAATGAAGATATACGAAACTGTCAGTCACATGATGACGTGTGAGTGCCCGCAGGGTGTAGTAATGATGATGGAATAGAACGTAAAGCACGGGCTCCTGTTGATGGATAGACGTCACCTCTGACGTGAGTGAGTGTTCCCTCAGTTAAGTGTGACGTTTTCGGTTACGACAAATTCAAAGTGTCATTTTTTTTTGTCCTCTTACCTTGTTGTAAATCTGCCTCTATGCAGCAGATGATTTTTACAGAAGTTTTTCTTCAGGCAGCCCCTTCCCAGTCCCCTAGTCCGAGGACCCGTTTCGTTTTCTCGAGGGTTGCTGAGGGCTGTCCGAGCTAGACCGTAACCAAACATGAACGATCACTTGATCCATGGGCATTCACTCAAATTCGTGGGACAAACTCCGTGGGAAAAGACGAGATCGTAGCCATGTTCTCGAATGTCAAACTTGTTCAACACGACACGAACACACCGACACGCACTACTGTGAACCTTAATTTCGGATGGCGGCTTGATTTGAAACGATGGTTGCCACACACACCTGTGACAAAATAAATCGTCTGACCTATCACCCTACAACGAACGCGGGAGCGGGGTTAACTGGACGAGCGTGTCCAGGTCGTTGTCAGCAAAGTAAATTGTCTCGTGCGGAGCGCAGAAATCATTTTGAGGCAAAATGTTATAGGAGGCGTCACAAGTCTCGTGGCAGGCTTAATCCAAGGGACAGTATCTGTTAGGCAGGGGAGACCATCCAGAAAAGGAAGTCACATAGCCCCGCAGGCTGACAAATATATA
The DNA here is from genome assembly GCA_018292915.2 of Batillaria attramentaria. Lineage (NCBI taxonomy): Eukaryota > Metazoa > Mollusca > Gastropoda > Batillariidae > Batillaria > Batillaria attramentaria. The sequence goes on from JACVVK020000086.1 coordinate 1,701,288, forward strand.
GTGCAGGCCTGTATAGTGAACGCGGATGGGTCGTTTACTATCCCATGTGTAACATCCCTGTGCGTTTTGGCCACAACCATTTATTGTACACCAAATGCGACTTAATGCGTACGCACCAAGATCTGCTAGTGATGACCGTGACTGCCCAACAAATCCGTAGCTTCGACACGAGCTGAACCAAATTCCCGGAGGCCGGAAGGTGTTAAGTTCAGCTAAACTCACCGAGTTCTTTAGTGTCGCTTGCTAGTCGCAAATGGACTGCGCATTGAAATCGGCACTGAGCAGCAACAACAACACTAGTCACGCAAGACATTCTCACGTTTAGCTGGATAATTTCGTTTTATCTTGTTATTGTGCTCCTTCGTTCCCGACCCACGCCCTGTTGTCTGATAGTCATGCATGAACCAAACACAGCAACTTCATATCGCTGAGCAAATTTAGGGGACGGCCATAGCACATTTCGTATCGCGCACGAGTAGCCAACGTTTTTGACTCCTTTTCGGTCAATTTAATCCATACAGACTGAATACATTAATTATGATTTTATGTGTGTGTCACAGTGAGCTGGCCACTGGTGCACAAACCCAATCTTACTTGGAAGAAATTGACTGAAACTAGCTGGACATCATGAATACAGCACTGGCTGGACATCATGAATACAGCACTGGCTGGACATCATGAATACAGCACGGGCTGGACATCATGAATACAGCACTGGCTGGACATCATGAATACAGCACGGGCTGGACATCATGAATACAGCACGGGCTGGACATCATGAATACAGCACTGCTGGACATCATGAATACAGCACGGGCTGGACATCATGAATACAGCACTGGCTGGACATCATGAATACAGCACGGGCTGGACATCATGAATACAGCACTGGCTGGACATCATGAATACAGCACGGGCTGGACATCATGAATACAGCACTGGCTGGACATCATGAATACAGCACGGGCTGGACATCATGAATACAGCACTGGCTGGACATCATGAATACAGCACGGGCTGGACATCATGAATACAGCACTGGCTGGACATCATGAATACAGCACGGGCTGGACATCATGAATACAGCACTGGCTGGACATCATGAATACAGCACGGGCTGGACATCATGAATACAGCACTGGCTGGACATCATGAATACAGCACGGGCTGGACATCATGAATACAGCACTGGCTGGACATCATGAATACAGCACGGGCTGGACATCATGAATACAGCACTGGCTGGACATCATGAATACAGCACGGGCTGGACATCATGAATACAGCACTGGCTGGACATCATGAATACAGCACGGGCTGGACATCATGAATACAGCACTGGCTGGACATCATGAATACAGCACTGGCTGGACATCATGAATACAGCACTGGCTGGACATCATGAATACAGCACTGGCTAGACGTCATGAATACAGCCTGAGCAGATGCCATTTCCTTGGATCATGATCATTTTAGGGGTCAGTTTGTTGTATACAAACAAATAATAAGTTTAGTCGACAGTTCAGCTATTTGAGATCCTGCTCACGATTTCAATAAACAATCCCCTTTTTATGATGGTTTAGTAGACTAGGTTGGTCTGAATCTGCAGACAAAATAGCATCACGAGGTGAAACAAATGAAGACGCGATGGACCGTAAATTAGCGAGGTGACCATTGGTCAATGTCACGTGTCACAGGACGCGCCGCGCGACGCAGGGAGCAAGCATACATTACTCCCCCTGCGGATTGCGCCCCCTGTCTGGTCGTATGAAGTTTGGCATGTCGCGAAAGCGGTCAAACTAAGTGTGTGTGTGTGTGTGTGTGTGTGTGTGTGTGTGTGTGAGAGAGAGAGAGAGAGAGAGAGAGAGAGAGAGAGAGAGAGATAAACTACTTCTGTACATGTATTTCCATACTTCCATATTTCCATAATTCTCCATACCATTTTTTCACACACAATCCATGGTCCTTGTCACCAAAGGATGGGTGTTGTGATTGCTAATTTTCACTATTCTTTTTTGTTCTTTTCTGCCCAACATTTTTTTTTTTTTTTTCACACACAGTCCATGGTCTTCTGTCACCTAAGGATGGGTGTTGTGATAATTTTGCTATTTTTTTCTGGTCCTTTTCTCGCCCACCTTTTTTTTTTTTTTTTTTTTTCCGCGCCGTGTATGTCAGTACGTCCGCAGAGTTACCTTTTGCTTGTTTGTTGAAGTTATGTCCCATTCGTTTATGTCCTGAAGAAGGCGTAAGCCGAAACGTCGACCTGTGCCGTCCTTTGTCAAAGTTAAGTGGTTTCTGTCCCTTTTGTGTCGCTTTTATTTACTTCTGTACAGCTCTGGTTGGGGGCCCAAACGCAAGGAACGCCGTATTCATCATGATTTGACTTTAACACCAAGCTAGCAACGGTGACTATCTCACGTAATCGTATTTCCAATCAAACAAAATGGAAGAGTGTCGGACACCATGCAAATAACACGATTAGTGTGGTAATGTGGTTCTCATAATCCGAAATGTTTAGGTTCCACCTTATATATACACAGGTTACATCGTCTTACACGATGTATATTTCAGTCAGCATAAGATTCGCTACTTCTGATGAATCACCACTGGAAAGATAAAGCTTACTACGACCGTTTTGAAGCCACGCTAGGTAACCACAGGTCTTACTACAGTGGCGTAGATAAATCTATTCTGTTATTGTGGAATCCTCTTAGATCTCAGGTCTGTGCGGGTCCAGGATAACTGTCGTCAAGTTGTTTTAAAGACGTGCGTATCAGTCTGCACTGCTTATGAGCAGAGACGTTGTGTGTGTGTGTGTGTGTGTGTGTGTGTGTGTGTGTGTGTGTGTGTACATTTCATCCAGAATCATGACTGATACAATCATGTGTAAATCAGTGTCTCAGGAAGCTACTGAATTTCTTGCATTTCATTGACAAAACAATATTTCAGTATCTTAGCTTTAGTTGTCAAGGTAAGTGGCCACATGCCACTTTGAGTCCGCCTCCCTCCCTTTTACTGTTGTTATCCTGCCCATGTATCAGGCCGAGAACTATGCTTCAGAACACCAGGGACGGAACAGAGAAACATGGCCGGCTGACAAGCGGTCTGAGGAGGACGATCTCTCACGAGAAGCGTGGATTAAGAGCAACATGGTCCCCGCTTGTCGCTACCGGTGGTCGTGGGACTGTCCTTTCGCATTGTCTGCTCCACGACATAACTCTAACGCACACGTGAATTACCAGGTGATGTAAAAGAGCTGGCAATTAGACCGCATCACTTGCGTCTGAATCATCAAACGAGTCCTCCCCCTTCATCCGAGCTGCCTCCCTTCCACCCTTCAGGAGCCCTCAGTCAGTCAGCGGCACCTGCAGGATTCTTCGGCGACTGTGTTTCGGAATTTTCGATTTCTTTTGCTCCAGCATTTTTGCACATTTTTTCTGGCTTTTTTGCTGTAAGTCTCGTCTTTCACATCACCTTTATGTGGTGGAGAAGGACGTTAAACAACAAAACCACCAACCAATGAACCAAACAACCATTCTTCTACGCAGCCCGCCAAACACTCCAGGGCCTTTGACTTGAGCCCAAGCGACAATGTCCTTGCCATCTGACTCTGCATCCTGGTGCTTGGCCAACTCTTCCACTTCCTGTGGTCCTCTTCTTCACGTTCCCATCACTCGTGACATTAACACCTTTACAGCACCGATATCTGTCAGTTTCTTCTTCTTCTGCGTTCCCAGGATTCTGCCTCAGATGATTAGGTTGGTACCGGTGATGAAATATCTGTTAGCAAATATATACATGCAGCTTTAGCAACACGTCAGTCCCATCGTAGTGAGAGAATTTACCTACTAGGACCCTGAATTCCCCCGGTTCTTTGAATGTGGACTGGTTTTCTGCATGAGTGACCGTAGTGTTAAGAAAAAAAAGATGTTTCACAAATGTTTTGTGATATAGATAGAGTCGCGTGGCACTTAGTGCGAAGAAAAAAGGCTTCAAAGGATGTCCCTGTTCACTGATCCGAGCGTAAACAAACCTCCACATTCTTCTCTTTCACTGCCATCAGTACAATGTATTGCTGTCCTCAGGGGTCGGATTCCGCCTGGTCTGTGTGGGAGTGATGGATTCACTACACAGCCCGGGGCCCCACTCTCTCCACCCTTTTTTTTTTTTTTTCATGTTTGAGTCGTGGTGATGTGTTGCGTGGTGAGGACTCCACCCGACAATGGCGTATTGTGAAGCCCTGTAGGACGGCCCAGACTCCCGGCCAGCTAAAGTATAGGTTTGGGTAGCCACAAAGCGCCCTGATTATACACCATGCTGTTTGTCGGGACAGGCACAGAACAGGGGTAAATGTGGACACAAGATGGAAGCTGAATTCACAACACACTGATATGATGGTGTTGCTAAACGTTCCACTCACGCTACTCCTCCCACTTTCTGTTGTAACTAAGAGATCACACACACACACACACACACACACACACACACACACACACACACACACACACACACACACACACACCTCGCCATCATAATTGTATTGGCAGTGCCACCTGGTTTTTGTTTCTTTGGTAATCAGTAAGAAACGCTGAAAGCAGCAACACTGCTTGTCAACATAAATCCTCGATACTTTTCTGCAGCTTGTGGGGAAAAATGATAGTACTTGATAAGATTCGATGAACTTAACGCGGGCAGGAAACAGGAAGTATTGCTATATAAATTTTACAAGTTCAGTCTACGAAAATGACATCACTCTAATTATAAGAAATCAATTCTTGCTGAAGGAGATCATCCAGTTATCAGTAAAGGAAGGATGAAGTACACGAGAAGCATGCAGTGCTGCAACCATAGGCATAACCCAGATGGGAAATCACAGCAAAGAAAACCTTCCAAACCAAGTGCATCGCATGCTTGTCAAACTGATCCGGGGGATAACTACTGCAAATATTCCTAGTACTCCCGCACACTTCAAGCTCTCGATAACCAGATCACGGGTCAACGTTCAGGACACCCTGTTGACACCGATAACTTGTCACCCCGCCCCCTCCCGTTCCACAAGCTCTGTCAGTACTGCTGATACTGTCAGCATGATCCAGAAATGTCTTGTATGGAGACTTCTCCAAACTGATGCTAAAGAATGAATCACGGTCAGCTAAGCTTGACCGCAAGTTGAATTGTGCCCCTGGCTGGGTCCACAGCTCTAAGTCTGGTATAGTGTAGCGTGTGATGAGCACATTGGAGTAAGGTGGTGTGTACCTGCCGATTATCAGATCATGCTAGAACCTGCGAGATAGATCCCTTGTCTAAATACAGTGCCGGGCATTATAAATATCCCCCATTGAGAGTGTTTGCTCAGGCCACGTCGCTTGTCGTGTTAACGATGTTGTGGGGCTGATTTTTCCCTCTCTCCACCCGCGCTTTGTTTGCCAACTCTCGGAACGTGTCCATCATAAAAGGCTTATGAACATTTTAGAACAATGCTCGTGTAGTAAGAGAGACCGTGAGTACCATTACGGGAAGTCTGTTTGTATGCTGGAACCACTGATAGCTATGTCCACCACAGACTTACAAGATATACAACCTCACCTTTATAAAAACATGCACATACACAGAACCATGAACCTTACGGAATGGGAAATGAGTGCATGAGTACACGAGCCGTCACACGTGAAAAAGTCTTATAACAAACCAAAAGGGCCGATAAAATATGATTTCATTATCACTCGTGAATATGCATTTTCTGTGCAAGTGTGACTTCGAAACTTTTAGAGCACATTACACTATACACACGCAACCTTCAGCCTCTGTCACCGCCGGTAAAGAAAGAATACTGACGTGTGCAAAGGACGGTTCATGACATCTGTCTGTATTTGCTGAGAGTTATGGTGTTGTGTTATGTGTGTGTGTGTGTGTGTGTGTGTGTGTGTGTGTGTGTGTGTGTGTGTGTGTGGAGGAGGTGGAAAGCCCGGGGTGGAGGGTTCTTCCTTTGAGTCGTGGGCATATTGACTAAAGAAGGCAAGCGTTGCCGACATAGATATCATATTTCTTCTGCTGTGTAACTGTCAGCCGATCCGGTGACCAGCTTGCAGAGTTCGTCAGTTTGTCTGTCTGTCTGTCATCCACCTGGCCCCGTGTTCCTACACGTATCGCGATTGTATTTCCGTCCACCCACCCCACCTCTAATCCCTGCCCCGCCTCCCGCACCCTGATCACCGCATCCAGGCCGGATGATTTAGGGTGGGGGTGGCTCGGGCCCATGCGTCTGTACTATCACATTGAGCATTCCTCGACCCGCCACCCGCCACCCCGCCCCGTCAACACGTGCGCTGTTGTGGTGCAAATAAGCTGCTTGGATCCGTGACAGGCCCGTTACACACACGGCCAGTGGTGCGTCTACATTACAACGGGCCGGGCTGCCCCCTAATTAGCAGGATCATTGATGAACTAGCAGGTAAAACCTGCCACGTAGTACACAGGTGAGGCCTGACTTCAAAGGTGCGGCACCGACCGTCTCGGGTAGTGGGGTGGTTGACACGGCAATGATACGCCGCTCACATCCCCCCAATGCCCGCCATACCCGGGCTAGATGGGCATGGCAGGAGGGCGGGTAGGGCTGGTTCACTGGGGATTACGTGCTGGCATATCACTATATGCTGCCAAAACCCACATGCCAGATGCCAAGGCGAAAGAAGGGGGGGGGGGGAATATGAGGGAGAGGGGCGGCAAAGCTCAGGTGGCTAAACGTCGGCCTCTCGATTAGTACAGTTCTTAATGCGATACAATGTTGTATACACTTTGCGCAAGCGGCCGAACATTCATCATCATTAGCTTGCTTTACGTCCTATGGCTTTTGGCCCTTAAGGACAAGTTGTTCCTGGCGTGTGACTTTGGCTGCTTGGCTAGGCGAGTGTCTTTGGGGTGTGTGAGGGCTGATTTGCTTAGCTTTGGTCAGCGTCAGAGGATCTTCACTTGGCTTTCAGATGCCTGGTCTGGGTTTGTTTTTCAGTGCCTCAGTCTGTTGCCGAACATTCAAATTCTACGACTGTTGTTATACTACTGGAGCGCTCAGTGTGGTCACCGCGTCATCGAATACGCTTCTGTTGGCTCAGTGCCAGCATCACTGTCCCGGTGCCTGAGTAGTGTTATGATGGATACCACGAGAACAGCTTAGAACGATGTGTGAACGTACAAATGGTAGCATTAGCCCCTTTAAACTTTCTGAGGACCTTTTTTTCCGGTACCCTCATCATTGAACTCACCTGGGTGGTGGACAAAACATTTTAATGTACCTCGAAACACCCACGTACCTATCCTCATTTTGACCATTACAATATAGGACTGTCGTGTGGGAACTGACTACACAACAGAACGCCAGCGAACTGTCCACTCACGGGGCTCCATATATGTTATCAGGACCACTAGTGTCCTGTCTGCAGCAGCATCTCTACCCCACATGCTCAGGGGAGCCGGTGTCGTAGAATATTTCGGAACCAGGATAAATCGGAACCGGTTTCCAAAAATCCTATGATATTTCAGAACCATTCCCATTTATCCCGCACAGAGTCAGGATAAATCGGAATGGTTCCGAAAAATCCTGACACCAGGGCCAGGATAAATCGGAATGATCCCCATTCGTCCGGTTCCGAAATATCCTGTGACACCGGGATAGCCGAATGGTAGAGCGTAGGACTTTGAATGCTCGGATCGTGAGTTCGAATCCCGGCTGGGGCCAAATATTTGTGCTGGTCTTTTTCTCGTTACCCCGTCTTTGATATCACCCATACGTGGTGGAAAAGGACGTTAAACTCCCAAACACCCACCCACCCACCTCACATGCTCAGACAGCAGAGACTGAACAGACATATCAATGACCAAAAGCTTCTGCAGAAAGTTGTCTTCGTCAGTAAAGCAGAACAAGCTGGTCAAACCCAGCTTGAATTACTTGCAACTAATTCTTCTTAATCTAAATACCTTTCAACAGAACTCAGCTAAGATTCCTCAACTGAAATATGAGTTAAGAAAAATCTGTCACAGTTAGCTCGTCACGTGAACAAACAGCAGAATAAACCGAGTTGGCAATCAGCAAGCATGGTAAACTTGGTGTTAAATTGTTGAGGCGGAGTACGACAGTCACAGTCGAAGTGAATGAACGGCGAAAGGTGTGTGTGTGTGTGTGTGTGTGTGTAAAAGAGAGAGAGAGAGAGAGAGAGAGAGAGAGAGAGAGAGAGAGAGATGGTAGTGGAGGGTGGAGGATGTGACAAGTGAGTTTCCAAAGCGCAACAGTCACCAGTTTACGACTTGAGGTCTGTGTGATCACGTACCCGTCTGCTCAAGATCAAATATCGCGGCCTGAACTCCAGGCTTTATCATAATGGTGGTCGTGGAAAGGTTTACTGTCCACCGTGGATCTGCTGGCGATGGAAATTGGGGATCAGGCGTCTGAATGGGGGAACCGTCCGCAGTGTAAGCTAAACATCAACAAAAAAGGAATGCCTCGTAATTGAAACCGGGTCAGCAATTCTGGAATGCAGGGTGTCGTGTTGGGAATGGGAGGTGAGTGCGAGCTTAGCTTAACATAGATATCAGGGAGTTGTTGGGGTTTTTTTTTTTTTTTTAAGTACTTTCAGATTCTTTCAGAAATTAGGCCAGTCGGTGTAGGTATGTGAAAGGGACACGCAACACTACACCAGCAGGGGTTCGTCACAAGTTTAACGGTTCCGCCTTCTATGAATAGTTTTTTAAAAGTTACTAATAATATTGTTCATGCCTGTTGTTGAACAGTAATGCTATAAATTTGGACAGCTGAAACGCGACCTTTTACAAAAAGTTCTTTTCTCCGGAAATTTACAACTTACTTTGACTTTCTATAGAAACCAAAATAGTAAAAGTGGTAAAAAAAAAAAATCAATTTTTGTGAAAATCCTACCTGACACGGTGTTGGTTCGCGCCATCCCACTGCCTCTACACAAACTGCACGAGAATTATAGGTGCCGGCACGGTAACGAAATTCATGTTTGTTTGGTGTTTTTTTTGTGGTTTTTTTTTTCGGTTACAAGACTCAAGGTGGTGATGGCGGTGGCTGGTCACGCGTTGGTGGTGTGTGCGTGCGTGCAGACTGAGCAAGCGTGTGTGTGCGTGCGTGTGTGTGCGTGCGTGTGTGTGTGTGTGTGCGTGTGTGCGTGCGTGCGTGCGTGCGTGTGTGCGTGCGTGCGTGCGTGCGTGCGTGCGTGCGTGCGTGTGTGCGCGCGCGCGCGCACCGACCCCAGTGCTTGCTGCGGGTGGTGGTGTGGTATGGCGGCACGTTCGGAATGCGGGAGGGACGGGGAGAGGGGTGAGGTGCGGGGTGGGAGCCGGGGGTGGGAGCGGGGTGTGTGTGTGTGTGTGGGGGGGGGGGGACGAATGCGTGGCTGTCTTCCAGTCGTCACACCACACTTACTGGCCACAGAACGTGACATAAGCTCGCTTTACGCTGCGCCACTCATCCGTAACACCTTATACATGGCTTAACACTAGCTAAATTGTCATTCTGGTTAGCCTGCAGGCCGCCTAGTAATTTACACCTAGCAGCTCTGTATGGTTTACCCCGGCCACACCACCATGTAACCACGGGGTCTGCAGCTCCCGTTCCGGCCACTCCCACCACCCCTCCCCAACCGCCTGCCATCCCCAGACTGTGTCATCTGCGACCATCGTGTTCCTGCATTCCTTCTGAAGTGTCACTAGCATCAACAACGCGGACACGTGAGCTTGGTAGAGATGTAAAGTAAAGTATCTCCTCCTCCCCCCCCCCCACACACACACCAGTCTCCCCTCCCCTTCCCCCAACAAGTGGCTTGAGCTAAAGTTCTTATAAGAACCGACTGGGGTGCCTGGTACGTAAATTTGACGCCTGGTCATCAGGTTCATCAAGAGGTAGACACAAAACATCTGTATGAAATAACTACACGCCCTGTAGCAAGCTACATTGTGTTGCCTTCACTTTCTCTGGATGGTTTTGGGGAAAATTTCGTGACTGAGCCGGGATTGTCGTGTGTACTTTTCTACCCTTAACTGACTCAGAGACATACACAGCTCAGCAAGCACTCGGATTAAAAAACAAAACAAAACAAAAACACCCAAAACCTGAACAACAAAAAAACAAATAATAGCCGGGCTGATAGCAACACCCCTCACCAGCCGCCAAAACAAAACAAACAAAAAGAACCCACCCAAAAACAATTCAAAACAAACCGAACAGCAAAAAACAACCGATGAACAAAAACAAAAGAAAACAAAGCAACGCGTGCGCGCGCACACAGACACACACTGACACACAACTTGAGGCTGTTGGGGCAGTGGGTGGTCATCAGGCGCTCATGACTCGTACGCTGTTCGGCTCTTACCCACCTTACATAATTATATTAGCGTGCTGTCACTGAGAGGCACATTTTCAATTTTACATGGCTGATGTTTTAAAAATGTCTCATCATCCATCTGTCTTTTATTTCTGCCTTTTGAGTTTTGAAAGACAGGTACGAATATTTCAATACTGGCGGATGTCGAAACGTGTGTGCCTTATGATTTGTGAGTGTCACAGTGTATTTTATTTTTGCTGTTGTTTGTTTCTCGATCGCAGTTTCAGATTACATGAGATTTTCCTTAGCCTAGGCCGGTGTTTGCTGAATCACCGTTAGAACTGCGCAAACTGTGTACAGGTTATTGTAAAGGTGACTGACTAGAAACAAAACGACATCAGTCTGACCCGCCAGCACCAACAGCTAGAAGAGGCTCACTTTTAATCGCCGAACTGAAGTTGTAATAAAAATGTCACACCTGGGATAACCTCCTCATACACCGCGCTAGTGTCTGGGTGCTGGGACGGTCAAGGGTTTTCACCCTGAGACCAAGAGGTGTTGTCTCCCCTCTCGCTAGCCACTGGAAAGGACGACCGGAGGACGACTGTGTGGTCTGGACAAGATTATTGCAGGAATTTACCCCCCCCCCCCCCCCGAAAAAAAAAGAAAAAAAAAGAAGCGATAAGGCCAAAAAGAAAAAAAAAAGGTACCTCGGTACTTCCACTTACCCGACCCTAACGTGACTGGATTTTCATCACCGACCTTAAACTTGATTTCGACCGCCTCCACCACAGTTTCACCACAACCACCACCACTACCATCACTGATCATTATCATCATCAATAACAACACAAAAGCAAAGATAAGTCCCTAGTAAGAAAAACTGCCTTGAATGTATATACAGTATACAGATGGAAAGACACAGACAGGAAAACAATAGCCATGCCCACCTATTCACCCCGACCATGTGGTAGGAACGTAACAATGCGGCTTGTTTGACAGTAATTTTGAGTGTACACTTCACAAAGCGGTAGACATGAGCCAGCACAAAAAACAAACCAAAACAAAAGAAAACCCCAAACAAACAACAACCAAAAAAAAACCAAAAAACAAATATAATAAAACAAAACAAAAACCAGCAACAACCGCAAACAAACAAAAAAAGAACAAAACGAAACATACCCCCCCCCCCGACCTACCGATTTTTCCCTCCAGTTTGGCGCCGTAACCAGAACCACAGGTTTCTGATAACTTGCACACGCTGCAGCAGTCCACCAAGACGCGCTGACTATGAGACAGTTGTTACCCAGTTCTATCGCGGACATGCTCCGCGACAATCTGCAGCAGCGGCTGAACATACTTTGTCGTTTTTTTAGTCTGAATCACAACATTAACCTGATCAAAACGTGACCACAGTCGTTTGGTGTACACCGCTAACGACAACAGTCACACGATTTTGACGTACTGCTTTCAGCCCATATTTATCACTTTCGGTGGCTAAAAGTAGATTCGCGGGGAGGAGAACGGAGTAAAATCCGCTGGTGAGCCGGAAACGGTCATATTGAGCGGTTAAGCCGACTAACGCGCCACGTGAAGCGACAGTGACAGACTTGACACAGGAAAGGGAACTGTCAATCTCAGCTTTGCACGTGAAACCCGCCAGTTAGGCAGGATTTATACATGCAAAGAAGACGGAAACACACACACACACACACACACACACACACACACACCACACACACACACACACACACACACACACACACAGGTGTCAACTGTCTTTTTACACTTAGCTGCTAGCTTGTCTTCGTTTACTTTGAACCTAGAATTTTGTCAAAACGTACACCTAAATCTTAACAGTCTAACACGTATCCTCCTTAAACACACACACACACACACACACACACACACACACACACACACACACACACACACACACACACACAGTGACAGGGTGTGGTAGCCGAACAAGACAGCGACTGACTAACTGTCTTGAAGACAAAGCTTGACTGTAGAAGACTAACGGCATGAGACTGGAAGCGAGACACAGGTCGTGTTTAACATTTACCTCTACTACTACCCACGGTCGTTCAGGCCGTCCGACACATCCTTGTGGTCTGTGATTTGGGATCCAGCAACATTTTACTTGTATCTAGATTCGTAGATCATGGCGGCAAGCACCACGTAATGTTGATGCAGAATGTCACACACACACACACACACACACACACACACACACACACACACACACACGCACGCACGCACGCACGCACGCACGCACGCACGCACGCACGCACGCACGCACGCACGCACGCACACTAAGAGTATCGTTTTACTGATATAATACCGAGCTTTGTCGTGGTTTGGTTTCACTGGGTCGAGTCGTAACAGTCACGGTATGTAGTTGTTTCCAGTTTAATGATCCCGTCTGTTTTTTCACCATTCGATATCAGATTTCAAACTGACATGTCCGGAGTTTTGTTTTCTTGTGCGTGTAAGTAATACGTTGAAACTGAACACACACACACAGACAGAGAGAGAGAGAGAGAGAGAGAACTGATGTATAGCGCGAGAAGTCGGTTGTCACGGATGGATTAGTTCCCTTGCTCCACGGAGCGACACAGAGAGGGTTTGGGAGACAATGGGACATAACCCATGAATCTCCGACTAAGTAACTTGAACAGTGCTAGTATATTATGGAATAGCTGAATTAGTGTGTAGCTGACAATACACTGCTTGTGTACGCTGGTTTTTAGAGTCAGGTGTTACTGTACGGACGACAAACTGAAACTCAGTGATTTACCGTTCTCATTATGGCCGGCTGTTTGATTTCATTCCGTGCCTTGACACTGTGAGACACAGACAATGTGTAAATTAAACTATGATAAACAACAACAACAAAACCCGCCAACCACCCTTACAACCAGCGACAATACAAGAAAACGAAGTTATTCAGAAGCACTCAAAGGGGAGCATGTCAATGTTCCAACAGGTCTGTCAAGTGTTCCCCTAGGTCTGTGTTCCCCCAGGTCTATGTTCCCCTAGGTCTGTGTTCCCCCAGATCTATGTTTCCCCCAGGTCTGTGTTCCCCCAGGTCTATGCTTCCCCCACGCCTATGTTCCCGCAGGTCTGTGTCCCCCCCCCCCCCAGGTCTGTGTCCCCCCAGGTCTGTGACCCCCACGGACGTCTGTGTTCCCCCAGGTCTATGTTTCCTCCAGGTCTGTGTTCGCCCAGGTCTATGTTCCCCCAGGTCTGTGTCCCCCCCCCAGGTCTGTGCCCCCCCCCCAGGTCTGTGTCTCCCCAGGTCTGTGTCCCCCCAGGCTTATGTTCCCCCAGGTCTATGTTCCCCCAGATCTATGTTTCCCCCAGGTCTGTGTTCCCCCAGGTCTATGCTTCCCCCAGGCCTATGTTCCCGCAGGTCTGTGTCCCCCCCCCCCAGGTCTGTGCCCCCCCCCCAGGTCTGTGCCCCCCCCCCCCCCAGGTCTGTGTCTCCCCAGGTCTGTGTCCCCCCAGGTCTTAAGATAAAGCGGACCAATGCTATGCGCGCTATGTAAACAGCTGGCACTTCCAGGTACTAGCAACATGGCGCGCGGCGGCGTCACTTTTCCGGCACCGCGGTGCGTCTATCTCTATACGTCTGTGGTTTCCCCCCAGGTCTATGTTCCCCCAGGTCTGTGTTCCCACACTGAGGTTTATTTTCCCCCCCGGGTCCACACCGGTGACGCGGCTAAGCCGCGAATCCGACCGGCTGTCGATCGCAGTGACTGTTTTAGGCCGGAAAAGCGCGACACGCATGCGGTGATGTGCAAGAATGCTGCCAGGAAAGCTATGAACTGAAATGAATTTGATCATATTGTTATATGCACATATCAGTAAGACTTTCATCTTCCCACCCAAAGCGATTTTATATCGAAAATTTTATTCATGTAAGGACACGAGTCATATTTGTTCGACTGCAATGAGACTCGGGAGCTATTTTGCAGTTTAACACGAAGCTGACAAAAAATACCACGTTAATTCCAGTAGTTTCAAAACAGACACGTATCCGTGATGTCTTTGTGACTTGCATGCCAATTGTTGTGACGTAGGATGCTTTCGTGTTTTCGCAATTTAAAAAAATATCAGAGCAGTGCGAAATCCTCGGCTAAGAACCGGCCAACCGTCTGTTTGATACAGGCTGGTTCTTAGCCGGGGTGAGTGCTGGTTCATAGCCACAAAATATTCACTACCAATTTTCTTTCTCGAACTACGCGCGATCTAAGCCACAAATTGCACTAATTTTCTAGGTGTGGCCGCAAGACATATTATAAAAATGGGACGTTTTCATAAACGTGACTTTCCTTTCTGTAATTTTATATTATCGCGAATGAAAGTGAATTTTCTACAGAAAACGAGACTAAATTGCTTCCAACGTGAGTGTACGCGCAAGTAGCACCACAAAAACCACTTACGAGTTGAACAGAGACCTTCTGCGACAAGACAGGCCAACCTCAGATCGAGACAAGCTGTCACAAGTACAGCGCAGATGATTTTCTGAGAGAAGTCGCGTGCGGCCAAGCAACGCTAGCGCTCAACGCCGCAAGCCGGTCAGAATCGGGATAGCCGCGTCACCGGTGTGGGGTCTGTGTTCCCCCAGGGTCTATGTTACCCCCAGGTCTACTGATGTTTCCCCCGGGTCTACTGATGTTCCCCCAGGTCTGTGTCCCCTCAGGTCTGTGTTCCCACAGGTCTATTTTTTCCCCCAGCTGTGTTTCCCCAGGACTATCATGAGTTCTAAAGTATTGTACAGAAGGCTAGTGCACTATATGGACGGTGACATCATAGTTTCGAAGGGACAATACTGCGGATAGGAATCGTTGACAGGTCACGGTTATTTCCCTGCCCATGCCGCACGTGGCCGGCAGAACGACGCTGCAAGGTATTAAAGGAAACACACGTGCACGAGCAGCATGTGGCCAAGAGGGCTGAAAGATTTTGCTTTTTCACGGAGAGGGATCTGTTTCGGTTTATGAACAAACAGCCTGCGCGTAACTGTTAGTCAATCAGGCGTCAGTTTCACGATTTTCAGTCGCTCTGACTACCTCGAATTACTGAAAACCAAAGCGGTGCACATTATCTGATGTGTAGTGCGCAAAGCCGTGTCCCCCCCCCCCCCAACCCAATCAGCCACCATTGATTCAGAGTGTGAAAGCGGCTGTCAGATGACCCACTCCACCCGTGCAGCGTGAGGAAGGAACCCGGAACAACAGCTAGAGACCTGGAGCCAGCCACAGCCTAACGGTGGCCTACAAAGGCGGCCGTAATAGTTGAACTCCTTCTCGTTCCCCAAACGAAAGAGAAAACAACCACCAAAAAATCACAACGAGAGAGATTACGAATTAGACCGTGAATATAGCCATCCCCAACCAGGGAAGGACTGGACACTGAAAATGCGGCACAAAGAAAACCAAACGGCATGTCACTTAAACTCCTTCTCTGAAGAACCATTATCAATAGTGGTACTGACTTCACCACAAAATCCACGGACACTTCATTCTCCAAAAAATCACGAGAGAGATTATGAGTTAGACCGTGCATGAATATAGCCATCTGCAAGTGAAGGATTGCAAGAAAATGCAGTCTATTGGGGAACCAGCCATATGTGAACAAACCTCTGTATTCATATACACCTCCCCAGAACTAAACAAGCACGCAGCGCAGTAAAAACGGTTACCTCCCATTTCAGAGGGAGACGTTGTCGAAAACGGACCTAACCTGAAATTGATGGGCAATGTCGCACAACTGACGCAGCATTCCAGGGACCAACCACATGCATAGCCCATACCCCCCCCCCCCCCACCGCCCAGAACACAATATGCACGCAGCCCAGCCGGTGCGACTTCTAAACTCGGACTGAAAAAGAGAGGTTGCAGTCAAATGGCCGATGATGCCACAAACAGAATAGAACGGTTACCTCCCAATTCAGAGGGAGACGTTATCGAAAAGTGACTGATAGATAATTAATCTCGGTAGCACCACCAACGCAGCATTTCCAGGGACCAATCCTCGGACAGTGAGAGAAAAAGGGACATCAAAATGCTCAAATCACATTGAAAACCAAAGTGCAGGGTGTCCTGTGTGGTTTTCCATAATAAAAATGCATAGAGGTCACAGTGTAATGCGCTTTGCCCCCCCCCCCCCTCCCCCATCAGCCACCACTCGACTCTGAGTGTGAGACTGTCAGATGGCCCACTCCACCCGTGCTGGAAAGAACCTAGCTGAAGGCCTGGAACCAACCACTGCCCACAAACCATTCTCTTGATGGTAGTCACGATGTCAGAGTTGGCGTTGATTCATGCATGCACCTTGATCCTGGATGCTGCTATTGCAGTGGCGACTCCCAAAGCAAGGGAGGCTGCCAGGACTAGCTGCCTAGACTTAAATTTCCATGGCGACCCCATACTGTACCATGGAATAACAGTCAGCAATGGTACGTACACTCCTGAAACAAAACACACACACACACACACACACACACACACACACACACACACACACACAGTCAGTACATGCCATCTAAATTTCTAAACTGTGAAAATAAATCAACTAGAGAGACAGAAGCCTCCATGGCTCCCTTGTGACACAGGTCAAGGTCATTCACAAGAGTATGTTTGTAAAACTATCACTATCCATTATCATGCCAAGTAAAGTGTCTCTGGCGCTCTGAGTTCCTGGCAATATTACAATTTTCCCTGAAACTGTTTGTATGGCCTTGACCTTTGGTCAAGGTCATTCAAATGAGATCTCATCAATGTCTATCATCATGCCAAGTTCGATGCCTCTAGTGTTTGTAGTTCCCCTGAAAACGGTAATGTTAAAATTCATAACAGACAGCTTTAATGTCTGAAGGTCAAGGTCATTCAGAAAGGTAGGTCTCATTGCTGTCTATCATCATGCCTCGTTTGGTGCCTCTACTGTTTGTTAAAAATGCCAAGGTTAAAGTTTCAGAAAAAAACGCTTGCATGGCCTTGAGCTTGACTAAAAGTCACTGAACACAGGTATGTCTGTAAAGGTGCTGCCGATGTCCAACATCGCACATAGTTTGAGGCTTCTGATCCTTCTAGATTCTGAGAAAATGTAAATGTAAAATTCCCCAACAGACTGTTTTGATGACCTTGACCTTGAGTCAAGGTCATTTACGATGGTATGTGTGCATAGGTCTTATCACTGTCTATCAGCATGCCAGGTTTGGAACCTCTGCTGTTTGTTCTTTCTGAGAAAATGCCAATGTTAAGGTTTCACAAAAATAGATTGGACGGCCTTGACCTTGACACAAGGCCATTGACTACATGTGTATCTGTAAAGTTCTTATCAATGTCTATCATCATGCAAAGTTTAAATCCTCTGGTGTTTGTAGATTATGAGAAAATGCCAATGTAAAATTTTCAAACAGAGCTTGGTAACCTTGACCTTGAGTCAAGGTCATTCAAAATGATATGTTTTGAAAGGTCTTGTGGTTGTCTATCAGCATGCCAAGTTTGGTGCCTCTGCTGTTTGTAGATTCTGAGAAAATGACAATGTTAAAGCTTTCTGCACACACACACACACACACACACACACACACACACACACACACACACACACACACACACAGATGACGGAGGGTTAATACATAGACTCCCATTGTTACACAAGGGAGCCAATAAAAAATAGTACAGAGTTCTCACTTTAGCTATCAACTGTTCTGTAAACAATTCATTATGATGCATTTCTATCTCCATGATTGATTTAAATTGTACAAATGATACTGGTACATCAAACTTAATAGACAAATTGTAATGTTATTCCACTGAGTACATACCGAGGCATGGCCATCAGAAATGATTCGCAACTTGGATGTCAGGGCAGTCTCTCTCTCAGCTGAAATGTTCATCTGGACTGGAGGGAGGGGACTGAGGGAATCTGGAGTGGGTGTGGAAAAGGGATTGAAGGGAAATGGGGGAGGGTAGGGTGGATGGTGTGGAGAGGGGGATGGGGGGGGGGGGAGAGAAAGAGAAAGATCGAGTTGGTGTTACACTGTACAAGTAACTTCACCTTTGGTGTCACATGCTTAGTCACAATTGAAAGCAATGTTTCAGTGGTCTGGTTGTAGGTTTAAAGATGCAACCAAAAATAAAATAAAAAAATAAGCCCCCCTCCCCACCCATATCTAAACACAAACCTCCCACATGTACCCACCCACTAGACTACATACTACCTCAACACAGGACAATACACCCATGGATCCTACTATTAACCAGAAACACTCAAAACACCAAAGAACCAGAAACACCACATCTAAGATTACAAAGAAATATGTTCAATGGAGCTTTCTTAAATCCCACATAATATTTTGTTCAAGTTTTGTTTTTCCTTAACTGGAATCATTTAGATCTGTTTTCACTCTGCCCAAATGAATTGCCAGGAAGACCTTCAGAACCATGTGATTCGTTAACTGTAAATTAATAAATTGCACTCTACCATTTTCTTGTGTGTGTGTGTGTGTGTGTGTGTGTGTGTGTGTGTGTGTGTGTGTGTGTGTGTGTGTGTGTGTGTGTGTGTGTGTGTGTGTGTGCGCGTATGTGTGTGTGTGTTTTGTTTGACATAGTGTCCACTATGAAAACAAAGATACTGAGGGAAAAACAGCCAAACAACTGGTACAAGCTACCTCATTTTTTTCTTTCTTTCTTTTTTTTTTTAAAGATGGGATCATTTCATAGGGTAATTTGATCTGGGAAAATAATTTTTCGAGACAGAAGGAAACTCCTTTCATTTAAGGGAAAAACAACAAAACAAACAAACAAACAAACAAACAAACAAACAAACAAACCAAACAAAACCCACCAATAGCCGATGGTTTGCATTAGGGTTGTAAGCTGGTTTCAGTGTCATTGCATCTCTCTCTTTCACACAAACACACGCACGCACGCACGCGCGCACGCACGCACGCGCGCACGCACGCACGCACGCACGCACGCACGCACGCACGCACACACACACACACACACACACACACACACACACACACACACACACACACACACACACGTGCGTGCACCTACTGGTGTTCTCGGCGATATTTCCAGTGTTTCTGGTAACATTAGGATCCCCCACCCCCTACTATCACTAACACAATCACTGGCCATAGACAACAACATTACAGTGGATTAACTATGAGGAATACCTCCAGGCATCTATGTTAGAGAATGAGTTTATCGTGCAGCAAAGCAAAAGTGATGATGAGTTTATCACGCAGTTAAGGAAAAAACCAAAACAAACCAAAACAACAAAACCAGAATAAGTTTATCATGCACTGCAGCAAACAAAGAAAATTAGCCTGTCATGCAGTAAAGAAAAAAATGGAAAGAAAACAGAACAGAATGAGTTTATCATGCATAAAGGTTATAAAAGTATGAGTTTATCATGCATAAAGGTTATAAAAGTATGAGTTTATCATGCATAAAGGTTATAAAAGTATGAGTTTATCATGCATAAAGGTTATAAAAGTATGAGTTTATCATGCATAAAGGTTATAAAAGTATGAGTTTATCATGCATAAAGGTTATAAAAGTATGAGTAAAAGTAAAAGGCAGTTCAAACAAAAACAAAAAAAGAAAAAGTGTCATACATGCGGCCCTGTGTATTAGACGAAGAAACTGAACCTAGTGAAATGCATACCTAAACATCCAGTAATGTTTCAAGCTAGTTACTTGTAACAAAACATGGGGGGAAAATGAGCTAGAGTGACAAGGAAGGCATTTTACCATTGCAACACAAAAAGATGTTACTGCACAACATGTTAGAAAAAACAGAAACAAACTGCACTAAGTCCGTATAAAAACTGTAATGTTGTCTTACTCTATGTCCAGTGATAATTACCAACACGCCGGAGGGAGGTTGGAAGCATGGGCTCTCCCCAGGTGGGGCAGCACACGCGCGCACAACAGGATGCACCAGAGTGTGCCATCCCATGGTCTCTCCCAGCAGAACACCTCACTGCATGAGAGAGGCCGCCACTGGCCAGATCTCCCTGCCGCCCCCGGTCAGCCCCCTCTCCCTTCCTTCCCGCTCCTCTGCCTTGCCCAGCATCCACACTCTGGGTCGATCCTGGTGGCCCACCTTCCTCACTGCCCCGTAACCAGTGGAACCATGCCCCACCAGTGGAAGGAATCAGTACTGCAGTTGTGCCGCACTGACTTGACGACGACAGAGTCCCTCATCCCCCAGAACGGGGACTTTTGGGTTGCGCATCCCTTTCCAGGGTTCCAGCATTCCTTTCATCCAGCATGTGTGTGCTTGGCAGCCTAATTGTACCATCAGACAACTCACAAAACCAATGCTGTGGTTTCACTGCACACTCCACTCATCACAAAAGCTGTACCACACACTGTCATGGGTTGATGCCTTACCTTTCTTGTATCATCCCCCCCTAACAGTATTTAAGACACCCGTGCGGAGTGCGTGTGCAGTAAAACTACAGTAATGACCTCATGAGCATAGACCAGATTGTGCAGGAGACAGTGATTTCAAGACAAGCATCATATACTTTTACTGCACTTAATGAACCTGGGAATCTTGTGTGCGCTTTGAGAGCCCGCCCTAACACGAGGGACAGGTACCTATTAAAAAAAAAAAAAAAAAGACGCGTCCTAAATGGTTATGTGTGGCCTCACTCATATATAAAGAAGCTGCCCTCGTAATTCATATCATGATAATGATTAGCATATGGTCTACCCAGTGAGCTAGCTCAAGACACTTTCCATACATACAATTAACACTTAACCTAGTGTCTGCTGGCAACAAATGACCATTGCAGAACATGCTGAATACATGTACCTCCAACATGAACCTAAACACTCAAACCGCTTGTATCCCTATGGTGTAGTGCAGGAGCGAGAGAGAGGGGGTGGGGGGTGGGGGTGGGGCTTAAAGCCATGAACAAAGTGTGGGAATGTAGTAAGCAGTAAGAGATTCAACAGACCTTCAAGAAGTTTTGCAAAGTAACATCCACAGATAATGTGTGTGTGTGTGTGTGTGTGTGTGTGTGTGTGTGTGTGTGTGTGTGTGTGTGTGTGTGTGTGTGTCCTTCCCAATCAAATCTTTGAAATTTGCAGCAAACTCTTGATGTTTGTCAAACTTTGCAAAGTGTGCTTAGCATTTTTTTCCTGCCTCAATACCTTTCTGTTCACCCTACACTCCACAATCTTTTTCTTTTCCCTTATTTTCAGTTTCTGTTTTGCTCAAGGCTGCCAATGCAAGGACAACTCCTGGAATGCCCCCCCCCCCCCCTTTTTTTTTTCTTTGTCTTTTTCACCTGAACTTCACGCAGTGGTCCTCCAGTAGCATTCCTCCCCGGTCATGAGTGGAATCTACAAAGGCTGCTGAAGTCAGGACAAATTCTGTAATGCCCTTTTTTTAAATCTTTTTTTTTGTTTTTTTTTAACCTGAACTCCATGCAATGGTCCTCCAGTAGTATTCCTCCCCGGCCATGAGTGGAATCTACGAAGGCTGCTGAAGTCAGGGCAGTGTCTGTAATGCCTGTTTTAAATTTTGTTTTTTTTTGTGTGTGTGTGTTTTTTTGTTGTTTTTTTTTTGCACCTGAACTCCATGCAATGGTCCTCCAGTAGTATTCCTCCCCGGTCATGAGTGGAATCTACGAAGGTTGCTGAAGTCAGGGCAGTTTCTCTAATGCCCACTTTTTACAAATTATTTTGCATCTGAACTCCATGCAATGGTCGTCCAGTAGTATTCCTCCCCGGTCATGAGTGGAATCTACGAAGGTTGCTGAAGTCAGGGCAGTTTCTCTAATGCCCACTTTTTACAAATTATTTTGCATCTGAACTCCATGCAATGGTCGTCCAGTGGTATTCCTCCCCGGTCATGAGTGGAATCCACGAAGGTTGCTGAAGTCAGGACAATTTCTGAACTACCCTTTTCTTTTTTCTTTTATTTTTGTGCACCTGAAGGTTGCTGAAGTCAGGGCAATGTCTGTAATGCCTGTTTTAAATTTTGTTTTTTTGTGGGTTTTTTTGCACCTGAACTCCATGCAATGGTCCTCCAGTAGTATTCCTCCCCGGTCATGAGTGGAATCTACGAAGGTTGCTGAAGTCAGGGCAATTTCTGTAATGCCCACTTTTTACAAATTATTTTGCATCTGAACTCCAATGGTTCTCCAGTGGTATTCCTCCCCGGTCATGAGTGGAATCCACGAAGGTTGCTGAAGTCAGGACAATTTCTGAACTACCCTTTTCTTTTTTCTTTTCTTTTTGTGCACCTGAACTCCATGCGATAGTCCTCCAGTAGTATTCCTCCCCGGTCATGAGTGGAATCCACGAAGGTCGCTGAAGTCAGGGCACTTTCAGTTATGGACAATGATAATTTGGCAATGGGCAAACCAGGACTGGTCCTTGACACCTATGGTGCCAGCACAGTGAATTTCATATTTTCGAGAAAAAAAAAAATCACACCAGTCTGAAACTTTTCTGGTATCATATGCACCGAACAGTCCTTTCTGAGGTCAACTAATGAGGCAACTGAAAACAGGCACTGAAAAAATTTGTTTTCTTTAAAGTTCAATTTCAGATGGGAAGGTTAAAGCATTTATTTTTGCTGTTGTTGTTGACAGTGGTTGTGGTAATGTGTGTGTGTGTGTGTGTGTGTGTGTGTGTGTGTGTGTGTGTGTGTGTGTGTGTGTGTGTGTGTGTGTGTGTGTGTGCACTGCAAAGTTGACCTGTGATCAACATATTGTGTGCTAACTGAATACACAACCAAGCGGCCTATACCAAAAGCTACAGCCTGTGAATATCATGAGCTAAAAAAGCTACTTAGTGCATCACACCCAAGTAGGCAAAGTCAAGTCATACTAGCCTAGTGTCTGCTGGCAACAAATGACCATTGCAGAACATGCTGACAGTACATTTTTTTTTTTTAAAGGAGGAGGGCCTACAGTGAGAGAAGCTGGGACGTCTGCTCATGGGTGTTGACCCACACAAGGAGACAACTAACGTTATTGACTTGCACAGTCCTGACCAAGTCAAATGAAGAAAAGAGGGTTATCTGAGAGTAAGACAGAAAGAATGATGCAGCCTCAACCGACAGGAGTGAAAAGAGAATACGACAAAGAAATTTTGTGTACAGAAGCCAATACACATACATGACACGACCGTGGAGTTGGGGGGGGGGAGTGGGCGGTGTCATTGATGTTGAACTACACAAGGGGACAGAGAGAGAGAGAGAGAGTAGTGGTAGACACACTGCTTTCTCTAGCAGGCCAATGCAAAAGGAATTCTTAATACTGTAGGAATTGTTAAGTGATGTGTGAAATGGTGTTATACTTGCAAAACAAAAATGCTCCCAGAGTGAAGAACCACACATAACCACAATAATGAAAAGTCTACAAAATTAATAAGGCCTAAAAAATATGTCTATCCATAAAAAGCCTGTTTAAAACTAAAAAGTTTCCAAAAAATGTCCCCTCTACTTTTGAGGGTTAACTTGGTTGGCCCCCAAAAGTCTCCCAAGCGCACAAAAATTTTCCCAGCGTAAAAGTAATGATGCTTGTGATGAAATCACCACTCAAGCAAACTCTGGCTGTCTGATACACAACCAGACCGCGATTGTAGCACACACATACCTTCAGAAAAAACAAACAAAAACTAGAACCCGAAAAGGAGTGCGGCCCGAAAGCCCCTTTCTGGGAGAAAAGGGAATCTGTCACCGCCAAGCCAGACAGCACAGCCACAGCACTGAAACCTTGCACTGATGGGACATGCCTCCACGGTTACGAGACATGAGGAAGAATGGAACTACCAGAACCGCCCAGGTGTGGTGCTGGGGGGCAGAGGATCCCGGGAGGTCTGCCGGGGGTCGCACAGGGAGACTGAGCAGTGCACGGTCTACCCTCAGGGCTACCATGAGATGGCGCACCCTGGCACACCCCAGTGTGCATGCGTGTGCTGACCCACTGGTTCTAGTCCACGCCCCCCCCCCCTTCCCCACACACAAACCCCTCTTAAATACATATAAAAACGGCTGCATCTCTAAACCTAACAATCAAATAAGTGCACAGTTCATTCTGACATACAGGTCGCCTTCCAGATACCATTGTCCCTAGGGTCCTAGTGCATGTACTAAACCTGTTGATGATGAGTGCATGTTGTAAAATACAAAATTAGCTGATGAAAGACAGGATCTATATCTGAAGCATACTACTGATATGTATGCGATACTGAAGGTGATCGGGAAATTTGATTTCAGTAATAAAAAATTTTGATCAAAAACATGTTTCACAGCAAACATTTTTTTAAGTCTGTTGAATTTTTTTAAACCCAAAAATACGTTTAAAAAAAAAAATCTTCCTGATTTTGTTGAATTTTGAGTATCACACAAATCATGTTTACCAAAAGAAAAAGCCTGAGGAAAAATTGATCTCAATAAAGAGACAAGCAGCGCATCTCAGAGACAGACAAAGATCAGAACAGGCTCCTGGGGCTGCATACAGTTACATTCAGCACCAGTAATTTCGTCACTTCTTGAATTTCAAAAACACTCAACCTTCCAAATGAATAACTCAAAAAAGGCTACACCGAAGCTGATAATGTGTGTTTTGTGGTTTTTGTTTGTGTTTTTTAAAAAGAATTTTCTGCATAAAAATAAATGGTGAAGCACCAGTCGGTGATTGTCATGTTTGATTGTAAAATTGACTGTCAAACTGATGAACTGTCCCCTAGTCAGAATGGGGAACAATGCACAATAACTCAGACCTTCCAAAATCACATGAAAAATAAATATTGGAAAAAAACAAAACATAAAATGCACAGGGGCAAAACTGATGTTTTTCATTTAAAATCATTTTCAAAACTGTAATTTATCATCATCACCCCAGGTGCTTGTATTTCTCGTCTGTCTTACTCTTACTTCTCTGTATGCATTTTATCCCCCCCCCCCCCCCGAATTCCTTTAAAGCATATGTCAGAATAAACTGTGCATGCACTGAAACATAACTTACACACCTGTCGTGAGGGAAAATTATGCAAGACAATAAGCCAGTCCATTTGACATGAAACTGTGAAGCATGAAAAAAGAAAAGAAGAGAGCAAATGGACTGGCTCATCTGTACTATCCCTCTACAGGTCTAAATGAATTTAAAAGATTTGTTTGAAAGCCAAAGCGATACAATTACAAAAACCAAAGAGATTCATGAAAAGGAATTTGGTAAAAGATCTCAACCACTATCAACTGGATAAACACCAAGGCCATTTAACCATCCGACAGATGATTTAATGGACATTTACCAAAGCCAAAATACTGACTGACGTGTGGGTCATTACACTTTCTGTTTACATCTCAGAGTATTTTTTTTCAACTTTCAGATTTAACAACAACAAAAATAATGCAGAATTTTTCCTCACAACAGATGAATGCAGCACCAAAGAACAGTGAAAGGCCATTACAGAACAATATGTGTCTCAATTTTTGCCTAACTGCCCAAAACTGTAATGGCTTACCGAAATTTTGAAACATAAGACATTTTTTTTGAAATTCATGAACAAGTCAAAACCTGATTTTTAAAAAAAAGTCAAAAATAATGCGCGCAAAAGAATTTTGTTTTCCAAAACGGACAATGAACAATTATTTTACAATGAGAATGAAAAACTTTCCTTTCAAAACAGATCTATATTAATGCAGTTTTGAGACACTGACATAAATTGGTGCTGCACTGCCCACTGACACATCTGAGGATGTCAGAGGCCCTACTGGGGAAGGGAAAGGAACATGGCAACAACGATCATAATGAATGCAACTGCAGAAAAAAAATGGAACAGAAGACAGGAAAGAGGAGATGGTGGGGTAGGGAGGTAGGGAGGTAGGGATTGGGGATGGGACTAAGAGAGGTAGGGGACTGGGATGGGAGGTGGATGGGTTGAAAGGTCACTGGCATCCGGTCACTGATCTGTAGTACATGAACAAACAAAACATGGCATTGTACTGGAACGCAGAATACACATGAAAATAAGTGCAGCCTATTCAATGTGCATTTAACCTGCAGTTTTACATCTTAAGCCTTGGGTCTTGCATCTTAGGGTAACCTGAAGAAACAAAATACAAATCTGACAAAGTCATGTCAAATATCAAACTCACCCCGTCCAGCAGCGGCACCAGGTGCAATCCAGCGGCACAGCCCTCCTCCAGGGGCACTCCAGTGGCAAAGGCCTACCTCCGGGTGTACACCAGTGGCAAAGGCCCACCTCCAGGGGTATTCCAGTGGCGCAGGCCCCTCCGAATGGATACTCCAGTGGCGAAGGACCACATCCAGGGATACCGGCTCCAGTGGCAAAGGCCCACCTCCAGGGGTATTCTATGCCAGTGGCCAATGCCCCTCCCAAAGAATACTCCAGTGGCGAAGGACCACATCCAGGGATACCGGCTCCAGTGGCAAAGGCCCACCTCCAGGGGTATTCCAGTGGCCAAGGCCCCTCCCAAGGGTTACTCCAGTGGCGAAGGACCACATCCAGGGATACCGGCTCCAGTGGCGTCGCCCATCTCCAGGGGTACTGCAACGGCGTGGCCGGTCTCAGACACCTGAATGAGAAACAAAATTAGGGTTACTGACAAGTCAGGAGAGAGGAAGGAGTATAAGCTTAAACATAGCGACTGAAATTGTTCACCACACCATAGCCCTAATAACTGAAGTCAACGAGTGAGCAATCAACTTGCAAGACTGGCGCCGCTGGTTGAACTATGAGTGCGGTCGGATCAAAGTTTTTCCTCGGACCACGATCATATGTGTGGGCAAAAGTCGGCACGATTCCCCGGTCACTGATGTCAGTCTTGACACTGACAATGGCGGTCGGACTCACTGAGTGACATGGCCCGGAGGTGAGCTGGTGGCCGGTTTCGCGACTGGTCCGGCAAAACTTTGGTACTAGTTTAATCACTGGAAACACTAAACAAATACTCACCCGACTGAACCCCGTCACTGCACAGACAACACCATGCATTAGTCCATTAATCGCAACTGATTAGGCCACCTAATCAGTTTGGATGTCTGGTACTTCAAACTTGAACATCAAATCAGTCGCCACTGACAACACTGACTGACAACATACCAACTTTTGGACCTCCAGCACTGACGTCAGTATTGTGCTGCGGACCGGGGACCACCCCAAAAGTGCCTACAGGGGTGGGAGGGTTATTCGATGGAAAATTATAACGTCAAGTTTTGAAACTGAGTCAGCAGCAGGGAACAGTCAAAAACAGTGAAAATGTTCAACTATTGATCGAAGCGATCATAGTATAACTTGCCAGAGTTTCATTTAGTTTATAGACTGATGAGAATAGGTATAACTGGACGAAAATTAAATGGAGCTGAGATATGCACCCCTTTCTGGTTTTGGTATGTCCTCATACGTCACCAGGGCCCGGCTACGAACTCAGCACGGTCGTTGGTGAGTTCCGCACGTGATTCACTGACGTGTATTATTGATATGTCACTGACAACACAACATACCAGCTAAAAGCCTTCATCCACAATGAGTTCTTTTGAAACGTCAGTATTACGCTGCGGTTCGGGGACCGCTCCAAAACTAAGCACAGGGTTGTTGTAGGGTTGTTTAATGGAAATTATACAGTCAGTTTTGAAACTGACTCGGAGTCAGCAGCACGGAAAAGTCCAAAACAATGAAAGATTTCAACAATTGATCGAGGCGAGTATAACTTTCATTGAGTCAGTTTAGACTTATCAGGACAGGTGTAACCGGCCGGGCGGGGCGAAAGTTAAACTGAGGGGCGCTGAGAAATACACCCCTTTCTGATTTGGGTATGTCCTGGTAGGTCACTGACTAGCGCCCCGGCTATGAACTGAACTCTGGCGGTGAGTGAGTTTTGCACTTGATTCAGTCACGTGTTGTCGTCGCCCCACCGGTAGTGTGCCGAACTTTTCGATCACCTCGTGCTACAGTATACGCCGGTTATAAGAAACTCGAGGGGGGTGAATTTTTTGGTTTCTTATATCCGAGTTTTCTTATATCTGAAAGTCGGATATAAGAAAGTATTTTGAAAATTATTTCTTATAACCGAGTTCAGTGAAAAAAAGGTTTAAAACATTTCTTTTTTCTCAGTTCGTGTATGTTTTGCATTAAATTAAGAAATATTTGGTTTCTCTTAAAGACCTGCACAGAATATATATGTGTAGAGTTAATATACACCAGTGCGCTTGTGTCCTTCAATGTCAGATGTTTTTGTTTGAACATGAAAATACTGTTTTTGCTTCCCAACTGTAGCGCTGGCGGTCATGTGGTAAGAAAAAACAAAACAAAAAGAAAAAAAAACCAACCAGACCAACCAACCAACCAACCAACCAACCAACCAACCAACCAACCAACCAATTAACCAACCAACCAAACAAACAAACAAACAAAACAGAACTAAGGGGAGAGAGAGAGAGAGAGAGAGAATTCCCTTGTATTTATAGGATATATTAAAAGTGCATTATGTATCAACTTTTGATCTATAAAACACTCGTCCCATTAGAGTATGATATGCGATGCTTTCCGTGTCTAATTTGGCTGAAAAAAGCTGCAAATTAGCTTTTTTTCTGTTGGGAGGGGGAAGGGGGATGGAGGAAAGATGGACCATGTATATTGTCAAAGAAAGGAATTGATCAACAGTTAGTCTAATACTGATAGTTTTATTCTCCTTAACGCGAGCCCTGTAGGCAGAGACAGACATACAGAGAGAGAGAGAGAGAGAGAGAGAGAGAGAGAGAGAGAGAGAGAGAGAGAGAGAGAGAGACTGAGCTCCCAATCAGGCAAAAAAACAAAATAATAATAAAAACAACATATAACAATAGAACAACAAAAATGCATCTCGTATTTTTTCTTCTTGCCAACATTCAATTTTGCACGGAACACAATGGTAAAGAACCAATTCAAGAAAAGAAAATCATGCGCCATCATGTGCCTGTCCTAAGTGACGTCAGACCTGACCTGTTTTCTTAGAATGAGTGAAATTTTCTTGGAAATGTACTTTCGGTTTCTTACAATGAGTGAAATTTTCTTGGAAATGTACTTTCGGTTTCTTATATCCGAGTTTTTGTATCAAGCGGGACAAGAAATTTGCTTTCCTAAAACCGAGTTTTCTTATAAGCGAGTTTCTTGTATCCGAGTTTTTGTAATACATAATAAAGAAGAGTTTGGCCGGGGGAAAAAAATTCGTTGGCAATAACCGAGTTTTCTTATATCCGAGTTGCTTATATCCGGCGTCCACTGTATCACAGAGAGAAACTGTCGTCTGCGTTTTGCACACTGCTATAATCAAGGCAGTGGCCAGTATTTGACAAAATACATAGTTAAAGTTGTACATTAGCGCCACAAACATGACTTTAACACTGAAAAAATGTTTACTGAAATCACTCAGTCACACACAAATGAACTGAAGGCAACTGAGTGCCTGTCACTGTCTGCCGGCGTCTCTTCAGCGGGCTCTCTCTCCCTCTCTCCACTGAAAATGGGTTCCAGACTTCCAGTATGTATGGATGAATCAAGGTGTATCGTGCATTGGTTCGTTCATACGCTGTTTTAAGCAGAGATTAATTGACAGACGATGGCAGGATTGGGACGACCATATGCAGACCCGGCTGCCGGCCGGACTGACGTACTATGGCGGGTGTCAGTGACGATGATCTGCATGGTCACAGTAGCGAATCATTTTCACAATTCGGGAGGGTGGGTGGGTGGGTGTTTGGGGGTTTAACGTCCTTTTCCACCACATAGTCACAATTCGGGAGGGTAAGTGCATGGGTGGGTGTTTAGGAGTTTAGCGTTTTTATGTTTTTTTTTTTGTTTTTCCACCACGGGGTGATATCAAATTGAGACGAGGCAACGAGAAAGGGGTCATCAAAAATACTGATTTCCCCCCCAGTCAGGACTTCGTCGAACTCTCTGACGACCCGCCCGGGACATCATCAGTTGAAAGTCCAACGCCGCGTTCTCCATTCGGCAATCCCGGCTTTCCCGCACTTTAGGGGGAAAAGTCTTACGGTCGATATTTGGTACTGACTGCACCAGAACCATGATACAGCCAATCATCGTTTTCATATGTGTCCATTGCCAGTCACACACTCACACTCTGTCTGTCTGTCTGTCTCTCTCTCTCTCTCTCTCTCTCTCTCTCTCTCTCTCACACACACACACACACACACACACACACACACACACACACACACACACACACACACTAGCACACACTGACTTTCTCTCTCTCTCTCTCTCTCTCACACACACACACACTGACACACACACACACACACCAGCACACACTGACTCTCTCTCTCTCTCCGAGCTCTCTCTATCACACACACACACACACACACACACACACACACACACACACACACACACACACACACACACACAGAGGAGTAAGCTGATGTGGGTGAGCACCCGACTGAAAATCTTGATACACATATATCATAGTGCCGAAAACTTCGACTTAATCGAAAGGAGATGTCTGCGCACTCAATGACCGTACCGCAGTAATGTGCCTGACACAGTAAGTTAGTATTGTCGGTCGTGTGAAAGTTACCAGTAACTGTTCCTGTGCCGTTTGAATTGCTCCCCGGGTACACTGTGCAGGGCGAAAGATACGCTTGTAATTGGACAAACGGCTCAATGAGCGCCCAGATCGCGCCTTGCCTTCGTGACCGTGTGGAGTGTATTGACACCATTATCCTGACGTTTGCTTTTACCGCGCTGCCTTAAGGAGCCCTTTTCATTAAACAGTGATCGGTGTGTCTGGAAGTGTGGCCCTTGCTTTCCGACCTGCCTCAGCCGATAAGTGAGAGTCACAAGCCGGTTAAGTGGAGAAAACAGCAGCGGGCCGTTACAGTTGGCACAGGTAGGGAGGGGACAGGTGGTGCTGTGTGCACAGGGCAGGCTAGAGTTTGCTTCATCAAGTGCTGATCCGTGTCACTTACCGCTGTACGGGTGGAGCCCTTCCTAAATGATAATTATCAAGCTTGATTTTCTGGCTGTAATAGCCGCTCCTGCTGGAAACAAGTTCTTTGACTGCGACAGATCATTCCAAAGTACAACTGAACCGACAAGTTGAATGGTACGATGACTAGCGCCGAGGTGAGTACTGACGCCGACTGCCTGTCTGTCTGTCTCCCCCCCCCCCCCCCCCTCTCTCTCTCTCTCTCAGAGTCTGTATTAACATTTGCTTGAGGCTCCTGTAAGTTTTATCGGAGTTTCAGAAAGTCTGTATTCTCACGTCGAGTCATGCTTGAAGCCTTTAGCTTGCTTTTCTGTCACCGTTATAAGTTTCATGCTGACGCTAGTTCACTGCTATGTAGACATGAAAAATAAATGCGCTTCATTGTAACTTAAAACCGGTATTGTTTCCCCATCGATCTGTGTGCCAGCCACGGTACTGTGTATAATCCCTCTGCATGCTGGCCTGTGTTTCACGTCGTTGTTACTCGTACACATCACGCGATTTAAGTTAATGTAAGTGTACATTTAACAATGTAAGTTAAAGTGTTTGCCCGTGTTTCACACCGTACATGTCACGTGATTTAGTACAAATGTAAGTAAAAGTGTTTGCCCGTGTTTCACACCGTACACGTCACGTGATTTAGTACAAATGTAAGTAAAAGTGTTTGCCCGTGTTTCACACCGTACACGTCACACGATTTAGTACAACGATAACATCAAATATCTATACAGTGATACCCACATTTTGTATACACGTATGCAATACCACCCACTACATACCCTCTGCGCATACCAAGGCGTCTGTATTACCCTACACACAAATATCTCCCCTTCCACCCGCCGCTAAAAGAAACCCAACCCAACACTGAAATCACACCAAAATCCAAGACAAACAAATAAAAACAGGAAAACAAAACGAACGAACAAACAAACAAACAAACAAACAAACAACAACAAAAATAAAAGAGAAAGAAACCCACCAGCAACAGCTACAATAACCAAACAACAATAACAACAAACAACAACAACAACAGCGACAAACAACAACAACAACAAAACAACAACAACAACAACACACACACACACACACACACACACACACACACACACACACACACACACACACACACACACACACACAGAGGAAAGGTAGTACACTGAAATTACCGTAGTAATGACTACCACGTTGAAAACGTTTTCATTAGTATAGACACTGTAAACGGATTCTACACAAAAAAATTTCGGCGAGACACACCCGTTGGATAAGTTGGAAAAGTTGGATAAGTGGTTGAGGACTAGCATGTCAGTGACAGTCTCGTGACAAAGCAGGAATTAGGGCTAACTTAGTAACTAGGATCCGGAGACGGGTCGATCTAATGACGGATGTAATGACGCCTCGCTTTCACCGTCGGTAATTGCGTTTAGCGACTTGGTTCGAAAAGCGCAGCGAAAGCTTTGTAGACACACTTGGACACGCTTGGGTGGACACTGTCGTGAGGACATATTGATCCTGTCTTCGATCACACCAACAGAAATCAAAAGCACGCAGATAGTCTGTCTAGTGACCGCTGTGACGTGAAGTATGAAACCATGAAACATAAAACCTAAGTGCTTGCAGAGAGAACATAAACATCATTAAGGAGAACGAGGAAGTACCAGGTTAAAAAAAAGGGGGGTGGGGGGGGGTGTTGTCTTCACTAAACCGTGAGATAACTTTATGTACATGATGATCATATATGTAAATTTTGCAACCGAACTACACAGGGGCTTGAAAGGACCACGAGCACTGTCATCCAGCAGATCACATATGAATAAAGATCATGTTTGCTGCTGAACAGTATCCTATGACTCTTCTGACAAAATCTTGATAATTATACGATGATCTGACTATGTGCTATCTGTGTAACCTTTCGTGACATCGTGAATATACCGGCTTCCACATCCTTCCTCAAGAAATTGAACAATGCATAGGACAATCTTCGGTACGGTGTGTTAATATTGTTTACCACGGCCATTGTATCGACGAGTGAGAGCTTGAAATTCACGACAGATGACTCTTGTTTTGCCTTCAAGTCGTTTTCCTCAGCGTGATTGGTATATCGAGATGGTTCGATTGCCTGTGACAGGAACAAGTCCATGTTTTGACTTGTCCTTTTGCTTTTGGCGCTCAGTGGAAAAGGCGACTGCCACTTGCTCTCCGACTGGCGGAAAATATACATATCTGCCAAGGGCTCTTGGGTCGGATTATCATTGGTAATTACTGGTATCGCCACCCAGCCAGGGGTGCACGGGTATATAGCAGTGGCGGGTAGAAGTAGACCCTCGTGTAAGGAAAGAATAAGGAATACTTGATATACTTTTTACAGCTGAGTATCGGAACTACAACACAAACTTCATGTACTCAATCATGAGCGGGCGGGGAAAGTGAATGACACATTAACCATGTACACTGTTGTCGAGCTTATCCTCTCAGTAGACCGGATTGGGAAAACTTTTTTTTTAACCAGTCTGTTTCGATTTTACTGAGGTCAGCGCCGTGTGGAGTGTGACTAGCCGTGCGGGTCGGAGGCGGGGGGGGGGGGGGGGGGGGAGTGAGGGTGTACTAGTAAGCGGCTACACAGGAACTAAGTGGATTAACTCATTGCCGACTGCGATATTACGCTACAAGTGCACAGCTGCTTACATCAGTCCTACGGATATCGGTCTTATCTACAGCAGGAATCTTGATCCCTTGTGGCGGCAGGTAGCCTCGTGGTGTGTTTGTAGATCGCATTTGAAACTCATCCATGTACTTGGTCCAGTTGAGGGTCATAGCGCTTTTCGAAACACTTCCGATATACATTAACAGACCATTCGCAGTGAAAGGAAACGTGGGACGCATATAGAATGGACATATTTCGTCTTGTCTTCTATCGTTTTCTGAGTGTCGACATTGTGCTGGTTGTGTTGTGAGAATCGCGTGTTTCAACAAAATACGTTGCTATAGAAGAAAACCCTAATTTTTAAATGATTGGACAGATCCTCAGAAAATTGTCTTGTTCTTTCATTCTGCGATTCTGCCTGGACAGTCAAACTGGCTGAGGGTTGGTTTTGAGTCTCAGTGCTCAAGGCCTGAGTTCGATTCCAGATTGGGGATTACAAATTTGTCGCGGCATTTGTTTTTGATGTCACCCTTATAATAATAATAATAATAATAATAATAATAATATAGTGGAATAGGAAGATAAACCCTAAAAGAAACGTCTCATCCACTTTGTGACGAACGACAATATCTAGACTTCGGTAGGCCTAGCGCTGGATGTCTACAAAACTGTGGCAAGTGTCCGGGTCTGGTGCTACTGGGCAACCAGGGGACGGTCTACCCGGCACCCGGACTGCCGCCAACCGTTTATAGCACCATTTGTCTCCGACAGGTGAAATGTCGACAAATGACTGAATACACTGTGTCGCCATATCACTAGGAAACTGCCGTGTACTTTGTCTGCTTCATACCAAGACCTGGTGAGCATATAGATATCGGCAGACTTTAAAAAAAATATCTGAAATCAGGCTACATATCAGTGATTTGTTTTTGCTCGTTTAGAGATAGGGGTTTGTGGGAATGGGATGGCGTTAAGGTGGTGAGGGTAATGGTGGTGATAGTGGTGGGGGAGGGGGGGGGTGGAGGGAGGAGTTGGGAGGAGCTGGAAGTGGCATCAGATGCTGGTGGTGAATGCCATGATGTCACTGCCTGTACCTTGGGGGTGTAGCTGACTTTGAATGCCGTTTGTTGTTTAGAAATGGACTCGAAAAAAATATTCAACGGCAAGATTTGCCTCTTCCTCCTAGACAGAAGTGGTAGACTAGTTCCTCAGCTATGTGTGTGTCTACAGTGGAATATATATATATATATATGTGTGTGTGTGTGTGTGTGTGTGTGTGTGTGTGTGTGTGTGTGTGTGTGTGTGTGTGTGTGTGTGTGTGTGTGTGTCTATTGCTGTTTAGGGCGACTGGTGGCGACGAGGGTGCTAGGCAGCAAATGGATGTAAATTGAATTTAGAGCACGAGACGAGATCCACGGAATGAAAAATTAATTGACAGCGAGCCTCTCTGTGCAATTATTTCACAATGTTTTTTTTTTTTTTTATCGCACGCCCTTAAATATTACTTCGCTAAAGCTGTATGTCGAATCTGTTGCACGACCACTTTATTTTTTGTTGGTTTACAAAGTAAGAAATGGCACAACGAGAACAGGCAGCCAATGTTTAAAAAAAGTTCTATATTGAAGTGCGATCCTTTTGCCACCCTTTCAAGTGATCTACTGCTGAGCGACAAGGCAGGAGACAATGTATGGTGCACCCACTCCAAGCGTTTGGCGCGCTAGACACACGCTCTCAGTGCTAGGTTACGGCCAAGAATCAATTAAGTTAAGAACAGCACCTCACTACATTCAACTGTCGATTGATACAAGTTGGATCTCACGGCTTATCGGGACCAGTGGAAAAATGTAGCTGGCATTGTTAAAGTCACGTAGACACATGCAGACAACGAAGCTGAATAACGTCAAACTCAGTGTCAGGAGTTTTTGAACGTGTTTGAGTTTGGGGATTAGGGGAAAACGAAAACATACGTAGGCTGAGTGGTGTTTTGTGTAAACAGATGTCAGAGAAATCTGAAAGTTTCACTTTCGTCCCGTTATCTGCCCACTGTTTTGAATGCTGTTAAAAGTCTCTGTTTGCTTTTTTTTTTTTTTGGTCACTGATAACTGAAGGCAGTATCCGGATTGTTTGACTTTGAGGCAAGAGTGCACGTAATAGGTAGTATACGTAGTGCCTGGTCTATCGCTAACGTGTAGAGGTGGGCCGTCACAATCAGGTAAACATGATGTTCACAGGTACACATCATGTAATCGATAGGCACTCGTATAGCCCCTATGGGCACCGTTCAGTGTGGTGTTATACAGAGCAGACCAGATCGGATGATATTGATAGTGCTGGAACACTGTCACCCACCAACCTATACAAAACACAGACACTGTGAGAGTGAAACTGAGACCCGCCACAAAGAGGTATCAAAGACCCTACATTACTGTAATGTAGGGTCTTTGGAGGTATTGAAGTGAAAAGCTTTTATTTACCAAGGCAGGTTGGGAGGCACTGGGTGCAGACCACAAAGAGAACGCCCGAGTGGTAATACGGAGGTAAATGTTCACAGCAAGGGCGAATAACTTTGATCGATAGGCTTTATATACATGTACCTCGTTTTCTGAAGGCTGTGAAATACATGTACTGCGCTTTGTGAAAACTGTGAAATAATCTTCATGAAAACTGAACGGGACAATCGGTCTTTGAGTTCTGGCCGTGGAAGGGGTGTGTATAGTGTCGAGAGGCAGCCTTCCGTTCCCAACTAAAGACTTATGCGAGAAATAATCCCCTCTTGTACACCCAACACATGTACACCAGGTGCGTATTTCCTGCACGTTTGATGGGTCCTCGTCACCAACACTCTGCTTTAAGCCCCCGAGCAGATTCATTGTGCTTGACCTACTGCCTGGCTCGCCAATAAATACAAATCTCAATTTCATTACTTTTTTAGCTTTTTTATTTTTCAACCTGCAAGAAACCCTACGAGTGTGAACGATGTCTGCAATCAATGTCTGAAACTTGACGTAAACCGCTGATTTAAACGTGCATTAAATACGTCAGTTGAGAGGGTATGTTCCCGGGCATGGTCTCACTACTATATAGCTGGCACTGCACTTTCTAGTCCTCAGTGAGTAAAAGCGAAAATGTTCACCGTGTGCCGACATGGTGCAGTGCAGGGTGACGGAGCGGAGACGGCATGTTGCGGTGCGGCAACTGGCTGACGGGAACTAGCAACACACTGTCCACGTTGACCTCACTGACGTCACTTATTGGACAACAGGGAGACACGTGCAGCTTGACCATGCTGAAGACGACAGGCGAGGGGCGAGTGGTATGGGTGTTATACATTTTGTGCAACGTCGACTGTGTGGCGGTGCAGTTTTCACTAGTGTATTGCCGTGTCTCTCACTCACCACTACCATTCCTCGGCCAAAACCCCCCGCCAAAACGCTCAATAAAGACTATACAACTGAACAAGCTAGAAAAAGTGATAGGCCTGTGACGTAAGTTTGAAGTAACATGACGCCGAATTTAATGTGAATATTACGTCACTGGTGCCTGGTGGCTGACTCTTCTGTCAGTAACTTTTTGTCACTTTGTGCATGAGTGCAAGCGATACGACATATCTAACTAGGGTTTCTGTACAAGAAAAAGTATAAACTGAGTTAACGCCGTGTATGGCCAGGATCAGTGCTTACTGCCTTGCCTCACGTGAAGTCATATGGTTCTAACAGTTAAGCGTCAGACCGGAAGGACCCGGGTTCGAATCCCGAGGGTCTAAATTTGTACAGGCCTGTTTCAGTGCCCTCGTTTTTTTGTGGACATAAGGCAAATCTCAAAACAACCATTCATTCGCCCACCACAAAATTAATTTCGTAGAATATGACCGGCTTGATTTGGTGTGACCCGCAGTCTGGCTGTCCTTCGCCATTTGATGTAGTTCAGTAAAGCAAGGGGAAACAAACTGTTTTTCTTTCGGAGATTTCCCACAGCGGTTCGAGGAGCGAACACACACACACACACACACGCACACGCACACGCACACACACACACACACACACACACACACACACACATAGAGAGAGAGAGAGAGGAGAGAGAGAGAGAGGTATGAAGGATGATGAAACATCCTCTCCACTGGGGCTGAAGAACTTCCGTGGGCAGTTGAAGCTCATGGCCATTTCCGGATGGATTGCACACACCTGCAACACAATAATTGTATTCCCATCGCTCTATTTGCCCGTGCAATACCGTGCGTAAACACACCACCAGCAGCAAATGGTTTGTCAGAGTAATGCATACATCATCCCAAGTGAATAATGTCCAGCCTGAAACACATACTCTGATTTCGGCATGTTTCACAGATTCTCAGTTCAGACAAACAGACAGACAGGCGCATTGACAGTCACACAGTGCAGAATGGGACAAACTCACACACAAGAGGGAAACATAATTCACAAAAAACTATACCATAGCTACAGGCTAGCCGTGTGTCCAAGAAGATAATGGTAGGTTTTCACTCCTGTCTGCTGTAAGCCTGTATTCATGTCCACGGCTCTCCCCGCTCCTTATCACCCATAGGCCGGCATGTTTATTGTTGGCTTATTTATTGTCCGCGCCGCTAGTCACGAGTAAACACCCGCCTTGCCCTACAAGTGAAGGAGTGTGTGTTGGGATTTATCCTGGAGAGTCTCAGCACACACACAAATCATGATTCAGTTGACAGCGGCTTGTATGGGATTTTGATCATAATGCACACGTCCCTCCCTGTCACCGGTAATAAATTACCAGACATAATTCTAGTAGATGGTAACGGTCCCTTCTGTGACACTCAGCTTTAACTCTGTAAAGAGAGATTCACATTTATTTATCATGTCCAGGAATAGAAATACAATTAAAAAAAAGAAAGAAAGAAAGAAGAAGAAATATACCATTAAACCATGTCGTATTCCTTGTGTCGTATTATGCACCATCAAATATTTCCATACATTTCCTGTCTCTCCATTTGGCTATTTTTAAATCCTCCACTTTCAGAACAAATCAGCTTTACCTATTTTACTCGTCTGTTTTTTTTTCTGCATTATTTATTTGACGCTGATCACGACCTAATGAAGCTTTTTAAGTCACGTGCACAATGTCCTTTCAAAAAAAAAAAAAAGAAAAAAAAAAAAGAAGTCGTTAAATAAATGCATATTTGCAGAAACTTCTAACTTCTAAACGTGTACACGGAACTATTCGTTGAAAGATGTTACTGGATATCACTGATGCACGATCACAAAAAACTACTATTTTGTACTCGATCCACTGCATTAATGTTAAAGTTACCTGTTGCGTTGCTACTGTTCAGTGCTACTAGTCGCAATGAAGCTATATTTTCTTTCTAGTTCTATTTGACATTAGTGCATTATTTATTTATCATCTGGACTGATGTTTTAAATGTTCCACCGGCTGCAGCTTACATATAAACAGAAGCAAGCATTCTGCTTATGCAGTTAACCATTCACTATTCATGCAAATGTAACGAGCCATTAACTAATGCAGTTACGACTAATGTGCCATAGCTGAATCTGCTATCTGTCTGTTGACACAAACCAGTATGCATATATAGCTGATGCTTAATGTTCTTAATTTCGTAGTTTGATAAATATGCTTTTGGTCGTTCCGTCACAGTTTAACCTAAAGGAGTTCTGGAGGAGAAAGTCAGTAGCAATAATCATTTTACCGAAAAAGAAATGTATACATTGTATTTGTGTTGTGGCAGACCCCCAGCGTACCGGACCTACCCCTCGACGTCTACAATGACCTTCAGTGTCCCATCTGCCTAGAGTTCTTCCGTCACCGGTCATCCTTCCCTGTTCACACGTGCTGTGTCGCGCGCCATGCGCAGAGAACCTGTTTGACTTCAACTTCATCCGCTGTCCCGTGTGTCGGGAGAATTGCTACATCAGTGGCGGCATCGGCAGCTTGCCCAGGGTGATCGCGTTGGAGAGTTATCATAGACAAATATTCGGACAGAGAGGAGGAAAGCTTTACAGAACGCTACTAAGGGTCCAGAAACAGTCGAAGAGAGGTCAGGACGACAGTGATGTTATACCACTCGCTCCTAGTGCTTCTGGTGCAATCAGTCCTGTTGGCCAGGACCCGGAGGGAAAGTCCTCATTCACAGTTAGACTACAGCCGGACCATGTTGCTGAGAGACAGCATTCTCCAGGCGCTTTCGTCTGAAGCACCACAACCTTCCAGCCACACAAGGCACCATCCCCTGCTCCCTGTCGTATCGAACTCCACAGACACGGATACCTGGGAACACTCGCTCTTAGAGGATCACTTCTTCTGACCTCCCCGTCGTGCTCGTGTCACGGAGGAGTGACGTCACGCTACTGTCACGAGTGCAGCGTTGTGTGTGTGACTTGTGCGGGAACCAGGATCACCCCGTGACACATAGGACAGAACGGATCGAGGATGCTGTGCTTCATATTAAGGTCAGCTCCACCCCCCTCCCGCCCCACAGCTGCTAAAATGCTAATAATGAACCCAAGTCTCGATTGGTTGGTTGGTGTTTGGGAGTTTGAAACACCCGAAGTAGACGGGAGGTAAAGTAAGCGTTTAACATATAAGTAATACAGTAGTCACACTTTCTGTCAACTGGCCACCACAAAAAACCCTGATTTTTTTTTTTGCCCCCCGTGCAGGAGAATCTTGCGCTGAACTTGAAAAAATGGTGAATAGCCAGCTGAAAGGTGGTGTCGTCATCTGCAGTGTCAGCGGCGTAACATGAAGGAGATGGAGGTAAAGTTGTTTTCATCCGTGTTTAGTTATTTTCCTGTGCGGAGGTTTGAAGTTCATGCACATTTAACTAAGTTTAATATGAAGGATACGTTTCTTAAAGGTATAATCGTCAGACAAAGTCGCTTTTCTGTGCATATGATTTAAACCCAGGATTTCAGCGTTATGTTGTAGTGCTTTACCGTCTACATCTCCTGAACCTTATCCCCTTATTTCACCAGACAGTATTGTGTCAATACTCATAGTAGAATTCGTTCGCTTTATTTGTCATTGTGAGCAGGAGAGCTACAAACGACGACAAGAAGAAATCAACATGCAGTGTGACTCTCTACTCGCGGAGGTGGAAAACAAGCGCAGTCTCTTTCTGGCCGACCTAGATCAGGAAAGAGCGCATGCGCCGCAGTGAGATGGAAGAAGTGGTGGACGTGTACGAGAAGGTGCTGAGCGCGTCACAGAGTCTGGGACGTCACGCCACTACCCTGCTGGAGACAGGCACCACTCCCTCAATACTACAGGTTAGACAAACAGTCGTTGATTTTGCCACCATCACTTCTAATTCATACATGAGCAGTTCCCTTTGTCCACGTTTCCCCCTCCGAATATCGCGGCGATTCTGCTTTATTAAAAATCTATTTACGTGTAATATTCAGTCAAAATGTCACATTTTATTTTTCTTCTCTCTTTTTCTTCGTCGTGTTTAACTGTGGTAATTGCTGTGTTCCAGATTTCTCCGCGCTGACGGAGCGGTACACGTTGATCTTCTCTCTTTCTAAACTGGAATGAATGTCTAACAAACAAAAAACAAAAAAACAAAACAATTGCCCCCTCCCCCCCCCCCCCCCCAACAACAACAACAAACAACCCCCCCCCCCCACTGAAAAAAAAAAGAAAAAAAAGAACAAAAACAAAAACCATCACCAACAACAACAAAAAGAAACAAAATCAAAAACAAACAAACGAACGAACGAAAAAAAAAACCCCACCCCAAACAGAACAGAAACAAAACAATGGGTCTATTTCCGGTGCACTGCGCGCACAACGGAAGCCGAAAAGAAAAACAGTAGTACGGTGTATCTCTTTTAGCGTCTTTGAAATGGAAAACCTTTGATTGTTTACTTTACGCTGCGACCCTGTTGCCTTTTCCGGAAGAAGAGCAGAACGTGTTGAGTGTCATTCAGTCAAGGACTGTTGAAACGTTTGCTCAGTGTAATGTGGAATTTGTATGAACGTGTATTTCTCTACATATCGGCAATAATAGTTTTGCCACTTTACATCTCCCCAGCCTGATAAATTCCCATGTGGACTGTGAGGCGTGTGGTGCGGTGCGTGACGACCTTGAGCTGGACATGAACACGGTCACGGCGACATGCAGTGGTAGAATCGTGGATCTCCGGCGTCAGCAGGCCATGCTGCGGGACATTCACTACCTCAACCGTACGTCCTCACTCAGAATATAGCCGTGTCTTGTAGAAAACATGCACGGGTAGTCATGAACCCAGTATCAAGTTTCCTGGCTCGTATCACAAGGGTCTAGTGGAGTAAACGTTTAATCCTGACATTAATGAGCTTTAGAGGCACGTAAGACTACATACCGTTCGAACACAATAAAGAAAAAGGAAGTAAACGCTTTTGGAGAATGCCTTCGGTGATGTTTTTTTTCACACGAAGAACAGTCATATGGCTTGTCTGATCAGTCGTATGGCTTGTCGATCTGTACTTTGTATTTAAATTATCGATTCTGCTGTTGTCCTCCAGCCCCGGACCCTCCCGCCATTGACGTCACAAGGTGCGCGCGCAGCGTGGACACTGTAGCTCTGTTCCTGGCGCCGCCCCGGGGCACGTCTGACGTCATCGATACCTACCACATACATTACTGCTCTGAGGAACAGAAAGCCCTCGGTATAGAAGTGAGTATTGCACACACACACACACACACACACACACACACACAGAGAGAGAGAGAGAGAGATGATTCAGGCACATCGGAAACTGGACGGGGATGTATATCGTCCTTCAATATTCGACATCACCACGTGACTACTGGTCAGCGTTCAAGTTGTTTCCCTCAGAACTGTGTACAAGAAAACAGTTGATCGCATGAAGTTCCCGTTGTTTTAACTATGAATGACATACCTGCCCGGCAGGATAAGATTTCTACAGGCGTGTTCTTTAACACACGACATCAGTACCGCGCACAAGTATTCCCCGTTCTTCCGGTTCTCCTCTCACAATATCAGTCTCTCTTTTTATCATTTTTGCTTGTCAAGTCAAGTCAAGTCAAAATACTTTATTTATCCCCGTAGGGCAATTCATGCGGGCGAGCATAAGACACATAAAGAAGTTAAGATCACTAAATTCATATAATTATACTCTCTCTCTCACACACACACACACACACACACACACACACACACACACACACACACACATCCTTTTGTGTCGTTTCATGAAATGTCAAACAAGCTTGCTTATTATTTTATAGCAGTGTAATGTTTTCTTTTTATTTCACGGATCATGATGAGATTTCAGTGTTTGTTGATGACGTGTGTGTGACAGGAGACAGTGACGTGCCGCAGTGGTCATAACGAACACTTGACGTGTCTGTCTCCCACCGCCGCCTCCCTGTCTCATGTCGCCTTGTTAGAGAACCTGCATCGAGCGACCACCCACTACTTCTACGCGGCTGCCTCTAACAGGGCCGGCCATAGTGGTAACAGTGAAGTGGTGCAGTGTGTCACGCTCAGCCCCAGGGATAGTGTTGTTCCTGGTACGTCACGGATAATTAACATAATCTCACTCTTTACCACCGCCTTCTGGTCAGCGCTCCCTCTCCAGCTCTGGTCCCGTCAAGCAATGTCTCATAGAGAAATTTCTACTTTCTAAATTTCTACTCTCCCCGAGAGATTAGAGATGCCAAAGGGAAGTCGCTCCAAAACTCCAAATGATTTCAGGGCCCCTCTCGGGCACACACAACCGGGGCACCCTAGCGTTAAACACTTGAACTGTGGATTGGACACAGCTTGACATTGCACAGCTAATTAGAAATACTCACTGCCTCTGGACACGTATTGACGATCACATCTCTTCGTGTTTTGTCCAGTGCCAGTCATCATGGAGAGCATGTGCAAAGCTATACAACCTCCATCCGGGTCTTCACACCTAGCCCTCATGACGTGGCACCAGACGCAAAGCATTTCACACTACCTGCTCTACAGGCCACGTGACCGGAAGTCTCTGTGGCGGGCCGGTGGCGCTGTGCGGGAGGCAGGAGCACCGTGTGTTCGGACTAGAGGCGGACACACAGTACGAGTTTGTCGTTATGGCCAGCAACCCGCGCGGAGAGTGCCAGCTCTCCCAGAAACTCCTGCTGCGGACAGAACACGGGGGGCAGCTAGAGTTGTGTCCCTTCCACTACACGGTCACCCAGCCGGCCTGAACTGAACGAGGAAACACTTGTTTAGTGCTTGCTTCACACTGCCATGCTGATTACGGTTATTC
This sequence comes from Batillaria attramentaria, assembly GCA_018292915.2. Classification (NCBI taxonomy): domain Eukaryota; kingdom Metazoa; phylum Mollusca; class Gastropoda; family Batillariidae; genus Batillaria; species Batillaria attramentaria. Next base: position 1,745,541 of record JACVVK020000086.1, read on the forward strand.
TGTACAATGTTGTCAGTTTTCGAACTGTGATAGGCCACAGGGTATTACTAAATTATTTGATCAGTGCTGTTATTGTTTGTTCTGATGATGACTTCTAGTTAATAGTTGTGTTGTTATTTTATCCAGTTTTGTCATTGTCATCTTTGTTCTGTGATAGCTTGTAGTTGTTCTTTTTTTTCTGTGAGTCCTTGGGCTCAAGGGAACAGTCTACGATGCTTTGCCGGCTTGGAGCTTTGCGTTGATGCTTGTAAAAGGTCGTTTATTTATTTATTTATTTTATGACAGCCGCCTGAATGACTAGTCCTTGTGTTGGTCATGCATATTATGTTACCGTCCTAGGGAAGGAGAGAGGAGAGCAAGTCGCGTACTTGTTGAATTTGTGATCTGTGGTACGGACGACACTTTTTCCCAGTTTGTGATAAATGAGTAGTAACAGCAGAGTCATCCATTGTATGGCGTTTAATTCTGGGAATAAATAAACTGTCGCTGTCAAGACACATGCACACATCCTGTTTCACATGATGGTTGTAAGTACTTATTTGCATCAGCAGGTACACGTTTTACAGCTTTCTTCAGTTGGATGGCATGAGACAGTTGGACATATAATGATTTGCTGTGATGTGATGTACTTTGATGAACAGCGCCACCCGGTAAGGATTGCACATGACTGGATAGATTTGCACAGATATATATATATATATAATATATATATATATATATATATATATATATATTAAAAGTACGTTACGCCATCAGCTTGTTACTGGGAAAATCCAACAAAGCCGTTTAATTAGTGGTACTGCGTGACAACTGAATTTCAGCTGATGAGGTGACTCTAGCACAGTGAACCTTGATGACATGCACTCCTCAATTGTCTCTAAATACACACACATTCTTTTCTAAGATTGCCTTCACAAACAAGAAACGCTGAAAAGTTAAACTGAACAAACAAACAAACAAAGTCCTTAATACGAACCTAACTGTGTCTACCCAGAGAATGTACATGTAAAATAATGACAGTGCCCTCATTAAAGTTCGTCTTTTAACTTAGTGTCCTGGTTGTGGTTTGCGGTAGATCTTTGGTACCTTGCCCTGCTTAGGATCAACGGGCTTGGGTTTAGGCTTGGGCTTTGGCGTGGGTCCGATTTCCGGTGCACTGCGCGCACAACGGAAGCCAACGTTGGATGCTGTGTAGTCGGGACTTTGTCCAGTTCTGGAAAGACAGAAATGTTGGAGGTAATGAATGCTTTTGAAAGGGGCGGCGTGCTTGTGTGAGCAGAGGTGACAAGCGCTCATCACTTTAAAGTACCACGGTCATGTTTATCTGAAGGCTTGGGTGGATGTCTGGTTACTGTCTTTAAACCACCAGCTGAAGGTGACTCCGAAAAAATGTGGCACTTGATGGAAGGAGTCTTACAACTTAGAACCTTGTGGAGAACTGCAACCCTCGATCTTCCAGTTGGGCTTCAGCAGCCATTGACAAATACCTTAGGTGGACAATGAACACAAACCAATGACATAATCTCTATTTTCAACGGTGAAAGTTTTGGCATAAATACCATGTTCGACTTCCGGTGCTAAACTACGAAAATATGAAAAGAAAGGGGAAAAAATCTAAACACTACAGGAATATAAAGGAGAATAATAATAATATAAAAGTGGAAAAAGGACATGAGACGTTTCCGAAAGTGACCTCTGACCTCTGTCCGTTTCTGACAGGCAGATTATGCTCGCCGTCCACAGAGTCGACATAGACCCGCCCCTTCAGCACGTGCATCTGGGCCTGGAGGTCCCGGCTGATGAGGCGCTCGTAGTACCTGGAGTGACACCACTCCCACACGTTGCCCACCATGTCGTACAGACCTGCCTCGCCACAATAGTCAGGTTATGTCATTGTCACAACTCCAGCTTGGCTCAGTAGCAATCGGAAACAATTAAAAGCATATGACTAAGTCCAGGGCAAACGCCTACACTACATCCTATGTTTGCTTTCACACTGATGCTGCAAATACTGCAAGAAAACGACATGGAGCATTGCCAACAACAACAACGACACTGCCAGTGACAGCAGCAGCAGCAACAGTTTTCCCGAATCAAAGAGGAGACATATTGATGACACTAAGTATCGATCTTCAATCGGTCGTATCGATAGCACTACGTTTCGATAGACCCATGATTTGAAATGAGTGGCACTACGAGTCGCTATACCTCGGATGTTAAGTCTGCCTCTCAGCAGCACTATATGGCCGGGGGTGGAGGTGAGGGTGGGGGAAGGGGTTGATTTTGTTTGTTTTGGTGGTGGTGGTTGTGTATGGTTTTTTTTTTTTTTTTTTGGGGGGGGGGGTTGGGGGGGGGGAGGGGAGGGGGGACGCACCTAGCAAGTTCTGTGGCCGGTAAGCGTCAACAGGTGATGTAGATTTGTAACCGTCTGCCTCAGTGTTCACGTGGGGCCACTTGCCCTGTACAGGACATACAGATAGATCGTGAAAACAATAACTACAGTACAGAAAGAGAATGCCATTTGAATCTAAATTGCCTTCACCTATGTGGCAAAGAAACTGAAAAAAACAAAAAAACAAAAACGGCTATTAAAATAGTAATAATGCTAACAAATTTACGCGAGATACATACGTTGTGATTGTGTTTCGCGCTGCTGTAAAAGTCCCAGAGTCCCTGGTTAATCAACATGTATACTGGCAAGGTGTATAACTGAAATTCCTAAGTCGTTTGTCACGCAGAGCACAGACAGAAGCAAATCAAATAGCCAAACAAAGCTTATAAGCGCACAAACAAAACACCGATCACAATGAACTCCATCCGACACAAGCATGAATCAATGCATCAACAAATATTTGTGAGGACCGAACAGTGGACAAGCGATGGACGGCACAAGGCGGCGCGTGCAGTGCACTGACCTGCCACGTGTTGGCGCGTAGACGTTGCCATCTGTCTCCCCATGGGTACTCCTCGGCTACAAAGTAATGTAAAGGTCAGTTCAAGTTTTTAAAGCGGGACAATGCCGATAAAGGTAGAAAGGAAACCACAAATTGTCAGATTAATTATTAACTGACGGTCAGCTAATTGGTAAGCGGTTACCTTGCACGCGACAGAATACCAAGTGGTTATAACTGAGCCAGCTGGAGGGTAGGTAGGTGTTTTCAGGTCTTAGCGCATTGTGACCACCACGGTTCTTTCGAAGCTGAGAAGATTCTGTCAGTAGCGCATTGTGACTCTTACCGGTGACCTTTCCATCTCCAGGTTAATCTTCTGCCACCACAACGCTCTTCACCCATGCTGGTGGTGGCTATCACATTTATATGACTCCAGTGATCTATTATTTTGGAAATTTTGTATTAAAATCTCATGGTGATGATGATGATAAAGAATTCATCTCTAACCGGAAACAGGGTGGGTGGGTGTGGGTGGGTGTATTAAGGCTTAATGGCCTTTTCCACCACATATGCCGTGGAGCCGGGATAGCCGAATGGTAGAGCGTTGGACTTTCAATGCTCGGGTCGTGTGTTCGGATCCCGCTCGGGGCCAAATATTTATACTGGTCTTTTTCTCGTTTGCCCCGTTCTTGATATCACCCATATGCGGTGGAAAAAGACGTTAACCTCCCCAAACACACACCAACCCACTACATATGCCCGGAACAGTGACAGAGAATGAACGTCAGGGTGGTGGGTTCGACTCCTGGCTTGGATCCAAACCTTGTGCTAGCTGTGTCTTTGTTGTCCGCTCTTTGATATCATCTTACTTGCTGGAAACGGACGTTAAACTTCTAATCAATCGAAAAACCAAACAGAGACCGGCCCCCGTAGTGTAGTGGGTAGCACTTCGGACTATGGACCGGGAGACCCGGGTTCGAGTCCCAGCCGAGGCAAGCGGGATTTTTCCTACCTAGGTCGGCTCCTACCCCAGAGCGGTTGTGCTATGGGCCCAATGGGGAGGCTGTTGCCACACAGCCGAGATTCACCCACTTCACGGGTGCGACTTTGGGGGCGCTTCCCTTAGTATGACACGTCTTATGATGTGGATGATTACACGGCCGGCACCGCAGGTGCCGTAGTTCCCGGGCCTGGTTCATGCCGGGATATTTATAACAGGAAGCGTGGAATGCGGCCGTGTCCCGTCGTCCCAAACCACACGGACCTCCATAGCATCATCTTACCATCACCCTCATCCTTCATCATCATGCATAATAAAAATTGCCCCAACTTCCGAGCCCTCAGTGGATTCCACCCATTACCAGGGAGGAACACCACTGGAGACGGCAAAGAGTTGTAGCAGCAAAAAACAACAACAACAAAAAACAAACAGAAGGAATGAGTTACTCCTGAGACAATATCAATGTCAGCTCCATGTATCCCTAAACACAAATCAAACTCGGTTAATTACAGCAAGACAACTGATTTATTAAGAAGTTTGTATTATCTGGCGTGCGCACAAACTGTGTCTACCCACCGACTAGTCCTGAGCGAGAGGCATACTCCCACTCCTGTTCCGTGGGGAGCCGTTTGCCGTGAAACTCACAATACCGCTTGGCGTCCATCCAGCTCACGTGCACCACGGGGTGAGTCCACCGGTCATCCAGGCTGCTGTCTGGACCCTCCGGCTGACCAGAATAGATCGTCCTAATCATCATCATCGTCATCATCACACAAACCCTTACCCCCCCCCCCCCGACTGTAGCCGTGAATTTTTAAACAAAATAACCATATCAAATATGTCTGAAACATTTGCAGACTATAATTTTTATTTTTGCTTTGACGTCATATATAAACGCACTAAGCTATAGTCTTTGTTCCCACTCTTTTCTCAAGTCATACCCTCTTTTTAATTGTCTTTCGACTTTCCCATCCCTTTTCACACTGTCCACACTGTGTATGCCAAACACGTGCAGTTATTACTTCACGCGAGAATCGTGCACATGACTCTTGTTTTTAAACGACGAACAATACTTTGCACGCTTTTCCCAGTCCGAACACGTGAAACATGTCCAGCAAGACACTGATTACGCCGGCAGTGCGAGCACAAAGCGAACGAACTACACGGATATTTTGTTTAAAAGTTCGGCGATTGTCAAAAATAGTTCTGCCCTGGTTTTTAGACTTTGCAAGTGGATACTGATGAAAACCCGTTTGAACAGACAAGTTTCGATAATCGTTGAGTTTTCCCGACCAGTTTTGGAGGACCACAGTTCTTCCTATTGTGTGTAATGGACATGGCACAAATTCGCTGTCAGACCAGGAAAACATGGCCGTCACACATTCGAAATGGTTGATTTGACTGAGTGTATTCCAATATTCACAAGTGGTGTACTGGTGTATTCTGATGGACATCATTCGGTATGTGGCTGGACCTGCCCGTTAACCTGCTTCCAGCTTCTGTATACACAGAGGGGTTGAAGCCTGTGGCAAGCGCTATGACACTGGCGGAGATGACCGCGACTCTCTAATTCTTGCGAGCGTCGTGTTGCAACTGTAACATGGGGCGCTTGGAAGGTTAATGAAAAACATTACTTTGTTAATGAAAACTGCACGCTGTATAATGAAATGTCGAACAATTTGCTTTTTGTGTGTACAAAATCCGTCATATATATATAATTCTTGAGTGTTTTGTTTGTCTTTGCATTGAAATGTTTAACACACTTTGGGATGCACGCGTGGTCGTAGGCATTTCCCAGCAGGTTTACTTCGGGATGAATTCCTGTTGGGGCGAAGCCTGTTTGAAGTTTACGTTGCCAGCAAGGTCACGTAGCCCTGGTTTCCGATGACACCAGCCCGCCATGTAAATGACGAAGGTCGTAAAGCTACATATTTGGTGCATCGTGTAAAGACAGCTTTTTTTCCCGAACAACAAGCAGCAGATCAGCAAACAAAGCGGGGAATCCACTGATTTGGTACTGAACTACTGCGACAGACACTGCGATTAGAAAATGCAGGGCCTCTGACATTTCAGATTTGGGCTATTTTCTTTCCAAACGGTCGATATTTTTCACGCCCTCATACATAAAGAAATAAAAAAAACCCCATAAAATCAGTTTGTGACGTGGGCAGTATTGAATCAATAGCATGTTTACCCCGTGGGTATCGTAGCATTTGGCTGTATCCCCGGGCCCTGGTTGTGCATCCGGTCACGGGATCATGGGATTACACAGCGTGAGCTCTTCCCCTAAGGGAGTCTACTCCCAGCCCCCACTCCTCAAGGGAGTCTACTACCAACTTGAGGGGCAGCTGCTGAGGAAATCCGTATTGTCAGAGTGGCACACAAACAAGTTGTGCTTTATAAAGGTTGAAAGCAATCTGCTCAAATGTCTTGTAACATGCACCGTCAAAATGCCAAGAACGCTTCCACCACTGGATTACATTTGAACGACATTTGAAAACAATAAGCGCGTGATTATGGGCTCGAGCTGAGTGTGTAATACTATCAAGCTTTTGAGTGTAATTTGACACACAGTTGTCTTTTTATCACACCTCTTCCCCAGCCTTCAGTGCAATAATATGGAGATCTTTTTGTGACTGCCCTTTTCTGTAGCTTACAATGAAAGTGTTCAGTGGAGCTGCCGTTGGCTAGGAAACAAGAAATCTCTCTTCATTATCTTGACGTATATCTGACGGCGGCAGCTACTACTGTCTGGGAATGTTGTGAACAAGGTCGCCCTAGGGTTAGAACTGAGTACTTGCAGAGTCAAGAGAGAAAAGGTTGGTTATTATCTTCCTGACCAGGGCTAATGACAGACCAGGCGTTGTGTGACCATTGTCCACTCCTTACTGTCGCACAAAACAGGAAATGAGGAAATGTATCTAGATTGAACGGATGTCGAGCTATCACGTTCAGCGCTGGACGAAGACCCGAAGAACAATTTGATTGTTGAGTATTTGGTGGTGGGTATAGTTCAGTGTCAGTTAGTGCTCTGACCCTACGGGTCAATGTTTCCTCGATACTCACCCTGTCCCAGCGTGCTTTTTTCACGGCCACCCAGCCCGTGGGTCCGGGCGTGGAGTAGAGTTCCCGTGTCTGCGGGCTGACGAACGCCTCCACCACCCAGCTCCACCCCTTTACCTCCGCCTCGCTCCGTACAAACCGCTTCTTAGCGCGGAATGCCCTGCAACAGCAGACGCTAATGTCACTCTACACACCTGAACTCGACACAACCACACGTTACAGTCGTTAACCGCTCGCCTTCTCACGTAAATTGTTGGGAGCTTGTACACCGACAGATGGGGTCCAAACAAGCCATCACATTTAGTGTGGTATCTGTGTGGAGTGGAACGTGACTAGCTATTCACGAAAGCGTAGGTCCATGTTAAAGGTAGATTATTTCTTCATTGGTGTCAAAGTCTTGACATTTCATATCGGGCAAAGCAAACTAGAACCACAAGGGTCTTGCAAGGTCAATAGAGAGAAAATCAGCCTCCATAAAAAGTAAAGACCTTTAGCAGTATTACGGCGCCGACACTGGCTTGGAGGATTTTCTACCATGGCAGAAAAAGAAGTACGAATTTTAGAGGAAATTTTGGTTGTGATGATCGGAAAGCGCACACTGTTCTTGGATTCTTTTGAACGAGCGCATTACATTTTAACATGTCGGTCCATGCCTGCCGAGATGGCAAGAAATTTCAGTATTAAAGAAACTGGTGTCAGTGTTTTGTTAAGTTCCGCTAGCTACAGCTGACCCGCATTAGGTGCTGATAACGGAATCTGACTCGCCGGCATGAGATGACGATGACAGAAACGGTGACTCACCAGTAAAGGGTGTTGACGACGAGTTAGAGACTCACCAGTAGAGAACGTTGATAGCGAGTTAGAGACTCACCAGTAGAGGACGTTGATAGCGAGTTAGAGACTCTCCAGTAGAGGGCGTTGATAGCGAGTTAGAGACTCCCCAGTAGAGGGCGTTGATAGCGAGTTAGAGACTCACCAGTAGAAGGCGTTGATGAGTTAGACTCCCTAGTAGAGGGCATTGAAGGCGAGTTAGGTTTACCAGTAGAGGACGTTGATGGGGAGTTAGAGACTCACCAGTAGAGGGCGTTGATGACGAGTTAGAGAACCACCAGTCGAGGACGTTGATAGCGAGTAAGAGACTCACCAGTAGAGGGCGTTGATAACGAGTTAGAGACTCACCAGTAGAAGGCGTTGATAACGGGGTAGATGTCGATGTAGAAGCTGCGGACCTGTACCTCCCTCAGCGGGTACTCGCCGGTCTCAGACTTAGGGTCGTTGGTTCCCATCCAGAATGACCCGTGTCTCACCAGCCTCATCTTGCGGAATCGGCGGTAAGTGTAGTAGACTGTAAGCAACACACACACCGTGTCTGCATTTTGCACAATGGTGGTTTGCCCGTAAGGTTTTGCTATTGATATTATACACTCTTACCGTCCCTTTAAAATAAAATTGACTCTGAAGTGTCATGATCTTTTTCGTATAAACGGTAAAACACATCACTGTGTTGAAATGAGACTTGCTTGCGAAATAACGCATGGTGTGTGTGTGTGTGTGTGTGTGTGTGTGTGTGTGTTCTAGGGAAGGTCATGGAGAGTGTGTGGTCCGTCCACAATGTTTGGTGTATTAAAGACTGTACTGAGTGTGCGGGCTCAGCTGTCGCCCCCCCCCCCCCCCCCCCCCCCCCCCCCCCCCCCCCCCCCCCCCCCCCCCCCCCCCCCCCCCCCCCCCCCCATTTCTCGTGTAATTGTTGTTTTCGACTTTACCGGGGACTCTGTTGTCGTTTTTGTACAAGTGTGTGTGGAGAACATAATCCTGCACGAAACTGGAGAACCAGAAGCTTGTTCTATTTTTGACACCGTTAATCGTATCACTATTGCACAGATGTGAAAATCAATGAACCCCAGAGTTTGGTACACTACATTGCTGTCAGATGTTCTGTGGTTCGTATAAAATCAGATTTAATTGATGTGATGTGATTTGAATTTACTTGAATGTCGGGCTTTATATTTGACTAAATTCGGTGGTTATGGACAACGAGTGAACAACAACCGATGCTTGATTCTATAAAGCTCTATCGCTTTGCTTCGAAATCTGTTGCCACGAATACCTTAAAAAGACCATTGACCTGAAAGGATATTTTTTCTGAAAGCCGGGACAGAAACGGTTTGCCAGTTTTGAAACGATCGTACCAGCGGGTGCGGTGGTATATTCATGATTGATGAGTGAGTGAAGGCACCTACTGTCATTAACGATGTCCGGCTTGTGGTAAGGATGATGGTAGTCGCCAGTGTGAGATCGGTTCCTAGACACGTCTTGTCGCAGCTCCACGGTGTCCAAAAACTTTTTCCGCTTCTCCGCCGTCTCCTCCACCGTTTCCTCCAACGTTTCGTCTTCTCTCGGCTCTAATTCGTCTGCCAGGTCTTCTTCCATAACCTGATCTATGTTTACCTCGTCCAGTGCGTCTCCCGCTTCTTGTGGTCTCACGGCGTCCATGTTAACATCACTTATTTCATCCCCGGTGTCAAAATCTTGACATTTTATACCAGGCAAACTTGGGTACAGAAAAGAGGAAACTAGCAAAAGATTCATTAAGCATCTTAGACGTGATCCAGCCATTTTAATTTGCAGCGTTCAGTATTTCGATATCCAATCACGTACTGAGCCGGCCGCCGGTCTACTCAGTTAAACCCTATTGCCTGGCTCAATATAGACAGGTCCGGTTCGTTTGATTTTTCAGTACAATGGACAGTCGGTGAAACTGAGAAGACTTTTTGACTGATAACTGACGTTAAGCTAGGAACAAACTTTCAGACGGTGTACCTGCCACAAACCGACTGTAATGCCGACGGATGAACTAATGCACCAAACACGAACACTCTCTAGTTTATAATATAAAAAGTACACATTAAATCCATTTCACATTTTGTACGGAACCTTCACTGTCTTACACCGTGTCCCGCTGTGAGAGAGAGAGAGAGAGAGAGTGGTGAACGTGTCGCAAAAGTCGATTGCACGTGCAGCTGTTGTCCGCCAACACATGGCGACATTGATCTTGAACAGAGTTAGGAAGGAGACTTGAGGGAAGCAGATTACTTTCACAGTGAACAGCATGAACATTACGATCTTGTTCCACGTGTTTCAAGCTGCCACTTACTTTGCTGTACACGTGTGCGACATGCTGGCTTTTGAGATGTGTAACGCCCGACATGACTGACTTTCATTCACTAGTTCTTTTTTTTTTTTACTTGGTGGATGCTGATGTCAGGCTTGCGTAGCAACATATTTTCAGGAACAGTTGACTACAAGCGGATGGGACGTATTTGTAGTACTATTTGTACACAACACACACACACACACACACACACACACACACACACACACACACACACACCACACACAGAGAATAAAACACAAAGTCAAACTCATATTAGATCGTTTGATACTAGATATTTAGAAATGCCATCTCCCGTGAAACTGACACTTAAAAGGTTAAAAGTTTGACTTTTCGACAACCCCGAACCGCACTCTGTCCAAATAATCAGTCAAGCAAACAAACAGTCGGTAATAATGTTGTTGATTGTGTGAACAGAAAATAGCCGCGTGTGTTTTGTGTGACGTAAGCCAGTTTCGTTTTGCACGAGTGTGAAGTCAGTTAGGTGATGTGGTGACATGCATGCCGCGAGAGACCCGTCTGACAGTTCACCAGCACAATTCCTTAAAGGATAATGACGTTTTTTGTTCACATCGGGTTTAATGTGCGAAGGATCCAGCGAACGTCGTGGATACACGGACTCCAAACGACACAAAAAGATCAACTCATCTACAGTAACAGCTTTGCGGATTGCTTCCATGTTTCCTACGGTCACCCAGGCGCGTTTACTTATCGACCCTAGTTTAAAACGTCTCTCACTGAAACAGATTGTGCCATTAGAGACTGACACAGTTTGGGATTGTCCTTTAGAAGGTCTAGCGAGGGCCGCCCTTTGGCGTTACGTGGTTTTCTGGTGAGCGAGACAGAAACGTGATCTGATTGCTGGATCTGGCGGCTGTAAGTCTGAAAGTCTGTGAGAGGCAGAGTGATCACACTCTTAAAGTGTAATGTCGATTTTGCTCCGCTCCAGTATCTAGTGTGCAGTCATTGTAAACACAACGCGAGTTCGTCGGTTGTAAGGTGAGCACGCCGTTTAACCAGATTAGAATGATTTGTGCTGAAGCAGACACTGGCTGAAATATTGCGAGGAGACGTTTAATGAACTCAGAGAATTTTTTTTCTGATTGCCCCGAGTAACATGAAAGCAATTTGAAACTAAAATTGAATTTCACCGGCTCACCCTTGACAGATGATTCTGGTGGTATTGATATTCTTTGATAATGGCTTCGACAGAGAGGTTTTCTTACACAAATTAAATATTGACGTAGACTGGGCTCATTGGAATAATGATACAATTAACGAAAACACTCAATGGAACAAGTTTTTATTTTGCTTACTTCACCGTGGTCCCACTGAAGTCCCATCTTAATACTGACACTATCGGAAGTGCATTCTGTTCATGTGTTTCCAATTTTTTCAATTTTTTATAGGGGCTGTGAGATGTGTGTGTGTGTGTGTGTGTGTGTGTGTGTGTGTGTTGTGTGTGTGTGTGTGGTGTGTGTGTGTGTGAGTGAGGAAGCTATTTTGCCCAGGGAGATCGGAATTCAGCCGGCAGACGCTCGGAAAACCAATGCGGGGGTGGGGGATTGCCTCCGATGAAGATTAATTAGTTCAGGGGTCGTACTGAAGATCCTCTCTCAAACTGTAACAAGATATTCAACCAAATGTTACCACAGTATTCTCACAGTATAACATACATGCATCGTTCAGAGTAACTTGCCATTTTTTGTTTTCAACATGTACCTGCTGCAGGGCTTGCATTCGTTGGAAGAAAAAATAGCAAAATGATTTGTAAGAGGAAGCGCCGAACTGCTGAGGGATCCCATGGCATTTTTGAAAAATCTTCGCAATCTGACAGCTAAATCTTTATACTCTCAAAATGGACCAGATTGCAAAGATTTAAGATTTTTGTAATTAGCGGAAACTCTTTTTGTTCCGGAACTGCGGTATTTGTAGACCGTGACAACATTTTTACCACGAAGAATAGGACTGAGGCTGGTGTAGCAGCTACTCTTTCCTCCCTCCCCAAGGCTGGGGGTGGGTGTGTGGGTGGGATCCCCCGGTTCCTACGCTAGTGAGTGTGTGTGTGTGTGTGTGTGTGTGTGTGTGAGAGAGAGAGAGAGAGAGAGAGAGAGAGAGTGCGCGTGTGCGTGTGTGGAGCGGGGGGGGGGGGGGGGCACTCATTTATTTTAGCGATGGCTGGCTTTTGTCATGCGGCACGTGTTGGTAAGAACATGTTTAACACCTGCACGCCACAAACAAGCGGCTAGTATCCACTCAACCAACGAGGCAACCAACCAAACGACTACTTGAAAAGCAAACAGACAAAAGAGCCACAACATACTCGCAATTTTATTCCGCCCGCTTTACACTTGTATCCGACCGCGAAAGGGAAGTAACAGCCCTGATTCGGCAGTAACATGCTGAGACAATAACGTGATGCCCAAACCCTTAAACTGTCCCTTTGGAAAGTGGCGACCACCATAAAATACGTCTTAAACATTTTCTAAACCTACAACAGTAAACGCTACCGAAACAAAACGAAACATGTCCATGAACTGAGTCATTAAGGTCATTTATCGTGATGTTCTGTCCTGATCTGTAAGTATTATCAGGGCCTATCCCCCCCCCCCACCCCCGGCCTTCACTTCTAATAAACCTGCACTCCTACCCTCCTGAACCTCCCGCTGTCCCTCCACTATGGCGCTTCCCGTTGGTCATTGTTTGTCTTGCACTGTAAGTAAGACCATCTTGTTCCCATCGCCCCAGCAGCTGTGCTTTTACGGATCACGATTTTACCTATCTTTCACTTACATTTGTCACAGGTTGTCTACGTTTTCATGTGTTTGTGAACTGTCAGCAAAATGTTTTCTGGGTGGCTTGAGGAAAAATCCGGCAGTAAAGCGGTAAGGGACGCTGATTTTGTGGCAGGAAAGACTGACACCGGCTTTAATTTCTTGACAGTCTGGTGTAGCTGACATGACGTGTACTGTAGGCACCACGCTATGACCCAGTGTAGCACGTGCGGCTAGTAGCAGGAGATGGCCTGGAAGTAGCAAGCCTGGATGATGCTGCGCTTCTGGTGCAGCTCCTTCAGCTCGTTCTTGCTGGCGCCCAGCTCCCGGAACATTTCGTACGTCATGTCCAGCACCCGGGCTAGGGCACGGTTCACCAGCTGCCGTTCTGCCGACATGGGCTGCTGCACACAGTACACACACAGACACATGTCACGTGATTCACTGCCGACATGGTCTGCTGCACACAGTGCACACACAAATACAGACACATTCCACGTGATTCACTGCCGACTATGGGCTGCTGCACACAGTACACACACATAGCCAGGTCACGTGACTCACCGCCGACATGGGCTGCTGCACACAGTACACACACATACATGTCACGTGACTCATTGCCGGAGAACAAAAATGCACATAAACAAAAGGACCGCGGAGCGAACCGCCAACCAGTGTTGTGCTCTGGTTGAAATAGGCTGCTCCTACTGTTTTTCGTCCGTGACAGTTTACCAGTCTCTGTTTAGGGTTCGTGAATCGTGAGCGCCTCCGGGCAACGGACAAAAATGGCCGGAAATGACATCAAACCGTACGACCTACGGACCCAGATCACGCCTTGCACTGCTTGTAGTAACATGGTAATGCACTGACACCCGATCAGTGTCACAACTACTTTCCTGCACGTTTGAAGAGACCGCTTGAAATTGGATGAGTAAACTGCATAAACGAAAAGCAGGGGAGAAAAAAACCCTTACAAATATATAAACAGTACAAGGCAACAAAACAACAACAACAACAGCAACAGAACCCACGGGAATAAAAAATCATATTTGCCCGGAAATGATAACGGTGCACTTTTTACTCCGAGGACACCGTAGCAATAGCAGCCGAAGGCGGTTTTTCGTTAGCCTGATATGTGAACATTTTTAAACAATGTCGAAGAATTCGAAACAACCATGTTTTACAAACTACGCACGCACAGTGAGCTGGGCCGTTGCAAACTACCAGCGCAGATTTGATGCCGACACCTTACAGTCTTCTGACAACGTCGCTGGGATTGTTTTCTCATTGTTTGTATTTTGCTCTGTTTTTGTTACCGGACTGCAAACTGCATGTACTAGGCAGAAGATGAGACAGTAATTACACACGAATTCCATTGAAGGTGCCAATATCTTTGCAGGCTATGTTTTGTTTAAACTTGTACTTGACCGTTTCTATGATGAACATTTTTCCCCATACATACAGCCGTAGTCCTGAGAAACCGACAAATTGAAATGCCCGCATTATTAACAAACTTGTCTGTAGGTGCTGAATATGAAAAGGAAAAAGTACCAGCCGCGCATATCAACAGTAAGTTCTTTTGGAGTGAAGCGTCTTCTGGTCGCAGGAAAAGTGATTTCAGTAAAGGGCAACCTGGAGAAAGAGGGTCTGTATAAAATGATACTGAATTGGGAATGGAACCTGTAAACTCTGTCCCTACTCTAGTTTTACCAGATGAGCTGTACCATGACCCTTGACCCTTGCCTTTACCCACTGGAAGATGAACGGATGTTGGCCGACAGAGAAAACCTCGCCCTGTTTCCACCATGAACTAGACGTCACCACACAGCACGAAGAAAACCAGGAAAAAATGAAGAAGAAGAAGGAAAAAAAACCCAAACAACAGCATCCAGTTTTAGATTTTTGTATTGCCGTGTAAATGTCACCTTAGTCCTTCTGACAGTCAGTTGTATTCAAATACATGTCGGTAACGATGCTAGTACCCGCTACACCCTACCTACTTCTTTCTCTTGCTCTACGTCGCTACAGATTATTACCAAAACACAAATTACCCCCACCCCGCCCCCACCCCCACCCGCCAAAAAGGGTTAAAAATGCAGCAGACCATTTCTAGTGAAGTTTAAGTTGGATGGAGAAGTTCTAGCGGGTTCAGTGAAATCTCGACGTCGACGAATGAACGGGATCGGACGTTGTTTTGGCGTCAAAATGTGTAAGGACTCTTTGCCAGTTTCTCCGTCGTGTCTGCCTTGGTCCAGTGAGACA
Organism: Batillaria attramentaria; assembly: GCA_018292915.2. Lineage (NCBI taxonomy): Eukaryota > Metazoa > Mollusca > Gastropoda > Batillariidae > Batillaria > Batillaria attramentaria. The sequence continues at coordinate 1,760,703 of JACVVK020000086.1, forward strand.
TCTGAGGGTCGTTTCTGAAGGCCGACTTCACTGGATTCCCGCCACCTGGCCTTCAGCCTGGCGGGCTTTGTTCGCAGCGCCCTGCTGGTGCTGCTGAACACCTGTCATGTTGAAGACCTTCACAACGCACCCCTCTCTGGCATGTTGTCTTCATTGGCAACTAAAGAATCTTCCTTCCTACCTCTGTCTATCCCTCACCAGCCCATTCACCTGTATCTTTCTCTTTAAAACCTCCCGAATTTAGCCGCTCTGTCCTTCCTCTCTTCTCTCAGCTGATTTCTGAGTTCGGCCCTTTCATCTATATTTCTTCTTTTTAACCCCTCACTCACGTCTGCACTACCAGTGGTTAGGAATAAGTGATGTTGGGCATATGCTGCGAATTGGTTTATTGCGCCTAGGAGATGATAAGTTGCAATATTTGCTGTATATGCGCTTAGTATTTATCTTTGTTTTACCTAGTTGTAATTGTCATTTGTTTTCTACACTTTTTTTGTAACCGGGAGTTCGAGAAATTAGCATGAAGGTGCAGCGTCTCCTGCATGTCCTAGCTTTATATTGCCCCGTAGACCAGTTTGCATCCTTTGTCCAACGTTACATTTTTGTTTTTTTCATGTAGTGCAGGCACACTCAGCCGCGAATTAGTCTTTGTGGCTTGCGCGACTTTAGGCCCTAAAAACTCACTCACTCACTCACTCAGCCGCGAATTAGTCTTTGTGGCTTGCGCGACTTTAAGCCCTAAAAACTCACTCACTCTCCGTCGTGTCTGAAGGGCTTTTACGCCAGAAATACACTCTTCAATATTTATTTTACAAAATGAAGTGAATGTTTTGTGCACTGAAAATTGAAGCGGTCAATATTTCCGACATCTATAAAAAAAATAAGGGCATGCATTGTGCGGAAAAAAAATCACAAAAAGTGGGGTTTTTTTTATCGCTTTTGAACAAAGACTGGAAGGCAGTACATCTAATCGTTTGGAAATCGTTGGGATTCATATGGAAATATGTCCCATCCACGCAAAAGTGTACATTTACGTTGGTGGTAATGCTTTCCACTTTTTTTTTTTTTTTTGCTCGATCGTTTTGGTTTGTTGGTTTGGTTTACATTCACATAGTAAATTTGTGTATGTACTATGAACAACAAATTAAAAATTTTGTGTCTCTCCACATTGCATACAGATAACCATTTTTACACAGTTGGTCTCGGGTTGAAAGTTTGCATGTATTTATTTTTGTTTTCTATCAAATCCGCATGGAATGGTTTAACTCGCTTTCCCACAGTATATCACCCAACACACGCTTTCCGAAATTTCTATAAACATTATGATTGTTCATTTGTGATTTTATTTTCGTCTTCAGCACCACAGAAACAACAACAAACACAAACAACAAACACAAACAACAAACACAAACAACAAACACAAACAACAAACACAAACAACAAACACAAACAACAAACACAAACACAAACAACAAACAAGCAAGACACGTGAGACAAATACAGTTGAGCAGCACATGAATCTAGCCAACGTCCAAAACCTGAAGAAACAAATAGTTCTTAATAACAAATTAATATATATTGACATTTCTTGGTCGTCGTCGTACATCTGATTCCAAAAATCAAATTTCAGACTATATTCGCTGAAACAAATTTCTTTACCTTCTTTGTTCAAAGACTTTATGGATATTTACCGTCACATACTTTTCATGCCTTGCCTCTAAAGGTAGCATTTTCACACACAATTTTCTTCACGTTTCAGCTTTGGTAAGCGGACACATGGTTTTGCGTAGACAGATCTACTAGTTTTCTTTATTAGTTTTTTTGTTTTGTTTTTGTTTTTGTAAAGCTGTTTGCTCATCAGTTGCTTTGCGTTAATACCAGGGAGAAAATTTCTTACCTGAAGGGAGCCATACCGCTGAGCCAGCGAGGACGCCTGGTCACTGTTGCCATTTGCAAGTGTTGCAGCTGAAGACAGAGTGACCAACACACTTGCCACAGCCAACACGCAAACAAACACTGCAGACTTCATCATACTGTACTCGTACAGGCTCTTGTCGGTCAGGTGAAATGAAAAAAATACAGATTGACTGCGGTGGTCACTTGGAAAAGCCTTGAGAAAATTTGACTTGTAAAGTGGAAATTTGATAAGCTAGTGCTGATCCCAGATGCCTGAAGCAGGAGACGCCAGTAAAGGCAGATAAGTGTGAAAGTGAAGAAGTTAATGACGTGAACAAATCTGTGACTTTGTAAAGGACAGTTTCAGGAGCATCCGACGCTATATATCTCTCTGTCCTCCTTCATTGATTGCTCGCCAGCAGCTCTCTCATTGGTTGACATTCTCTCCACGTCATCACAATTCCCCTCACTCACAGATCGATATAGAGAGAGAGAGAGAGAGAGAGAGAGAGAGAGAGAGAGAGAGAGACTGCGTTACTCTTTCCTGTAAAGAAGTTTGTAAGAGGACAGGCGGAGATGATGAAAAAAAAAAACCCAAAAAAACAAAACAAACAAGTTCGGTTCTTAAGCTGACTGTGTTAAAGCGCTCGCCGGGGATGCTCATTACGTTTGCCAGACCCAGCGATCCTGGATCTTGACGGCTGAAAACACGCTCACAAACTCGCTTAACTTTCAAACCGTTGAATCACCTGTTTAAGACTCGCATTTAGAGTCAGCAAGTATAAACTTGTGCTTTTTCAATCAGAGAATGGCCAAAAAAGGTCACGGAATCGAATGGATTTGAAACGAACGGAAATGAATTGTCTTTATTTCGCAAGAAGAAATCGGTACAAGGAGAACACAGTTTCTGTAATTTGCCCTGAGCTTGGGTGGAGAAGGGTGGAATGGGAGCTATTCCATTACGTGTATTTGTATTGCAGAAAACATTTATTTCCAATAACAACTTCCTTCTGTGTCCTCTCCTGCTATCACCCTTGTAGCAGCAGCGGTACACATGAAAGACAAGGTAAGGCAGAAAAGTAAGTACAATGTCTGGCTCCAATAAAGGGGCTAAAGCTACCATTTTATGCTCACAGCTCGTTCTCAGCTGTTTACGTGGTATCTATCATTACGCCACTTAGACACTGGGACAGTGACAGGGTCTATAATGCTGGCACTGAGCGAACAGAAGCGTACTCGATGACGCGGCGACCACACCGAGCGCTCCAGTAGTGTAACAACAGTCGTAGAATTTGAATATTCGACCGCTCGCGTAAAGTGTACATAACATAGTATCGTATTAAGAGCTGTACCAATCGTGAAGTATTTCGAACGGACAGGCGCACTCACGAGCAAAACTGTTCCAAAACATAAGTTGGCTTAACAATGATGCAGTTAGCCCGACTAAGTGAGTTTTGGCAGTCAAACGCTCTCCCAGCTGGGCCGGCTAGCCCGTCTCGACGAAACAGTAACGATTATAATCTTACTCGTAGTTTTAAGCAACACACTTTCCCATACTGAAGCCCTTTCCCAGGCAGGGTAAGGTACAAAAAACAAAATTAAAAATAAGCTTCTTTTTAAGCACATGTACGTCCTTCGAATGTGTGATGGTGTGTGTGGACTGTGCATTTCAGGCGAACAACGAGCAACGCTCAATACTGTACTTGCCAATTTCCTGTTTGGGTCTCTTGGAGTAGAATGCAACAATATCGAGTGCACATCAAAGCATCAGTTTCCTAATATTGAGAAGCAATCCTAGCTAACAGCATTCTTTTGCCTTGAGCATGGCGAAACCTAGAAAACAGTAGGGTTGTAGGACGTCTCCTACCGCTAATGTTCATGACACATGGGAGAGGTTGTCGTTCGAACAAACGTGGAAAACAGCTCAAAATACGCTCCGGGAGAAATAGGGCAAAGGCATGTTATGGCGGCATGTTACACGAAAAACACAGAGAAACAGACCATGCTCGCTGTTTGTTCGGACTAAAAACACTCTCGTGTGACATCCGCCTAAGTGCTGCCAGACACGACCAGCCAGGCTTGATAGTTACGACCGGTAACATTCTGGATCAGTCACGTTCCAACCGGAATCACGACCGTTACAGTTTAAGTTAAAAGACTTGGTGTCAACCAGTCCACTCTCACTGCGCACCCCACTTATAATAAATAGTACAACATCGCCATACTCCCCCATAGCTGCACACAACATACATTCTTTTCTTTGTATGGTGCATTTCTGGATCAACGTACGCACCCTGTATGTATTTATGGTCCCAGATATGCACACAGGCTGTTTGATGGTGTGTGTGTGTGTGTGTGTGTGTGTGTGTGTGTGTGTGTGTGTGTGTGTGTGTGTGTGTGTGTGTGTGTGTGTGTGTGTGTGTGTGTGAAAGAGAGAGAGAGAGAGAGGCCGAACTTAAGCCGCGCTAATCACAGATTTTCAAACACTCTATGTAAAAGCGTCTTTGTCAGCGTCTATACAGCCGGTTCCGGCAAAGTTAAGACTCGTATCTGAGAAGAAAAGTAGTCTAACCCGTAACTTGAAATAATGTTGGCTTCGTGTGGCTCAGATTACTGTCTCTTGAAAACAGACCGTTAAGCGCTGTAAATAAGTAGAAGTGAACTCATAACCATAGAGTGTACAAAGATAGGTTTGTGCGGAATATCTAGAGATTCTTCCAGCAAATCGGTTACTTTTTATGGAATAAGAATTAACACGTTACCAGCGCAAGACAGAACTACTGAACAGTGTGGACAGAGCCTTCAGAAATTGTGCCACACGTAATGCTGGTGAAATGGGCGTAGGTAGTCGTTTGCTCAGCTAAAGTCGCTGATTTCCATATCAAGGGGGTAAGGTCTTCAGAATCATCGAGGCCATTCAAATTCAAAGGTCATAGCTTGATCCACAGTTAAAGTGGTGCAACTAGTCCCCTGGCAAATCTCCAACCACGAAGCCCAAACTAACCCTGTCCCCTTGATATGGAAACCAAGACCATGCCACTTATCTGCATAGAAACGAACATAGGAATGAATTGATGTTATCAGGTCATTTGACATCCATACGACACATGCGACACCTGCATCTAGAAAAGACAAAAATAAGCGCTTTTCCCCAAACTAGATCAGCTTTTAGACAAGTAGAAAGCGCATTTCAGCTTGCGTCATGGTTTCAAATGCACATAAAGTTGTTGGATAAATGAGAAAGTCCGTAAGTAAGTCTGCCTAAAAAATAATGGTATGCACATTATTTGGGCACTGAATTGGTGGAATGTTTCGTCAACTGATTTGGGAATTACTTTATGACATAACGAACGAATTGCATGAGCAGAGTAGATCCCAGACGTCAGTTCTCATATAGACATATCATCCATCCTTAACTTGTTTTTATTAAACGCTACTAGAATTTCATTGAACTTTGTGAGGTACATGTAGTTTATAGTTGAAATGCGACTTCTCCAGGAATACTCGCCTTCACAGAACACAGTTTGTCAGTACTGGAACCGTTGCGCTTGTTAGTGTGTTTGTAGGCTGGAAGCAGTGTACCTATCTTAATAATATGAAAAACTGTGAATGCAATACACTGACGAACAGTCAAACGGCCCCAAGCTCTTCTCATCAAGTGACCACAACACTTGAGCAGACGTTGGCTCAGGGCTAGCGTGTGACAGCCTGTAACAACGTGTGTCTACTGAGTGGTAGGATTCTAGACACTACCAAAACAGCTGTAGATAAACGACCTGTAAGCTTTAATATGTCGGAAGATGGCTCTTTAAGGTGTCGCGGTCCTTTTACAAGTGACGTTTACAGTGCTGCCTGCACTACTGATATCATCTCGGCATTGGCCCAGAAGTTCCACTATTGGCGTGGCCGGGGCCGGGATAAAAGAGAGCGGTTAGTAGTCCGGTCAGACCTCTCGTTTCCGGAGCGCACCGCACGTTCAGCCTGTAAACCTTTGTCACCAAAACGGACAGGGCGAAGGGGTGAGTGTCTCACTTACAAGCCAGCCCTGATTCCAAGAGGATAAAAAGGGAACGTCCCCTCTGACTCCCGCCTCTAACAAATGATGTTCGATGAGCCAGGTTTATTTTTCTCACAGGCCTGTGGTGCCGCGTAATAGCAAATCAATGTCGGTGTGCGGGGCAGTGTTGGGAGAGATAGACTGCCTTCCGCTCTTGTGAAGCTGGCCAGATGGGGAGGGAATAAGAACTATAACCGACCTACCGTCCCTCCGGAATGCAATCAAAGTCTAGTGCGTACGTTTTTCATCTCAACAGCCCACACCTCAAAACCTTCCTGATTTCACAGGCCGCCCGGATATTAGGGAGGAACAAAATGTTGATAACTCTCTCTCTCTCTCTCTCTCACCCTTTAACGTAGAATAGCAGGACAGCTTGTAAGACAGGCAGCAATGCCTAAATGCTCTATTCTGAATAAAAAGACGTTTCATCCTCATCATATTCTCATTCTCTCTCTCTCTCCTCTCACACACATACACACACACACACACACACACACACACACACACACACACACACACACACACACACACACACACACACACTGCCTGACCTTTCCTGTTTTAGCTAGGATCTAGCAAATGCATTTGAAGTACCTCATCTGGACCTACTCATGCGGTTAACCGTGGGTATTTTATCTATCATCTTGCCAAGATACACACGAAGTTTCCTTAGTAATTTTTTTACAATCAATATCGTGGACAGCTGACAAAGAAAGTACAGTTCTACACATAGTTAATTTTGAGTGTTCCTTGACACACGAATCACGTTTCTCCACATCTCAAAGAGGAGAGGATTTACCGTCTTACCTTTATTCAAGAGGAAAATGGTTCTGTTTGCGCTAATCACACTGCGAGTGAAACTTGAAGTTGTCGAACTACTTTCTTTTTTCTGTACCATAATAGAATATACAGAAATAGAAAACTATAGAAATTAAAACACAAATGGACCCTGAAGTAGACACACTGAGGTATACACGTTCAGTTTTGAAGACCACCTTTAACTCCAAGAGATAGAGAGGATCGAGCGCCTGATGTATGTGTCACTGTCGTGCAGAGTGAGTAATGTGTGGTCATGATCGCTTGTTTTACTGTTTTCGCGTCTCCCACTTTCCACACGTGTACCGTCAACACGCGGCCCCATCCCGGGACTTTTGATCCCGGAAAATAAATTTGCACCCGTCTGTCTTCAAATGATTTACGTCTCCTGCAACTGTCGCTTTCTGCTGGTTAAAAAAAGGAGGTGGTGTTTCTCGGCAATTTAAGGTCAGTCTTTTTCCCGAACATCGCAATTAACCTTCGCTCAAAACGTATTACAAGCAGTTGAATGACCCAGATGGTCGTAATTACAAATACATGTACAGTATCGAGAAGATGCTTTCACAACATGTTTGCTATGCTGTGATGATGCTGCCCGACTTGAGGCTAGTATGGATCTGCATTGACAGCGAGTTACAGTTGCTCTCTCAAGCCCTAATCAAATTGTATCCACGGTATTTGTGATTTTACGGTTTCTGGCGGCATTGGAATTGCCCCTAACTAAGCAGAATTTTTTTTTTCCCTCGTAGAAAAGAGAACAGATTCAGAGGGTTTGTGGCTTCCCAGTTCCTCCATAGTTACCCCCACCTTCCAGCAGGAGGAGCCTTGTTCTTGCTATAATAGCGCTGTAGCCTGGAGGCAGGACATGCGGGCTTAAGGCACTCACTTCCACAATTCGGCTTGCGGCAAATCTGGAAAATCCGGCTAGAAATAGGAATTTAATCCGAGAAAATATGCCAAGGCTACAAGCGGGCTCTTTCAAAAGCTTATCCTGTCGACCTTCGAGAGTTGGTGATATTGGTGTCCAGCTGAATTGCTGTTTCTGTCGACTTGAGGAATAAATATGGATCATAAACTGTACAGATTTAGATACACATGACCACAGTTTGTCGGACCGTATACCAGTCTCCTCTACTTGCCTCACACGATGAGGATATGCCAATGTGAACGTACAACAGGGACTGATCGACAAACCTGCTGAGCCGGATGAGGCCCCTAGGGGAAGATGATGGCGACTTAATTCCATAATTAAGTTAAAGGATGATGAATGAGAAAGATGAATTGTGCTACTGCTATGGAGATCTGCGTGGTCTAAGGGTTGCAGACCGCGCTCCGTGTTACGTGTCCTGCTGTGGCTCGGGCACTTAGCTTGTGGTGCGCCCCGGGAACGTTTACACTTCTGGTTTTGCTGGCAGTGGTGGATATCCTAGGTAACCCACGGCAGGGTCAGCTCCCTCTCCCTTGCTGTGATTTTATAGGCAGCTGAACGTGCCCCCCCCCCTTCCCCCCGCCCGTGCCCCCCCCTCCCCCCGCCCACCTCCCACCCCTTACGTTGTGCCAGTTACAAGCATAATTATATGCATGGGTGAGTCTCGGACAACATTCTTCAATTTCTTGCCAGTAAACCGATCATACGGATTCTGACCAAGCCGGAAATGCAATGTTGAACTCCGAGTCCTAACCAAGGATCCAGAGGCACATTGAGACTTTGAAAGTTGCATCTGTTTTGGAAAGAAGAATGTCTTAGGCTCATGACGCACGGGAGACGCTTTTGTTCGAACACACAGAGAACAGCTTAAAACACGCTCCGGAAAAAAATAGGGCAAAGACATGTTGTAGTCGCACGACACATGAAAAATACGGAAAAAAACCCACCAAGTTCGCTGTTTGTTTGGACTAAAGACACTCCGTTGTGATATCTGCCCTAGATAGCGACGGCACTGTCAGTTTTTGCGTGTAAATCTGTTCTGTTTTTAGAAATAGGCTTCAGATTCCTCACTCGTGACGAGCACGTGGCGCCCGTGCGGAAGACCGCGTGTATGTGGAAACATCGTCCTCTTTCAGTACAATTCTGGAACGTATGTCTTTTGGGGGATAATTATAACATTTTCCAATGAAACAAAAATGTACAAGCGATGCGTGACCATTTTCCCCAGACCAAAGTAGGCGCTTGTGGACGACGATCATCATGACCTCCGTCAGTGTGCACGTGTACACCTTACAGCCTCAGTACGAGGCACGTGCACGTGCATCTGATGGGTTGCATATTGTGTTCTGTTCCAGGGAAAGATACAAAAGTCAAATTTTGCCAAACTGTTGACCCTAAAATTGCAAAAGTACACATATCCCGGCACAATTGTGTCAATCAGATAATGATGAGACAGAACCAAACGCACATCAGGCCACTCGAGACCTGTACCTCGTACTGCCAGGGCCCCATGGGCTCGCCTTCACGCGGCGGGGCTGATTTCGCCAAGCTTGCCCACCCCTTTTGCTCTTTCTTTACTCTTATTTCTGCCTCCATCGGTCCATTCACCTGTCTTTTGCTCTCTTAAAGTCTCCACCGGGGGGAGGTCAGTAAGCGGGTGTCTGCTGACCCTTGGTCCAGTGAGACATCTGAGGGTCGTTTCTGAAGGCCGACTTCACTGGATTCCCCCCACCTGGTCTTCAGCCTAGCGGGCTTTGTTCGCAGCGCCCTGCTGGTGCTGCTGAACACCTGTCATGTTGAAGACCTTCACAACGCACCCTTCTCTGGTGCGTTGTTTTCCCGAACCGCCTCACGGCGGGGAGGTTCCGTGTTGGAGCGGTCTGTTCTCCAACTGCCTCCCAGGCATGTTGTCTTCATTGGCAACTAAGGAATCTTCCTTCCTACCTCTCTGTCTATCCCTCACCAGCCCATTCACCTGTATCTTTCTCTTTAAAACCTCCCGAATTTAGCCGCTCTGTCCTTCCTCTCTTCTCTCAGCTGATTTCTAAGTTCGGCCCTTTCATCTATATTTCTTCTTTTTAACCCCTCACTCACGTCTGCACTACCAGTGGCTAGGAATAAGTGATGTTGGGCATATGCTGCGAACTGGTTTATTGCGCCTAGGAGATGATAAGTTGCAATATTTGCTGTATATGCGCTTAGTATTTATCTTTGTTTTACCTAGTTGTAATTGTCATTTGTTTTCTACGCTTTTTTGTAACCGGGAGTTCGAGAAATTAGCATGAAGGTGCAGCGTCTCCTGCATGTCCTGGGGTTATACCGCCCCGTAGACCAGTTTGCATCCTTTGTCCAACGTTACATTTTTTGTTTTTTTCATGTAGTGCAGGCACACTCAGCCGCGAATTAGTCTTTGTGGCTTGCGCGGCTTTAAGCCCTAAAAACTTACTCACTCACTCGTACGGCCAGCCCTCAGTCTACAGTTCAGCACTCAACCCGGCGATGAATCACGTGCTCTCCGTTTGCACAGCACGCAGGGCACCTCAGTTTTGAGTTTGATGATTCGGGCTGAGTTCTGAGATGTCTAGGCTCGTAGATTACGGGACAAGCGAATTTTCGGGGGGGGGGGGGGATCTGTAAAAAAAAAAATTGAGAACCGCGCGCTAGTGTAAACAGTGTGCTGTACTTGAACGGAAGTGGGAATTGTGTGTGTGTGGCCAGAGTCACATTTCAGATCTGTGTGACGTTGGTTCGTGAAAAATAGGAAGCGTTCGTGAATGCGTATAGCACTTCAGTGTACGGATGACATGTATGTAAACTGACTTTTGATGGTAAGTCCGGCGGTGACGTCGTCGCCGGTTTTAGAAGTTTTGGCTTTTGGAGACGGACTGCATATTAAGGTTGTTATGGACACTGTGGTGATCGCCACAGATGACGTTTTCTTGGTTCCTGTGACGACACTCCCCCGGTGGCGTCCCTCCCCAAGTCCGCGCTGGCTGTAATCATGACAGATACGCGACCACCATGCGGTTCGCGTGAAGCACAATCGAAGGATGAGGCTGGAGCAATATGTTGACACGGGGCGGCCTCAGCTGTCTCCCTCACGTGTCTAATTCTAACCCTGCCTTACTCCTGGCCATGGATGTCAACAATAATTTTCCCAAGCCGGTAGTAATTGGCAGTGATTAATTCTACCAACGCGATGCCGCCATCTTTGATTGTAGTCATCGACGAAAGAGAAGAGAACCCTTGGCCACGCCACAAATTTGCCGAACACGATAATGGCCCTTTCCTACAACCCTCGATGTCAATTTAGCCCCGGCTGTAAACGTTTCTACAACAATTGCCCCAGCACCAGCGGTAGCAAACAACTCGAAAACGTTCACTGGTCCTCTTCACATCTGAGTGACCATGAATTGATAAATTTGTGCCGTAGAATAGTGTAGGCGGGCAAACCTATTTGACGTACAGTCGACACTTGTGCGCTGATCGATCTGTCTTTCCTAGTTTTAACATAGGTGGCGCTTTCTTGCCGCCACCACCTTATAATATTAGCTGTTCTGTAAACAGTCTATGGTGAACCAAAGCAGACATACAACAGTCCAACTTCCTTCATCAATTCACACGATATGTAAATGAAAAACCAAAAAATAAAAGATTTAACAGCATCCCAAATAGGGAAGTCTGGTTTTGCCCCTGGGGAAAACGTGTTCTCTGCCATACTACAGCACCCGCCTGAAGGAAGACATACTCTGCTATAATGCACTTAGCACACGGAAACGCCTCTCCACTGATTTGATTTCATTCCACGATTTTAGCACAGCATTTCTACTAACCTTTTGGTTTCCACGACGCATAATTTGATTTCAGATTCACCCACTTCGATTATTTTCTAGAGATGCTGAAGTTGAAATCACAGGAGGACGATTTGGGTCCCGGGCTAGAGGGATTTTCCACTAAATCACGTGGTTATATTTTGTTATACATATAGATAAATGCAGATCAGATAGAGAATAAGTTTGAAGTATTTGTAACGTCTTTCCACCACGTCTGGCCTCACCACTATATTCAGCCCCACAGCAAGATGATGTTTGACTCATTAAATGAATGCGCACCGACAGCGTATCTGCAGTACACGTATTATAATCTGTCACTGGGATGAAGTCACACCCAGCGACAGTTGCAGTGTGTTGGACAGCGACAACCAGACTGAACATTTTGCAGGACCTTCAAGCTCAATGCAATCTATTACACAAGCGAACTTACAATCAGTAAATCATATTTATATTGCAAAAACAGACACACACAACAACACCACACACCCTTTTTAGTTAAGTGTACTTTAATCCGCAGTAGGAAACCGAGGATGTGGATATGGAATTCTCATTAAAATCAGGGCTTTCTTCTTACGTGACAGGCGGAAATGTCACAGTAGCACTGTAGATGCACTGTGACTAGGCACGCATAAAATACTGCTATGTCTATGAACATCATACTGATACTGTGGCTGACGCGGCCATTGTCTACTTTTGCTGGTAAGTACGGTACACCGTGTACAATGTAGAGAGGGAGACGGCACGAATAGTTCAAGATCTTGTATGAGCCAAGACTGCTGACCATGGTTTGTTCTGCAACTGACAACAACAACAACAACAACAACAACATCATTCGCAAGTTGCAGAGTAAGCCCCCCAATGTGTGTTTGCGCGCGTGTGTGTGTGTGTGCGTGCGTGCGTTCGTTCGTATTTGTGCGTGTGCGTGTGCGCTAGTGCTACAGTATGCTGAGTGAAGCGGATGCAGCGGGAAAAAGGCAAGCAGCTCAAAGAGGCAGTTAGGGAGAAAGTGTCCACAAGGGAGGCAACTCGCTGCCCTGTGTTCATTCAGTCCGTGTTGTCAAGGGGGCTTGTCACGCCGTGCTGCTCGTCTTGAGGGCAATAACTCCCTAACACCGGGCCTGTTTGGATGTCACAGCGTGGAAATCATTTCTGAACAAGCTGCCTGAACGCTTTACAATCGATTTGGAGGTCGGCGGAATGGCGAGTTGATGGTAGCGGAGTTGGCGTCTGGCTTGGACATAACGTGGGCCTGATGGCTAATGAGGACCTGGCTGTCTGACGGCCAAACCATCGAGTTCAAATAAATACAACATAAACGACGCTTATCGGTATCCTGTCAGTATGACTGAACTCTTTTGCCCCTTCTTTGGTCTGCGTTATGCTTTGTGTTTCCCCCAGCACTTGTGACTTCAGGCCTCGGCAGCTGCCCGCCCACATTTTCGTCCAGCGTGTAATCAAACGCTACGAGCAGATGAACCAATCATGACTTAGTCCAAACTGCTTCTAGTGGCTTTCAATCAAGCTACTCACACCGGACTGTGTGTGTCTTGCTAATGCCTGGCGATTTGAATACCGTGTTTATGAACACAAGTCCTACAAACTCAACACGTCCTAGAAAACCTTCAGTCTGTCCCCCCCCCCCCCTCACCTCCCTCCCCGTAAAATTCCTTTGCAGCTAACTAAGCAAAAATGTACGTACAGCTTCAAACAGCGTCCCACGCCAATGCAAGCTGTATCCTGTATCGTTGTATAATTTTAATAAAAGGACATAATAATTTAAGGGAGTTTTGCCTGGTGGTTAAGGTGTACGGCTCCGGATTATAAGCATCTGGGTTTGAATCCCACGGTGGGCAAGGATTTGTTTTGGGATTCGTCTATTCGTTTATGTTGCCTGTGTCGCCTTTGCACATTCAGTAAGAATAAGTATCAAGTGTGCACGGTGAAGATCCACTTCCGCACGTGGCGGGGGGGGGGGGGGGGGGCATGCGAAGGAGAGAACGTACACACCTGACCGAGCGTACGGCCGGAGAAAGAGTGACAATGACTGAAGGGCTGCGGAGTATACTGTAGAAATGGCTACAAGCTCACCACCCACACCCCCCTCTTTCATCTCCCCACTCCACCCCAACACCTCTCCCTCCCCGCGAGAGCAGCCCACCTATCCTTTACTACGGGCAGGGGACAAGAGAAATACCTGTAATTTCACTTTGTCGCGCGGGTGGGGGCGGGGGGAAGAGGCGCTCCTGATGAGTGGTAAGTGAAAAGTGGCAAACTGATGCTTCCGTAGGCGTCGGCACCGTGTCATTCCGAACACGGCACAGTAAGTGTTAACTAACTTTGTTGAGGAAACCACAGGGAACAATTCTAATGTTAGTTTGACTTACAGATCACACGCCGAACATCAAGCATGCAGCTTGGCATCAGATCGTTAACAGCAAACAGTGGTGTGGATGGGGGTTCTGTATGACACGTTGACATATCTGTAGCGGAGCGGCTGTGCCTGTAATGGTTTAGGGATATCAATAGACCAGTATACCTCCAGGGAGGCCGTATCATGCTTGATTAAATGTACACAACCAATTAAGCAACCGCCTCAGTGTGCCAGGAGAGAGGTTTCATCAATGACTGTGATCAACACTTCTTTGTAGTCGGTGCTTGGTAATTTACATCAGCGTGTAAGGTGCGCTCGGGACTTGCCCACCACATTTAATAACGAGGTACTGATGTGCATAATTTATACACCCTGAAGCTTATGTCAACACAACAGAGACGTTACCCTAATTAAACAAACGGCATCATCAACGTCATATCGTGCAGGAGTTCGAGGTGTGACCTTCGCTTTCTATCTGATGTCAACATCTATTGTTTGTGTCCAGACTTTCATGTAGCACGGTATAGTTCAGAGTCCGAGAACCAGTCGTTCGGTATGATAATCTTTACCACGCACATATTCTGTAACTACAGAGCGCATAGACGTAAAACCGTACTCTGTGACTGAGGAAGCATGGCAGATAAATTATACAGTGCAGTGCAGTAAATGCAAAAGAACGCAAGGAACGCGCGCACACACACACACACACACACACACGTACGCTCCAAATATCATTTGTCATGCAGTAAGTGGAAAAAGTAGTTATGCGTACTAGTAAATGTAAAACCAGCATGATCACATGTAGAGTCTGTATCTATTTTTTCGCCACTGAGCCTGAAGGGGCATGCAGTCTTAAGTTTACGGGAGTGTATATGTATATATATATATTTTTTTTTTTTCTTTTTCGTGTTCGGTGTGTGTGAATTTGCCACCTTTGGAAAATAAAGTACTGATTGATTGATTGACTGATTGATTTTACATAACGAATCTTTTTATTTATGTGATTTCTTGACAACAAAATGTGAGCGAACTTCCAGTTTTTCCGGCCCCCCCCCCCCCGAAACACACACACACACACACACACACACACACACACACACACACACACACACACACACACACACACACAAACCCCACAAAACAACCAAACAACAACAAAAACAAAACAAAACAACAGAACAAGGCTCGGTATACATGCTGAATTGTATGTAAGTTTGTATGCAAGTTCTTTAAAGCATTTTTTTTTCTGTGATTTCTGGACAGCAAGAAAGTGAGTGGAATTCCAATTTTTCTGAGGCAAAAAAAAAAACAACAACAAAGAAACAGAACAAGGCGCGGTACATATGCTGAATTGTATGTAAGTCACTGGGTTCTACAGAAAGGTCCACCAGAGACGTATGTCTGCATTACATCAATAATGATGCTTGGAGTAGTTTTCTGCAGCGTATTTCAGTCTTTGGTTTTATATGACTTCTTGTACGGATTCCCAGAGCAGCGTGTGCTCCGTTTTCTATAGCAATCATCTAAATCCGCACAGAACAAATACATGTATGTTTCCCGCTAATGGCTCTGACATTAGCTTCCAGAGTGCTGAGAATGGAAAACATTCACGCTTATTTTGGTCTCTCGTCAGTCTTCCCGAGGAAAATATTTTAATTATCTGAAAAAGGGGGAAAAATCGGTTTGTGTGTCCGTAATCCAGCCAAGCAAACCAAACTCATATTCTGCACAGACGACTTTAGATGACCTAATATTGCGGACGCTCCTCGATTTAGGGTAGTGAAGATTGTTCTGTACCACAGGCTGCAATCTGTTACTCACCTGTCGGAGCCAATAATGTTATTTATACCACTCTGCCACTATTCCAGGTCATGGTTTAAGTAGAGCTTACATGATTAGTTCTCGTGGTTTGCAACGAAAGAAACCACGAGATGTTTCAATTGTTTGCCGTAGCTACAGAGCCTCTGGCGAGGTACATGTAGTTCGGGTAACCCGTGAGTGATCGGGGAAGTCGCATCAGTCATGGGTGAGGGGCACCATGACTGCCGGCGAAGGTGGATGGGTGTTTGGGAGTTTAACGTCCTTTTCCGATTGCGTAAACTACACCATACTCGTTTGTTGATTTCGTTAGTTTTTCACAGTATACTTCACAACATACTGCGCGGCGTTAAGCCCTAACTAACTAACTAACTAACTAACTAACTCACAACATACTCGTGGTGTATTTTCCGCAATCGGGGGCACCTCACTGGGAAAATTCTATATAATGTTCTGCTGGCTGAGTACTGGGAATGGAATGGCAAGGTATCAAATACATGATCTGTTTCCCAAACTACCGATCGCCAGCCCTGCTGACATGAGCAATCTGACTTTTCTTAGTACAGCAAGATTGAAGAGATATACTAACACGCTAAAGTGTACAGATCAAGTTCCCTCAAAAAAGTCAGAAGTCTATATGAAGGCAGTTTACGTTAACACAAAAATTACGACTCACATTTGACAAAGCAGCAGCGTTGTGTTTGGTGGTCCCCGGCGCAGGGTTTTTGTAACACAACATCGTCTGTACAGGAACTTGAGAGCGCTCGTGCTATTTCGGAACAATGGAAAAATATCGAAAGGGTATTTCACGCTCGGTGTGAAATTAATACATTTTGGAAGGGAAACGGATCCAAATTTAGCAAGAGTAGCTGGTCGTGTATACTGTAGGTGAGGTGCATGTTTTGTGTGGCGTCGTGTCCCCAGGTGCTGCAAGAAAATACTTTGTAAACACTCAGCCACGGTACGAGTCCACGATAACGGAAAGAGACGACAACGGGAAGGGGCTGTAATACATATACTCTCCTCTCTTTAACGTCCCATGAACGTCCTGTGCCAGACGACCAAGTGGGCGTGCGGAAAGTGACGATATGAAGTGGTCATTCCCGGGTCATGCTGGGGCCACACGTCAAATCACTCTCTGCATGGGCGCGCCAGTTGTCGATCATGCACGGCCGCTTCTCGACAGTCGATCAGACATGCAGTTCAAACATGCTGATCTGGCCTCCTCCACATCCTGTACTATAGTACAGCCATGCTATATTTATTTATTTATATTTATGCTATATTTATGTTCCCGTTGCTCCTGTCACCGCTAAGGGACTTGACCATTTCTTGTTGTTGCTGCAATCTACATGCAGCTAGAACATTGTTTCTTGGTTGATTTTTTTTATGACAATTATAATGGGACCACTGGAAATCCAACAAGTGCTCCACAGAAGAAGAAGAATCCTGATATCTAGCTGCATAGACATTAAAAAGTATAAAAAGTAGTGCGTTTTTAATTTCCTGGTTCCCGACTATTTCATGGCGCCGTAACGTTTTCGTCAAGGCTGGGGAAAAAAATCGGAGAAAAACAAGCAGTTGCCGCAAGGGACATTACTCGTTTCATTCTCTGTAGTAATTTCCCCTGGCCCCTGTCTAAGTTGGGAAACTAGAGCAGAGTTTGACTTCTAGAGTAACAGAACCTCCCGGGAAATAAGGAACTAAAAAGACCTATTATGGTTGCAACGTCGTTGTCGATTTGAAAAAAAAAAAATAGACACGGATAATTATGTGTTTACAGGAAGACGTGTGATCGACAACTGACACTGGTGAGGTTACTATGTCAAAGCAGGGCAGTCGTGTTAGTTTTCACTGGGCACGGTGTTGTGTGTGTGTGTGTGTGTGTGTGTGTGTGTGTGTGTGTGTGTGTGGAGGTGGTGGTGGTGGTGGTGGTTGTGTGTGTGGGAGGGGGGCGGGGGGGGGATCATGAGACGGTCTGCTGCAGGGTATTAACGTGTAGTTTTGAAAAACCAAGCAAAAGTCAGAAGAATTACGTAAGAAGACTTGAACGATAGCTTATTGTGCAATCAGCAAATCCAGTAGTTGTTGTTTGGGATCTCTCATCGATCGATGCAGGACAAAGTGATGGCAAGTGAAGCAATAAATTATAGGAATGCGGAAGGTTGACAGACTGGGTTTATTCTGTTTATTTCATCGCTTGGGTTCTGGACTGGGATTACCGTCCTGTTTAGAGGGTCAATATACCAGCACAGAGTTATCGGCCGTGGATGCTGGTGGTGAGAGCAAGACATCTGTCCTGGCCGTGCCTGGATGGCTTCCTGTAGCGGGTCACAAGTCACCAGTCACGAGTCTCCATGCCAGCCTGAGAGAGAGAGAGAGAGAGAGAGAGAGAGAGACTCTTACTGCATGAATCTGGCTTGAGCAATAAGAACTGTAATACGTAAGAAGACATGTAAGGCAACATTCTGAAAATCGCAGGTACACGAACGAAACGTTACAAACGGATGTACAGTCAATAAACACGCAAGTCACACTTTCTCAGATACGTTCTTATGACATGAAGAACACAGACACTGAATGAAGGCAAAAGTCTATAGTCCTGTCAGCTGCTTTCCGACATGTGTAGGCTATAGAACTGTGTGTGTGAGAGAGAGAGAGAGAGAGAGAGAGAGAAAGAGAGAGGTGGGATCAAGGGACGGCTGATGTTTTGTGGGCGGTGTCCAGACTATGAAGGGCGCGCTATAGCCCATAGTGACGGGACGCATGCCGCTGACCACGGCAACCCGCCACCACACACACAGGCAGCTAATTTTGTTGCGACACCACTAGACTTACACCCACCCGGCGTCCACATCTCTCCTCTCCCCTCGCCTCGCCCCCGCTCGCCAGTTGTGGTCTGTGTCTTGTGTCGCTGCTGCTGTCCCATTGTTTTGGGTGTTCACCCACCCTACCCTGCCCTGCCCAAAGTGCACTGCACCCTACCCGCCCACACGCTGCTCTAACACTCGGGGTAACTTCTACCTGGGCTCATTTATGTGGCCAGCACCGATAACTCTGGACGAGCGAGGACAGGACGAGTGACTGGACATTTGCTGTGGCGCTAGAAAAAAATTACACAACTTTGTTACTCGACACAAGCTGGCAGAGACAATTGAGACTGTTGCTCCGCAGGTGAAAAGACCTTTGTCCACCCGAACAATCGGTCTGGCATTTCCCTTTCAAAAGATTCTGCGCTGGAAATGTGACAGTTTCCCTTTATTTTTCACTAATTACGTGTGTCCTAGTCTCATCGACATACACAAAGAATTACGTGTGTCCTAGTCTCATCGACATACACAAAGAATTACGTGTGTCCTAGTCTCATCGACATACACAAAGAATTACGTGTGTCCTAGTCTCATCGACATACACAAAGAATTACGTGTGTCCTAGTCTCATCGACATACACAAAGAATTACGTGTGTCCTAGTCTCATCGACATACACAAAGAAAGTTGTCTTTTCTGTAGCGTGTGCTCCAGCTGTTCTGTTTCACGAAGAGATTAGAAGACAAGGCGGAGAACAAGCCGTTTCAAAGACACCAAGAAGAGGAAAGAAACAAAATACTTCAAGACAGCACTGCAGATTTCCCTTCCTGTCGTATCCCGACGCTTGTAAGATAAAGGAGAACTCCAGGTGACCGTCCAGTGTCTACAGTAGTCTGTACTGCGCCCCGGGCAGTGACTGTTGAAATTCTTCCATCGGGTCTCACGTGCTGTGTCAACTTTCACCCTCTCTCTGTCACAACCATGGGGATGTCGGTGGTGAGGAAAACATGGCTGCTGCTGTCGGTGCTGGTGTTACTGCTGTCGGTGCAGGATGACAGGTGTGAGGCGCGATCCCTGCCAACCTTTCTCTACCCTGGGACACAAAAGCAGGTGAGTAGCTTGCATTGACAACGTAGTGTAAAGAGAGAGAGAAAAAAGGAGAAAATCCACTATGACATAAATTATGAGAACGATTTTTTGCACAATATATTGCGTTACATGGTTATTTCCTACTTGATTCTAAAGTCTTGATTTTGTAGCTTGAATGTTCTGTTTCAATTTGATGAGCACCATCCCGTCCTTTTTGCTATTCTACGACGATAATTGTAAAATGCATTTTAAAATTGATAGGCAGTAATTAGGGCGTGTTCTTGTGAACTGTCAACCTAGCACATGCAACAGAATAAGAAACACTGGGAGACAGCTGTGGGTGTCAATTTACTTTTTTTCCACCAACAACACGCGCCTTTCCCAACAGTTCCTAAAGGTCCTTGCAGAAGTCAAAAGTATGTTTTCTCCCAAAGACAAATTAATTTTTGTCAGATACACGCACAAGCGGAAAACGGAGCAAAAACATCAGTCGTGGTCCACGTCGGTGACCTTTTGAATCTTTAATTTCCGTTGAATCACAGGTACTTGATGTGTGAGATGCGGCTAAATCCATATGTGGCCCCTGTTTCCATGTATCTGGTAACAAAACGCCGTCTCAGATTACTAATTTTAATATACTGTCTTTGGGGTTTTGGGGTTTTTTTTGTCAGAGAAGCGCATGCTTTCGATTCCTACGCAAGAAAAATTGTCAAAGTGTCTTTAAAAAAAAAAAAAAAAAGTGTGGGGGGGGGGGGGGGGGGGGGGTTGCGAACAGATTGCGTAGGTAACCTTTGCGTCAGCACGCTCCTCGAACCCTCTCTCGGAGTTTTTAGTTTGATAGTATGGACATTGCCTCATGTATTGCGATGGTATGACGGATCAGTACAACGTACGTTCAGGCGCATATCTAAGGCTGATGTCACACGGGAGCGTTTTGTTTGTCTGAACAAACAGCGAACATCGTGGGGGTTTTGGGGTTTTTTTTTGGTTTTTTTTTTGGTGTGTGTTTCTCGTGCGACATGTGGCTACAACATGCATTTGGCCTAATGTTTCCGGAGCTGTTTTGAGCTGTTTACCATGTTTGCTCCAACAAAAACGTCCCCCGTGTGTCATGAGCCTTAGCAAGTACGGCGCACAAAGGTTATATTAAAATGTTCACAGACATCTTACGGCATCATGCTTTTGTCGTCGTTAAAAGCTCAGGTTGATCTGTGAGTTTGGGACGAGTAGCTCGTGTCCTATTAAAAGCGTGTGTATTTCACAGTTTCACATCATACACACATACCCGAAGTTCTGGAGGTAACGTGTAAGTGTCTTGGCTCATCAGGCACGCAACTAAAAGGACTGTGTAAGAACTATGCCCAAGTGTGAATTGTGTCTCAAGCTACACGCGTTTTCCCAGCGGGAAGGGGTCAAACTGAGCTAGTGGAAGCCACAGTGGTGACACTTGTATGCCTTCAGGAAACAGAGA
The DNA here is from genome assembly GCA_018292915.2 of Batillaria attramentaria. NCBI lineage: Eukaryota > Metazoa > Mollusca > Gastropoda > Batillariidae > Batillaria > Batillaria attramentaria. The sequence goes on from JACVVK020000086.1 coordinate 1,781,788, forward strand.
GAAAGTAACAAAAGTAACTACTAACTACTGATCGATAATTCAGTTTGGTTCCCGGCAGGAATGTAAATTTTACACAAAGTTATTAGCGAGCAACTTTCAGCCACTGACTTGGTCCGCTCTGCCTGTCCTTTCCGCAGCTCCAGTTTCTATATCAAGCATTCATACCAGTCCTGGCTTCCACTCTCTCAAAGAATTAAATACAAGATCTGCACCCTCTGCTACAAGTGCATCCATAACTCCGCCCCATCCTACCTGTCTGATTTGTTGGAACTCTACACTCCGTCACGTTCCCTCCGGTCTTCATCCGATACCGTGATATTCAGAATCCCACGTACTAAACTTTCTTCTGTTGGCTCTCGAGCATTCTCCTACGCTGGTCCAAAAGCCTGGAATTCTCTGCCTCTTTTGTTCCGCCAGTCAACCTCCCTCGAAACCTTCAAAACAAATCTAAAAACCTACCTGTTTTCATCTCAAAGATCCGTCTAACCTCCGTCTTTCTCCATCTCCTTATTAAGTACCATACATGCAGTTGCCCTGGCCCTGAACCTTCACTTCTATCTGTCTTTTTACCTGTACTCTTAGCGCTTCGAACTACCTTACATGTAGATTAAGCGCTATATAAATAAATTATTATTATTATTATTTTGTTTCCGTTTTCTTCTGTTTCTGATTGTTTGGGGGGGGGGGGGTACTACATCATCGAAACAGAGACAGAAAAGTGACAAAAACAAAAGAAGTTAACGCTAACGATATTTACATTACTGCGTATTACTTGTACAGAAATGAACCGTTCACACGACGGACATTGCTGTGATCTTGACACGACTAAACGAACGAGAAAAGAATAATCTGAACGTCCCTATAAACTGAGGAAATACAGGGGGGTTAAACAAGATGAATGCGGTCAAAGGGCCACTCTCGATTCTAAAGTTTACACGACCTTTCCGGGAGGTTCTATTCTGTTGTCTATCAAACTCTGCTGTGGCCTCCCAGCTGGGTCAGGGGAAGTGGGTATGGTATGGTATGGTATGGTAGGGTATGGTATGGTATGACTATTCCTCGGCGCACATTAGCTGTCTCTTTTGAGACGCTCAAGGCGCCGCAGGACTGGAGGACGAAGGAGTGAAAACCTGTACTGCTAAGCGGCGGTAGTTACCACAGATTGCGACCCATTGTTATTGTGATGCTTGGAGGGAGGTTGTTCCAGAGAGAGGCACCGGAGAAGGAGAGACTTGATTTAAAAATATCTATTCTCTGACGCGGAGGTATGAAACGTTGCGTTGATTAGGGATAGCGTGGATCAGACAAGGAAAAGAGGCTGCTAATGTACTGTGGCCTGCTTTTGCGGATTTTAAACATACTTTTGCCTGTTTAAGGTCAGATGTTTCGGAAGAGAGAGCATTTGTAGCTTTTGGAGTTCCTGGTCAGTTGTTCGTGTGGGGTCTGGAAGGATTCAGTTTGCCGCTCTCCGAGGCAAGGAGTTGTCTGTGGACGAATAATCAATGTAGGGTTTGATTATAGAACATTATATAGGCATTATAGAACAGTTATCGAGAATCGCTGTCAATAAAGTATTTCAATTCTGATAACATAAATTTCTTGACAAAAGTTTGCAGACTTCATTTACATGTCCTTGCCGTTTCATTTGGCTGTCAGTGATGAGAGAGAGAGAGAGAGAGAGAGAGAGAGAGAGAGAGAGAGAGAGAGAGAGTTCGATTCCGACGCGTTATTAGTGTTACTTCGTTAGACCAAACAGTTGCACTCTCGCTTAATGTTCGCTTGACCAAAATTTGTATAGAACTTTTGAGTAACGGGTTTCAGTTTCGACCTTTTGTTTCGATACACCGAGCAGACACTGACTTGCGCATAGCAAAGGCCGTAGATGCGCATAGACCCATTTCAAACGTCAGAAATATGGCTTTGTTTGAGAGGAACCTTCATCGAAACTTTTAATTCGAAAGTGGCATTTCGTTTAAACACATCCATCTTGTCCCCCCCCCCCCCCCGCCACTACCTTTTCCCGTAAAATATAACGTAACCGACATGGATATCATGCATGGGATACTTTGTATTGTCAGACTCACATGGGCAGAACAATTAAAAGAGTGAATCTGGTGTAGCAGAGAATCTCGTTGGTCTCTCCCCCCCCCCCCCTATATTACCGACTTAATGTCGCCATTGATTTTTCTCCTGTCTTGCTAACGAGCTATACCTTACTGTGATGAATAATTTGTACAAATTATGGAGAGCCGCGTTGTTAGTGAACCTTGTGTGGAGTAGACTCGCTAGTGTGATTCTGATCAAATAACAGTTACACCCTCTTCGCAGACGACTGTTTGTTTCCTTGCTTATGGGCACTGTATAATAAAACAGAGACGGCCTGTGTGACGACATTAATACATAGTAACGACCCATCAGTAGGATAACAATACAATTGATGTCAGTTAATCTTCTGATTGGTAAAGGCTGGCTCCTTCTTATCCGACTGCATTCTGGAGCCTAAAGTACTGTTCAGCTTCTGTCAGAATACAGTCGTGAGGTCCTGTTGGCTATGTTCTGTGTAACGACTATCAGCTCTTCTCTGGTCCTATCGCAGCCACCTGTACACCTCAACAACGCTTCCAGCCCACGGATCTGACAGCTTTAGCTGTGTCTGATGGGGTCCTGATGACAGGCACTGTTTGTTCGGCACGTTTACACACAACAATCGGCAGTTTGCCACACATCATAAAAAGCGCACTTCATCATGGTGACGTCAGCTGTGCCACCGTCACAACGCATGCATATGATAGGTACTGTTCAAATATTGTCAGAGAGACTCTGTGAGCCTTTGAGAGATTTTGGTCCAGTATTTTCACACACCGTTTTTTTCAGTGTTTCGGCATTACTACACTTTTGGAATGTTGGAGCCAAAACTTTTGCAGCTTTTTGAAAAAGAACAGTATGCGATCCAACACATGCGCGTGCTCTTTCTACTACCTGACAAAAGAGGCTTTGACAACACGGTGTGCACGTGCACAGGTCAGTATATATTATGATCGCCGTATACAAACGCTTGAGTAGGTCTCGAGGACATGAACACGTAGTGTCTTCACTTTTTTGTTCATTCGACATTTTACAGTTGACTACTAAAAGACGCTCATCATGTATGTGATCTTTGTCCTTCACTGCACCTCAGTTGTAGGTGCAAGGTGCTGAGATATGTAAGTGTGTGTAGACGACGCAAGTGTAAGAGACAACAATGTAAATAAATGTAGTGCGGGTGACACATTCAGCTGCAAGAACGATCAGCACGGTCACATGGCAAAGAGAGAGCAGATCAATGTATGGTCGTACACTCCAGTACTTGCGCACAAGCGCCACTTGCTCGGAATTTAATAAACAGGACCTTGAAAACTTAAAGACAAGACAATTGCGTATTCAGAATTCAATGATTTTAAAAGTTGCACGAGGCTATTCCACCTCACGATCTACATTCCATTGCCCGCTTTTATAGTGTAGGCAGCCCCCTCCCCGCGAAAAAACAACCACCACCAAGTAACAACAACAACAACAAAAAAAACCATAAACAGCGAAAATCCCATTGCCACAAAAAATTAATCGACCCTTACTTTACGTTTTATTGGAATCCTCGTACAAATCCTTTTCCCAATTGTCTATACATATCTTGCTTAGCCATCTGTTTAGTCACATGCACCAGACTCGGTGAAAGCCAGTTCTAAAGTGCGATTCAGAATCGTGGGAAACATCACTTTTATTCTGTTCTGCGCCTAGACTGAGGGTTGACAATATTTCATATATCAGGTATCAAACATGAGCTTTATTGCTTTTGCTTTGTGAATTGCACACGTATCTCGGTGAACTTTGTGAACTTTGACAATTTTAGAACTTAAAGTTCGACGTCTGTGGCTTTCTTTAGAAACATCCCCTAGCATGCGACCCACAAATGAACGTGCCCCTCAAACATGGTAAACGCCTCGAGAATTTGATAACGCATAGTTAGGTCTAGAAAAAGAGGAGAAATAGTTTCTATACTTATTGTTGTATGTTGTATGTAAAATGTTGAACAGCTGCTCATCGGAAACCGATTTTGTTTTTTTTGTTTTTTGTATTTTCTTTCCATGGTTTGTGATATACTGTACTCCGTTAAAAAAAAATCCTGTTTCTAAAATAGGACAAATGTTGAACTGAACAGATCGTTCTGAGCAGTTTTCGTGCTGTCTAGCCTCACTGCCCATAGACACCTGCACAGTGACAGCTTCTCAAATGCTGGCACTGAGCCAACAGAAGCGTACTCTATGACGCGGCTATCACACTGAGCGAGAGTGTTGTAGCAACAAGCACCACCCAGTCGTAGAATATGAATGTTCGACTGCTCGCGCCAAGTGTAAACAACATTGCTGGTTACTTGACGCCTCTTATTGCAGCAAACACGAATATAATCAAAGTGCAACACTCCCAGTAAGCCCCGTGTAAATCCATGCAGACATTAATTATGATTTGTGATTTTGTGAAGCCAGTGGCGCACAACCCCAAACTTACTTGGTAGGAATTGAGTTTAAAGTGTTTCGAGCGTTCAGGCGCACTTGTAAGCGAAACTGTTCCAGAGCTGTTCTAGGCTGACTTAGTAAACACCAAAATGGCGTGTTTAAACCAATCAACCGCCCGCCACAAAATGCCTGTAACAATCAGACACCAACAACGAATGTTTTTATGTATGTAAATATTCAATGCAAATCTACCCGAAAGGAGTCTGGAGGCTATAACTGCCGCATAAAATTGTTTGGTGTGAAACGGCTGCATTTTCTAGTCTCGGGAACTCGTCACATTTTGTATCAGTGAAGACTTTTCTTGTAACTGCCCTTTTATAAGAGTAGTGGTGATGATGATAGGAAATGTACCAAACCAAGTAAGAATTCATTCAGTGTAAAGTCGGGATACCTTTAGTATGCGTATGTTTGTTTTTCTCGACAGTCTCGAAAGCAACTTTCACAACTTGTACGTATAAGTTTCCACCAAATGCAGCAGAAATGCTGCATTCTGTGTAAAGTCTGTTTATGTCTGTACCAGAGACAGGATCATGTTCTGTTTGTTACCAAGCATGGCCTCCTTGACGACTGCGTAAGGACGGTACACCAGACCACAGAGCTGTCGGCGTTTTCATTTTTCGGGATTTTGCGTTTCGCGTGTACTTACATAAAGACACCTAGGACTGACCTAACCCACATTCCCTAAAAAGCTGGTTTACGAGCACAGACTACTGTAAAATAGTCTGCGAGTAATTTTCACATTGCCTCGACTTGTTTTAGTGTCAATCTTCTGAAGCGGCCGAGCAGAATCGGGCGAGAAAGTTGCATTAGGCGGTGCTGCTTACAGCCACTGTGGGGCGTGTTGAGGTGGCCTCGCCTGCTTGCTTCCTTTAACCACACGGGCCCCTCTTGCTGCCGGATTCATTATCCGGAATCAAACACCCTACAATCCGGCGCTCGTGGGTCGAATTTTAAGAGCAGTAGAGAGTTTGAAAGGTCCCTTTTGGTGTAGAGCAGAGTCAAATGCACGACAGAAAACCCTAAAATTCCACCTAGAAAATTACCCGTCTTGTCTGGCCTTTGCCGAGCGAAACCTTACGCCAAATGATTCTGTTGCCGCCATTCCGACTCTGTTTCTGTCAGAGGATTTCACTACCGATTTGTTTCTCTTCAATGGTCGGCTTCCTCTTTCTAGGGTCTCCAGGAGCTCTACATATTGCATTTGTTAATTACAATGTTGGTTTGCACTGTAGCCCAAAGTAAGTGTGCTAATACAATCATTTACAACGCCAGTTTTAGGTAATACAATTCTTTGTTTGCCTCGGTTAATTAATGCGAATCTGGAGAGGCCAGACCTGACTGAAAGCTCATTGTAAAAAAGTTTTGGGATCGTCAGAGAGTATTTTGCTTGATTGCACTTTGGTCAGTTACCGTGGAGTGTCCCAAGTTCGCTTTTCATGTAATATACCTGTTTGGCGCCAGTCAGGAGCCTCAGGCACGAGATCTGGTGGGTTGATCATAGTTGTGACTGTCCATATCCGGCAGTACTCGTGATCGACTAAGCAGCGGACTTGTTTTTCTTTCTTAACAATTTATATCATTAAATCTACACCACCGAGAAAAAAGAACAAGGGTTGTCCAAGATGTATTTTCCTTTATCACCGTCGTATGTTTGCGATAATCACAGAAAACATGACTGGCAGACATTTAAACAAAGTTTTAAGCAACTAAAACTCGACTTTGCTTCACCAGCAAAATTTAAATACAGTACTTAAAGTTGCCCTGCGTCTCCCCCTGCACATTATTTGACGCCGGTATGGTATGTTTTAACAAAGAAAGAAAAAAAGAAAAAGAAAAGTCAGTTATCAGCTTAAAATAACCTGGAGAGATCCACTTTAAAAAATCAGTCTTCGGGTTCTATACACTGAGGACATAGTCCAGTTTAAAGGTCTACTAAGTATCATTGTTGCCATGGTATGGTTGGTTACGCCATGTCTCCGGAATACAAAAAGATTTTGAAAACCCCTCAGAGATCGGTTCCTTGGCCAGTTTAAACCATTGTTACTGGTCATTTTACAGAATGAAAATATAAAACTCTTTGGTATAACCCTGACAAGTCCCTGTGGTAAATGTGGCAGTAGGTTACAGATGGGCACGGTCAGCTTCACTAAATCTGCGGGAAATCTGTCCATTCTGACCGTAATCCAAAGCTGGCAAAAGTGAAGTCCGGCTCTGTGCCAGTCAGGATAAGGGAGGCGATGGAACAGGCGATGTTAGCACCGCACTACGGCTGTACCGTAACGGACTGGAGTCACGCCACAGGCCAGTCAAGGGGCACAACTCAGCGCGCGACCCCTGTCAGACAATACTGGCGGATGTAACGGGCGGTCTGTTATTGGCGAGATTTTAGCGACGATACCGTGTAATGACGGCGTATTTCTGACTATTGTGGATAAAGACGGGATAGTTGTAAGGGCAGCGTGTAATGGCGACATCTTTATGACGCCTGCTTTTGTGTGAGAGAGAATGCTGGCCCGCATACAGTAAATGAACTTGAAACATCCAAGGAACTGAATTTCTGAGATCAGAAAATCTAGTACTCGGGTGACTGATAGACAGAAAAGTGGTGTACTGATCACTTGTAAGACGAGAACGTTCATTTGTGAGCGAAGGATAAAAACCGAAACCTTAAATGGCGTATGAACCTGATGATATGAATGCCCGGTTAACACGTAAGCATGGCACGTAGACACACTGTACACTGTGACATCAGTGGGCACATCAAACTTAGCAGCGCCACCCGCCGCTTGTTTCTTGTATACTTGTGTTCCTTACATGATAGTGTATGTAATATGTGATATGGTATATTCCTTTGCATGTATGCCAGTCAGTTTGTCCGCTGCGGCGCATATGACGTGAGATCAGTCGAGGACAGGTCGATCTGCGGTGCGAGTTAAACATTGTGCAGACTCATAACCGTGCCTCATTGTTCATTACAGTCAAGACAGTTACGGCAGCTGTCCCTCTCTCCCGTAACCTTCCCGCGAGGGTGTTCTGAAGCCACGTTGGTGGCAGAGACGTTACACGCCATTTAATCGATCAACCAACCAGTTGTTCTGTGAAATGCTTTTCCCAGCGTCGTTTGTCTTTAAAATCTGCCACATGTCTTAGAGATTTACGGATACACACAGCATGGAGAGGGTAGTTTAGATAAGAAGACACAATTCCAGAGTTTCGAGTCTTGTCTTTTGTTGGGACCCTTTTTGCCAGCCGAGCTTTGTACAGGGCGTAATGCAAAATAGACAAAGTAATAGGACAAAACCAAATCCAGGAATCAACTGTCGACTCGGAGTACAGGGAACGCTAAGAAGAATATGGAAAGTGCAGACGGAAAAGAGAACATAAACACAACAGCAGCAGCTACACATCAAAAGCCGGGCTTCCGATGGATCATCCGCAACGTCTGTCTGTTTTCTGGCCAACGTAAACGTTTCACGACTTCATGATTTTATGTGATGCAGGAGATGGAGGACTAAAATAACAAGTCCTTACAATATAGGAAGTCGCTGGTTTTTAAAGCATGGCTAGCCATTGAAGGCGCCATATTCAGATTACTACAAAATGAGGTTGATGTCGGTTATGGCAAAAACCATAACTCTTGGTGCTTTGCACGTCTGGAATCTCTCACGATGTGGCTGAAATGTGCCTGTAAATCGACATGCATTGTACACAATGTCGGATCAAGGAAGCGATATAATTTGCATTTGTCATAAGTAGCTTTTGATGTGTTCCTACTTCGCGACATGAAGCCTTCCTGCATCTGTGTATGGTTTCATTGTTGAGACCTTCATAGCTGAGTGTGCTCCTCTGAAACAGTAGCTTGAGCATTCGTTTGCTTTCTATTCAGAACCAGTTTCATGGCACGCTCGTGAACCTAAAGAGACCCTTAGAAACTGAAATGAATAAACAATAAAGAAGCACAGAAATAAACAGACAGCTTCGTATTCGTATTAGAATATCATGTGAGTACAACGTCATGCTCCCCCGTGGGTAGCCCACAGTTTTTGTTGCTACGGTAGTGGAGCTGATGATGATGATAATAATACTAACAATAATAACAAACTTGTTATGTCCCACATCGGGAATGTTGACGTGACACTCCAGAATACAATAATAACAACTTGTTATGTCCCACATCGGGAATGTTGACGTGACACTCCAGAATACAATAATAACACCGACGAAAACAATGTAAACATACACTGAACTTAAGAAAACACAACTGCTCAACGTATGTAAGCATTACAAGAGCAACAGCCAGCAGACTACCATTCGGAATATGGAAATGTTCGAAAATATTCGCCGGGAAATATTGTGCGTTATTCTTTGTAATTCATAAAAGCACTGGGAATGAAGGAATTCTTTATTGTTTACTTTTAGCAAGAGGCATTGTGTACTGACCTGACACTGAGAAGAGTTATGAAGTCTGGATTCAGGGTGTGAGTAGTGTCACTGAAAGCGATCGGCTGAATTGCTAAATGACGAATACCAACAGAAACACCAATGCCTCGGCAGATTCAAACTGAAAGATGCAACAACTCTAGAACAGATGCATAGCTATTTGTAAATGGAACACTTGTTTGTTACAAGCTTCGTGCCGATCAATACATGTCAAGCGGCTCACTGACCTGTACTGATCATCGGTCGCTCATTAATTACATCATCGAGTAATTCATAATTACTAAATTAGTGCTGACTTCGTGAAGTTGTGCCATCATTACCGCAGTCGGCTTGGTCACAATGTGGAATTCCCACGCAGTCCTTACTGACGTGGTGTTCGTCAGTCGTCACTGTCGAGCGCAGTTCATCCGACCTTCTCGGTAAAAACTGGCCGATTCTCTAGTGCAAGGGGCCAATCTTTTTTGTCAACAAGCGCGACCGGTGGTTTCCCCTTGCCTTCCGAAGGCAAAGCTGTCTATTTCCTGAAAGAGTTATGGTCCTTTACATGACGATATTACAGACCTTGTACCTTGGGGCAAATAGCATCAGGCTACTTTCGTCTCAGTACTGTAAAATTTAAGACTGTACCACGTGTGCCCAGTAATACCAGTACAAGGAGGGGCAGTGTTCTCTATTGACGTTCACTCTCGACCACTCAATGCGGATTTTCTGATTGACGCTCTTCAGTATTCCAGCATAAGTGTACTTTTGCGATTAACTTGTATAGGGCCACAACTTCGTCACAGCTCGACTTTAGAACTTGCATGTAACTGGAAAGAGCTTGGTATGCGACCCACCAAATGCGCATGCTCAGTCCTCCTACCACCCGACAAATGAAATGTATGTTGTTGTTTTTTCTCAGTGACAAAGTGTAGACCTCCACGGGTCATTTCGATTGTGGTAACTGAACAAAGGCCCGTTTAGTTCCTGGAAAAAGTCTGTACCTGGGGCCCTTACCTTTTGTTTTAATCATTGTGCTATATTTGCCCATTAAAACTTTGTTCATTTCGAAGTTTGTCCTCCACGATGATCTATGTCCGACTGAGTCAGTCACTGATTTACCGCCTGAATGTCAGCTGTCATTTGCACGTGTAATGTGCTGAGATATGTATTGTTTAGATGTTGGAACTGAAGAAGACGACAATAGAAATAGTGTTGGTGACTGACAGCTTTTCACTCAGTGCAAGAACGATACATTATGGCAAGGAACAAGTACTTCCATGCCGGTTTGGTCGAGCGCACGTGCTCGTTATGGGTGAACTTTCATCTATATTTCTTCCTTCAGTTTAAGCCCCTCAATCACGTTTGCACTACCAGTAGCTAAGAATAAGTAATGTTGGGCATATGCTGCGAACTGGTTTATTGCGCCTAGGAGATGATAAGTTGCAATATTTGCTGTATATGCGCTTAGTATTTATCTTTGTTTTGCCTGGTTGTAATTGGTATTTGTTTTCTACGCTTTTTTTTTGTAATCGGGAGTTCGAGAAATTAGCATGAAGGTGCAGCGTCTCCTGCATGTCCTGGGGTTATACCGCCCCGTAGACCACTTTGCATCCTTTGTCCAACGTTGCATTTTTTTTTCATGTAGTGCAGGCACACTCAGCTGCGAATTAGTCTTTGTGGCTTGCGCGGCTTTAAGCCCTAAAAACTCATTCACTCGTTATGGGTGAAGAATGTAAAGCCT